>VDFB02271358.1:319325336-319370866 GCA_007258455.2 Sequoia sempervirens | reverse complement strand
TGAATTTTGTACATCTTCATCAACCTTAAAATTTGCACTTTCAACAATATTTTGTATCCTTTTGTTATAAAATTAGTAAGCTTTGCTTTTAGTAGAATATCCAAGGAAGATACCTTCATCAGACCTTGCATCAAACTTTCCCAAGTTTTCTTCATATTTTTTGATATAACATTTTCTTCCAAATACTCTAAAGTACTTCACAGTAGGAATAATTCCATACCATAACTCATAGGGAGTCTTTGTGTTGTTATCTTTGGCTTGAACTATGTTAAGAATGTAAATAGAAGTATAAATTGCTTCTCTCCAGTAGAATTCTAGTAGATTTTATTCTTTCATCATAGTTCTAGTAGCTTCTTGAACAATCTGATTTTTCCTTTCAACTACTTCATTATGCTAAGGAGTTCTAGGGGCAGACAAGTGCCTCTTTATTCCATGAACTTCATAAAACATGTTAAACTCATTAGAGGTGAACTCTCCACCTCTGTCAAACCTTGAACATTTTATTTTCAAATCCATTTCATTCTCAACCATGGCTTTAAATGCTTTAAATTTATCTAGTGCATCATATTTCTCTTGAAGAAAAGTAACAAATGTCATTTTAGAGTAATCATCAATCAAAAGCCTAAAATACATGTCACCTTGAAGAATTATCACCCTTGTAGGACCACAAAGATCTGTATGCATTAATTCCAGTAGTCCAATAGCATATTGTTCCTTTCCTTTGAAGCTATTCCTTGTTTTCCAAACTGATAATTCTTGCAAATATCATTGATAGGCTTTGTAATTCTTGGTAAATCTCTTACTACATGAACTGAATTGATTCTTACCAAATTATTGAAATTCATGTGACACATCCTCTAGTGCCATAACCAACTGTCATTAATCTATTACATAAAGTAGTGACAATCAACACACTTAAGTTTGTAGATGTTTCCTTTTGTTTTCTTACCAACAAAAATCACAATTCTAGACCCTTTTTTGATTTCACATCTGTCATCCTCAAACACAATTGTATCATTTGCTACACATTTTTCCAACACTCAAAAGGTTATACCTGAAACCCTTAACATAGTAAACATCTTAAGTATTATGGTTTTTGTTGGCCTCCTACAATGATTTAACAACTAAGCTCTTATAGTTATGATTTAGAGATTGGACATCTAAACTAAATAGTTATTCAATCATCATGAAGGTGCATTTAACTTGTCAACTCATGGACGTGAACTTGAAATGGGTTAGCACAGTATGTGCACTAGGAACTCAAACTAGTCATTTTCATTCTACAACTATGAAAGACACAATGCTGAAAGTAAATTCCTTGGAAAGGAATAACATAAATGATGAACATCAACGAACAACTATACTAAGCTGAAATGCATGACAGAAATGAAAATCTGAGCAAATAAACAGGAAACTACTCTATCTGCTTTGGCTGCAGGAACAGTCACATAATGGAATTCTAGTGGCTACAGGAATAGTCAGTGTCAGATTCTTAACTAATTATTGAATATAAAGTAATAACTCTACTAAATTAAGCTAAAGGATGGATTGCTCTCCAAGTGGCCCCCTTTGGTTGAGTATCCTCTACTACTAATGAAAACTCAGATGCACAAACTCAGAACTTCATTTTATTCATCAGGAAACATGAGTACAATAGAGTAGTGTAACTGTATCACTGAAAACTAAGAATACAAGTACAATATCAGATCATGAAACCTCTTAAGAAGGGGCATCTGATCCTTATTTATACTACCAACTAAGCAAGGCGGTCAACTCCACAAACTAGGAGGATGCCACTTTAGGGAAAGTAGAGAAAATGGAGAGGTGGTTACACACACATGGAATCTGGTTAGACGCGCCTGCAGATTTAGCACAACAGTAATTCCAATACTTGCTCAACAACATTAAATTCCACTACAAGGTGGTTACATTCAATTTGCATGGGGAATCTCCTACCATCGACCTCCTTTGACCTTTGAATGATTCTCTTGTTGAACGTTATGGTGCATGCCCAGTTGGCGGTGTCTTTCTCAATTTAGTATCCTCAAATTATATCTACATGGCAATGTTAGCATGCACAATAATCGCATATCTATAACTACCTTAAAGAAAATTCATTAACCACATGCAAAATTAATATAGATACTCCATATAACATTCCAATGTCATTAAATATTTGCAGAAATAAGATTAGGTCCAATGTCTATAGTTTGAGGAACTATCATAAAGAATATCAACACTTAACATCAAGGTCCATGATAACTTCAAAAAAAAATTCATAAATTCTACCTAAAATTAGACCATAAACTAGACTCATCACTCCCCCTGACCTAAGGTTTTGCTTGTCCTCCAGCAGGGGAAGGGTTGTTCTTCTACTTGGTCAATGCTTTGAATTTTCAACTGACAATTGTCCTACATCAGTGTTTGTTGTGCATGAATCAGGGTCCCAATAGAACCCTTCCAATCTATTCAATCTATTCCATCACTATATCTCTACAACAATATCATAGTGCTAAAACCTAAAGTTTGGTACGGGCCACATCAGAATAGGTGGTTGAAAAGTCAGGGGAAGTCAAAATCATCCCTTTGTTCTTCCAATCTGTATATATCTATCAATTCTTTTGAGTTTTGTAGCATAGTTCTGGATGGAATGAGGCTCAGTCTGTTTTAGCTCATCAATTAGGCTATTCCATCTTTGTGAGAGGTATCTCTTCATAGTTTCCTCTTTTTCCTTTGCCTTCACAACATACTCGTTGTAATCTGCTTCTATCCAAGGCATAATCCTATTACCATAGCTAGGTCTAAAAAACATTTTATGCCATTCCCTGTAAATGTCCCTTGGATTCCTTGATCCAACCCTAATGGCCAAAGGGATGTTGGATTCCATTTGCTTATAAGCCCCATTTTGTTGTCCCCAACTAATCTCATTTTGTACCCAAGACATAAATGCCCTTAATTGGACATCTCCAACATACAACAGTGGATTCCAATCATGGTCTTGAGTCACATCATAATTATGCAAATAAAACTCACATAGAAAATTCTTCATTTCAGGGGAAGCAATTCGATAAGTATTGAAAAATTCAACAGTAGTCTCAATAGAAGGGTTCAAACCTGAGACAATTCTTTCCAGCTTAAAAGAAAGATATTTTTCCTTCAAATGTAGAGCATAGACCCTTTGAGGGGTCCTGCACTCTAAAATCTGTGGTACTAAGGCTGCCATATCATCCAAATTCTTCTTCAAGGTGGAAATTTTTGCATCCTTATCTTCAATCTCCTCATCTTTCTTTTGAATTTCCTTCTTCAACCTGCGTTTCTCTTCTTTCCATTCCTCTTCTCTTCTTTGTATCTCTTTCCATAAATGCATAGCTACCATGTGCATTGAAAAATTAGGGGGTTTATGCATTCCTACCAACATTTTCCTTGGCACTGATGCTCGCTCTCCATATAGTACTAACTGCAAGGATTCAAGCTGCCCCATCCATTCTAGTTGTAGGGGTACTAATTGTTCTTCAAATTCCTACTGCAAGGCCTCTTGTTCCTATTCTTGCTATTGCCACAGGATCTCATGCTGCAGGATCTCTTGCTGTAGTAAATCTTGATTTTCCTCATACCCTTGATTCTCCACTTGTTCTGCAATATCAACAAGATCTGCCAATGTTATGTTTGTTGTCCTCTTAAATATATCCTCTTCCTCGACGTCCACCTACCCCATTGGAGCTTCTGTGTCCCCTGTGATATTTCTCTAGACCTAGGGCTTTCCTGCAAAGGCATACCAAAGGCTAGCCCAATCGGCCTTGATTTTCTGGGAGGGCTCTCATGTTTTACTTTGGTTGTCAGATGAAAAGTGTCAGCCTTCTGATTCCTAGAGTTTAGTACTTCTTTTTCTGTTGGCTGCTTTTTAGCTTTGGCTGCTTTTTAGCTTTTACTTTTCTCATTTCTTCCTCTCTTTTGTGCCCTAGTTTTCATTAGGATGCCAAGTGGAACATCATCATTAGAATCTAGAGGAGAACTTTCTTTGTTTGAATGCTTTGTCCCAGAAGAGATAATTTTTGTGGTTTCTTCTACTACAGGAGGGTTTACACTAGGGCTTGCACCAAAGGTTGAAGTGGCAAGAGTGGCATCGGTCGTGCTCAATCTCCTACTAGACCTATGAGGTTGAGGTAAAACCATAGGTTGCAAGTGTTCAAGTCTAATTTGATCAATTTTTGTGAATTCTTCCTAGGTCATTCCAGACATATCATGTAGAGACTTCTCAACTAACAATTTAATCAGACAATGGTAGGAAAAAAATTGTCCCTACCTTTTTGAGTCTCGGCTGCCATGATTGAAAGAAGGTTGCATAGCACATTCGACACATTCATCCTCCTCCCGTGCCTCATGTGATTCAAAATTTTGAAGTGCAAAGAATGTAGATTTGACAAATGACCTTCACAGGTGATGTACCTTATGACATAAACAACTATCTACTTCCATGGCTCAGACAAAGAGGTTCTCTTCACACCTTGTTTATCTATGTTCAATGGAGGGTCGCTCAATTTTGTAAATTTGGCCCTAGCTGACCTGGTGTCTCTGGAAGTAAGGTAATTTTCACCATCAACAAGAAACCCTGTAACTTTCACAATTATTTCTTCAGTAGCCAATACTTCCAGCCCTTTTATCGTGACCTTCCCTTCAGACAATGTTTGGGCGAATTCTAGTGCAATGTCTTCATCAAAACCATCCAGCTTCAGAAAGTAGTCTAACCACCCACAATTTCTGAATTCAACTAGGCAGGGTGCATCCTACAGTAATACATCGTGCACTGTGGGTTCATTTAGAAATAACCCACCTCCCATTGTCTGTAGTCAAACAATCACCCTATGGTTTCCTTCATGCAATTCTTGTCTGAAAACCAAATTCACCTTCTTGCAACACTTGCCAAATTTCCAATGCCAATGTCGACTAAATTTTCCCTTTTTACCTTTTGTTTGTAGCTTGAGATTGTGACAGGGTCAATAATGGTAAGGAAGGAGTAATAAAGGAAAGATATGATGGAGAGAAATGACAGTGGTAGTTGGTGTCACCTCACACATGTGAGCTATCCTCTCACTCAGATTTCAAATTGGCTTAATTTAAATTTTGCTGACGTAGACCAACATGGACTAACATGTGGGAAAATTTTCTTATATTTTTCCTCCCCCCAACCTAAATTTTGGCATGTGTCCTCACATGCGAGATGATGATTTGATAGGGGTAGGGAATAATGACATGTTATGGTGAACATCCATATTAATGTACAACAATTAAATGAATGCACTAAAGACAATTAAGATATAGCAATTAATGTGCACATTCCTGAATGTGTGGAGGATTCATTGCAAATATTGTGGAGAAAGTACCATTCACCTTTTTAGGAAATAAGTTGAGCAATTAATGAAAATGAGGTGGAATGAGGTGGAGTGGAATGAAGTGATGTGATGGAAGAGAGAGAAAGGTGGAGATGGATGGGTATATGGGTGGATGGGTGAAGAAATGGACTTCCAAAAAAGTGGAAGTCTTTATTATGACAAGTACATACCTTAATTAGCTAGAAGGAGGGACACTAGGTCCACTTCCCTTCGTTATAGGAAGCTCGGGTGCAACATGCTAAGTGAATTGTTGTAGGAACTCCTCCTTGGAAGTTGGCTTGTGATACAATATGAGGTGATGACCATTGATAAGTAGCTTGAATCTGACTGGGTCAATAGTAGTGAGTTGTACAACACCATTAGGGAATACTTTAGCAACCTCAGATGGTCCTAGCCACCTCGTCGACAATTTTCCAACATTGTTCTGATATTTGGAATGATGAAGCAAGGATCAATATCCTGGTTGGAATTTCTTGTCCTTGATAAATTTATCATGCCACCTGATTCTCTGATTTTGCACTACCTCTGTGTGATGCAAGGTTACTCTCCTCATCTCATCCAAAGCATTCAACTATAGGATTCTTTCTCTTTGTGCCTCAAAGATATCCATCCCCAAGTCTACTATAGTCCTAAGAGTCTTATGTTCAAATTCAATGGGCATCATGGTTGTCTTTCCATACAACAACTCAAATGGAGTGATGCCTGTAGTTGTTTTCCAAGTAGTTCTATAGGCCCAAACAACTTCTGGTAATCTGTTTACCCAATCCTTCCTGTGGATAGCTATTGTTTTGGTTATAATAGCTTCAATTTCTCTATTGGTCACCTCAACTTGGCCATTGGCTTGGGTGTGATAAGGAGTAGACTTCCTGTGTCTTATGTTGTACTCATTAACTAGTGTTGCAACAAGGGTTGATGTGAATTGAGTCCCTTGATCAGTCACTATCTCTGTTGGAACTCCATACCTAGTGAAAATCTCCTCATAAAGAAATTCTTCAACCTTGTTATCTCTTGCATGCTTCATGGCCTTAACTTCTACCCACTTAGTTACATAATTAGTGAAAACTAAGATATAAGACTTACCATTTGATGGAGGATCAATGGGTCCTACAAAATCTAGTCCCCATTTTTCAAATGGATTGATTAATACCTAAGGGAAAAGTGGTATTTCATCAGATTTGATTGGTCTACCCATCTTTTGGCATCGATCACATTTTCTTGTATACCTTCTTGAATCTTTGTGGAGTGTTGGCCAGTAATATCATGTGTTCAAAATCTTCATTGTTGTTTTCTTGGCTGCAAAATGTCCTCCACATGGTTCCTTGTGGCATGCATGCAAAATGTCATATGTCTCATCTTCTCTCACACATCTCCTCATGACATGGTCTAGTCTAGTATAAAACAAACATCTAGCAATCCATGATAAAGGAAAATATTTTTTAATGAGTGCCCTTCTCTCTTTTGGAGAGAAGTGAGGAGGAAATCTACCTGTGACCAGATAGTTAGCTATGTTAGCATACCAGGGTGTTTATACACTGATGGAGAATAGATGCTCATCAGGAAAAGAGTCATCTATAGCCTGATTATCCCCTGATGTAGTCAGTTTTGAAAGAAAATTTGCAACAACATCGACCTTCCTTGGTTTATCCACAATGGTTATGTCAAACTCTTGCATCAAAAATAACCATATTGCTAGTCTACCAGAGATCATAGGTTTATTCATGAGATATCTAATGGATGCATGATCAACGTGCACAAAGATTTGGTAACCTATTATGTAATGCTTGAATTTTTTTAGGGCATAGATCACTGCCAACATTTCTTTTTTTGTCATTGTATAGTTGAATTCAACTCCCTGCAAATTTTTGCTAACAAAATAAATGGAATTTTCAATAGCTCCTTATTTTTGTCCTAAGACTCCTCCTATGGCATAATCTAATGCATCTATAAGGATGTGAAAAGGAAGCTCCCAATTAGGTCCTTTGAGTATAGGAGCATGATTCAAGGCTACCTTCAAATTAGAAAATGCCTTGTCACAATCTTCAGTCCACTAGAATTTAACATCTTTAGTGAGGAGAGTATACAATGGTGTTGCTATTTTTTCTAAAATCCTTGATGAAACACCTATAATATCCTGCATGGCCCAAGAAACTCCTAACATCCTTTTTTTTTGCAAGTGTGGGAAGATTTGTGATCACCTCAATCTTTGCAAGGTCTACTTGAATTCTTTTGTGAGAGATGTAGTGTCCAAGAAACTACACCTTCCTGCATCATCATGAAACACTTTTCACTGTTTAAAGAGAGATTATGATCTTCACATCTCTATAGGAATTTCTTGAGATTCTCCAATGCTTCATTGAAATCAGCACCATAGGTGGTGAAATCATCCATATAAATTTCCATGCAATCATGAGAAATGTTTGAAAGTATGCTAATGATTGTCCTCTAAAAAGTTGCAGGTGCATTGCATAAGCCAAATGGGAGTACCGAGTATGCATAGTTCCCCCATGGAGAGGTAAAGGTGGTCTTCTCCTAGTCCTCTGGTGCAATTTGGATTTGGTTTTAGCCGCTAAACCAATATAGAAAAGAAAAGTGTTGCTTTCTTGGAAGTGAGTCCAAAACTTGATCTATGAAAGGTAAGGGAAAATGGTCATTTTTGGTGGTAGAATTAAGTTTCCTGTAATCAACACAAACTTGCCATTTCCCTCCTTTTTTAGGCACAATCACTAATGGAGACACCCATTGGTATTTGAAATGGGGTAGATAAATCCCGCATCTAGCAATTTTTGCAATTCTCCTTTTACAATTTCTCTCAACGCAGGGTTATTCTTCTTTGTGGCTGCCTCATTGGGGTGCAATCATCTCTTATGTAGATTCTATGAGTGAAAAGCTTTAGGTCCAATCCCTTCATCTCATGATAGTCCCACAAAAATGCATGTTGGTGGGTCCTTAATAAGTTTTCCAATAAAAATTATTGTTTTTCACTCAGTTTGTTGTTAACATTCAGATATTTTCCTTCTGACACCTACACTTGTGTAGTTGACTCTATCGTCGCTGCTTCATTAACACGTGGTAGCTTGAGTTCATATGGAAGCAATGTATGGGACATACTTGTTGCTGTAGGAAGTCTGGCTATAGGAAGAACATCTGCAGGAACAATGGGTGCAAGAAGATCAGGCATAAGTGTCTTGACTGGAGTAGCAGAATGAGAAGATGATGTTTCCTCCACTTCACAATGGTTCTGAATGATGTTAGCCAATACTTCATCTTCATCTTGAAGCTACATGAAGGAGCTTCTTCCTAGCATCATAAGTTGTGCCACAAAATTAACTTCCTCAACCTCTTCACCAACATGTGGCCATACAGGATTATTCTCATAATGGGATGGCTGAGTAGGAGGATAAAGAACAAATTTTTTGATGCTCTTTCCATTAGAAATAGTCATATCACCTAACCGAAATCCAATATATGCATCTGCAGTTGCTAACCATGGCCTTCCAAGAATAATGGGATACCCACCTAGAGTAGCTTTAGGAGAAAGAATCATGAAGTCTATTGGGTACTCCCAGGAGTCTAGAATTACCACAAGGACCTCCACTATACCATCAGGTTTAACAGTAGAACTATCAGCAAGCTGCAGGATAGTAGGAGTAGATCTCATGCTTGCAACATTTAGTTGCTGCAAGATGTCCTTAGTCATTACATTTATTGCTGCCCCTAAATCAATCAGAGCATTCTTTATTTGAATCTCATTTATAACAATTGCTACCACAGGACTACCTGGTCCATTGTACTTAGGGATAGTCATTTTTCCAAGCATGATGTCAGCTAGTTGTCCCACCACATGAACCATAGTGGGGTCTTTCTTCTTCCTACCTGACTTCTTGAGGCATGCTTCTTTGATTGCCTTTCCATAGATTGGGACATCCTTTATGGCATGATATAGAAGTGCCTGGATACATATATGCTTCAGCTGATCCAAGATGTCAAAGGTTGTGTCCTCCTTTTCTTCCTTCTTCTTGGCAACTTCCAATCTCTGAGGAAATGGTGGTTCTTATTCAGTCTGTTTGACTTGGATTGGTTTAGGATTTTTAGGTGCACTTGGCTGAATAGGATCATTCAGAGGTTCCTCTTCCTCTTCCATAGGAAGCTCAGTGATAATGGGCTTGTAAGGGGCTGGTAAAGTAGTTCCTAAATTCAAGTGGATGTCACTTACACTCGCAACATATGCAGGGAATTGGTTTAAATCAGCAAAGTATACAAGCCGCTATTGTGGTTTGTTATTTCGATTGGGTGTGGGCTGAGTTGGTAGCTAAGTAGGTTTACGTGGATTTGAGATTGAATTAGCAGGTGGAGGAATTATAGTAGGTTTCTAGGGCTGAGAAGGTGGTTGCATGTAACTGGTTGTATGGGTAGGCCATTGTTGTCCTCCCCTCCATTGATTTGTTTGCTGCCAATTTCCTAGAGGTGGCTACCAATGCCCTTGAAATTGCTGCTAATTCCCCTGAGGTTGTTGTCACTAGGGTGGAGAGTTTTGATGATTAGGCCAAGCATTTGGAGGATTACCCCAAGGCTGTGGTGGACATCCTCCATATCTGGATGGATATGGGGGTTTTCATCGGTTACCAGATGAATAGGAATTGAAATATGGCCCAACATAAGAGAGTGGATCTAGTGGATACCTTGTCTTGGAGCCCAAGGCCTCCTTTGTGCAACATAGTAGATTTGATCTTCTTCAATCTGAATTGGTTTGAACTTAGGTGGAATTTGCTTACTCTCAATATTAGCTACCATCTTACATCTACAGTCCTTCTTTTGTCTGTAATGGGGGCAATACTTTGCCAACATTGCCTATGCCTCCTCTTGTTTCTTCTTGGCCTGAAGTGTATCCAGCTGAGTAGATATATTGTTTATAATGTCTTGCTTGAAGTCTACCAACAAATGAGTAATCTCCATTCTTGAAAATCCACTAGTAGATGACTTACCCATGGAAGATTAGTAAGCTCTCCCTTTCTTTGAAGCTACCCTAGAATAGTTCTGGCATATTTTCTTGATAAGGAATTTGGGAGATATCTCCTCCTCCCATTAGGTACAAGGCATTAGTTTAGCTGTCATTAATTCCTCTCAGGAAAAGCAACTTATGTGAGTCTTCATTAAGTGTATGGTGTGGAGATTTTTGTGGGAAAAATAGAAACCTTTCAATATAATCCTCTAGGCTCTCATCTTCCTTTTGTTGCATCCTGAAAATGTCACCTCCTCTCATGTCACTACCCCTAAAATACTCCATGTGTTTCTCAAGGAATTTTTTCTTCATGTCCTCCCAAGTTTCCACAGTATCTTTTCCTAGGCTCATGAACCATCTTAATGCAACTTCTTTCGGAGTGGTAGGAAATAGCTTAAGCCTATGGGCATCTGTGGTATAGTCATAACTCCTGTAGATTATGTCAAACTCAAACCAAAAGGTATTAGGATCTTCCATGACAAGTCCATAAAACTTGGGGAGTGATGAAGCAGGAATGTTTTTGATGTTGTCAACTTCATTCTGATGGGAAATAGGGAAAATAAAATCTAGTTAGTTAGGTCTTTTTCTATTTGCATCGCCCATGCCTGCTTGATGTAGTTCCAAAGAAAAGGGATTCTCAAGCTGATTTTGGTCTTCAAAGGAAACTTCAGAGCTAGTCAGATCAGGAAATGCATCAGCAAAGGGCTGAGTATCTTCTTCTTCTTCTCTTAGCAAGTTATGATATTCAACTAGTTGGAATGGATTAGGATTATTAGGAAGGAATCTCCCATAAGCATCTCTTCTCCTTCCTCTATGCATGCAATATCAACTCACTATCATCCAGCTCACACAAATAATTGGTAAAAAATAAGGGGGGTTGAATTAATTCCTAAATGAAGGGTACATTAAGAAAAACTTTAAAAAATATTACAACAAGAAAAACTACCAATGAATCCAAAGACCTTCCCTAGTTTGACACCATCCCCGACAACAGTGCCAAAAATGTTGGCCTCCTACAATGATTTAACAACTAAGTTCTTACAACTATGATTCAAAGATTGGACATATAAATTGAATAGCTATTCAATCATCATGAAGGTTCATTTAACTTGTCAACCTAGGGATGTGAACTTGAAATGGGTCAGCACAATATGTGCACTAAGAACTCAAAGTAGCCATTTTCATTCTACAACTAAGAAAGGCACAATGCTGAAAGTAAATTGCTTGGAAAGGAATAACATAAATGTTGAACATCAACCAACAACTATATTAAGCTAAAATGCATGACATAAATGAAAATTTGAGCAAACAAATAGGAAACTACTTTGTCTGCTTTGGCTATAGGAAGAATCACATAATGGAATTCTAGTGGCTACAGGAATAGTTAGTGCCAGATTCTTAACTAACTATTGAACAAAAAGTAATAACTATGCTAAACTAAGCTAAAGGACGGATTTCTCACCAAGTGGGCCCCCTTGGATGAGTATCCTCTACTACTAATGAAAAATCCGATGCAAAAACTCAAAACTTCATTTTATTCATCAAGAAATATGAGTACAATAGAGCAGTGTAACTGTATCACTAAAAACTAAGAATGCAAGTACAATATCATATCGCGCAACCTCTTGAGAAGGAGCATATGATCCTTATTTATAATACCAATTAAGCAAGGAGGTCAACTCCACAAATTGGGAGAACACCACTTTAAGGAAAGTAGAGAAAATGGAGAGGTGGTTACGTGTGCATGGAATTTGGTCAGACGTGCTCGTAGATCTAGCATAGCAGTAACACCAATATTTGCTTAATAGAATTAAAGTCCACTACAAGGTGATTACATTCAATTTTCATGGGAATCTCCTGCCATCGACCTCCTTTGACCTTTAAATGATTCCCTTGCTAGGCATTATGGTGCATACCTAGCTGGCAGTGTCTTTCTCAATTTAGTATCCTTAAATTATATTTGCATGGCAATGTTAGCATGCACAATAATTGCATATTTATAACTACCTTAAAGAACATTCATTAACCACATGCATAATTAATATAGATAGTCCATATAACATGCCAATGTCATTAAAGATTTACAAAAATACGATTAGGCCCAATGTCTATAGTTTGAGGAAATATCATAAAGAATATCAACACTTAACATCAAGGTCCATGATAACTTCAACAAACAAATCATAAATTCTACCCAAAATTAGACCATAAACTAGACTCATCACTTTCCATCAAAATTGGTTGAACCTATTTCACAAATCTTAGCTCTTGAATCATATCCAAATTTAACTAATCCTCCATCATAATTTTTGAGTTTAACAAACTTACTTTTATCTTTGGTCATGCAATTAGAGCAGTCACTGTCAACAACCGAGTAGTTTTTATCCTATTTAAAATAAAAAGAAGAAACCAAAGTACCTTCAATCTTATCCTTCTTCTCTGGAACACTTCACACAAATTTCATAATTAGTAGAATTACAATAATCTTTTATAGCCAAGAACAAGCATTCATTTTCATCTACATCTCCATGATTAGATTCATCATCAGAAATACCAACATCTTCTTTGATATAGTAACTTCTTTTAATCATCTTTCCTTTAATCTCCTTAATTTTATTGTTCAAAGCTTTATTTGGACATCTTGAAGTGTAATGACCTACATTTCCACAACTAAAACATTTGAAAGGTAGTTTACTTTTCTACTTACGGATTCCATTTTTCATCCTTCTTACAAAGTTAGCTTCCACATCATCAAGATCTTCTCCATTTGAATCTTCAATCTTTTCTGATTTTACAACCTTGAAAATAGTCTCTACTTTTGTATCATTTTTCAAACCAAGTTTTCTCATTTCAAATGAAGTTAGTGTACCAATCAACTAATCTCTAGAATAAGTATTAGAATTTTCAACTTCCTCAATAGCATATACCTTTTCACTATAAGCATTAGGAAGATATTTGCGAACTTTATTTACCACCCTAGGTTCTTTGACTCGTACACTAAGACCTCTCATAGCACTTACCAGCTCATCAACTCTCTACATGTAGGTTGAAATTGTTTCATCTTCAAAAATTTGCAGGCTCTCAAATTGTGGCTTTAGATTCTAAATTTTTTCTTGTTTAACCTTTTCATTTCCTTCATAAATATTCTCAAGCTTATCCCAAACTTCTTTAGGAGTCTTAAGATTCATAACTTTAACCAATTCAGAATTTGAAAGACTATTCATAAGAATAAATCTTTCCTTAGCATTTACCTCATGTGCCTTGATCTCATTAATTTTTCTCAGACCATTATGAGGTGCAACATATGGAGTCATTATTTCCTTTTCAATCTCAAATCCATGAGATGCCAGATATCCTTTCATCTTTTTCTTCTAGAATGCATAGTTTGTTCCATCAAATCTAGGGCAATCAATCTGTTTCACCATCTTGGATCTACCTCTAGTGGTTAAGCTCTTCTCCAAGGAACGTTGATTTGATACCAATTATTGAATGAAAAAGACAACTAATGGGGGGATGAATCAGTTGTAGCAATTATAACATTAAAACCATCAACCGTAATCAAATCCACAAACATTCATTAAGCCCTTATTCTGTTAAAGTGATTAATCATGAAATGTAGATAAAAAAAAATGAAATAACAACACAACACACAAGAGAACACCATATTTACATGCAAAACCCAATGAGGGAAAAACCACAGTGAGGATTAGCTCACAATATAAGTAATTGCAAAACTGATACAAGGGCTCATTGCTAGAATAGGACACACATTCCAAAAAGGCTCACACCCAGGGCTCACTACCACAAAAAGAAATACAAGAAGATAGAAGAGAAATGTTACATAGATAAAAAATTCTCAATTCAATAAGGAATATATCACAAATTCTCCAACACTTTCGTAGCCTTATATGAAAGATTTCAGACACCTTCAACTCACTACTTTCGAGAATCTAATACTTTGAAATTCGCACTGCTTTGCTCATATTCGCATCACACACATCACTCGCATCTATCTTGCTTCTCTCTTTTCATATCACAACAACACCACTCTTATTTATATCAACCTCAACCTTGAAAACCTTCTCCAAGGTCGGCAACTATCTGTTACACTTAAAATTTCAAATTAGGTCAGCATTCAAACATTCCCATAGTGGATTAGGAATGAAGGTGACCCATATAAATCCTTAATTATGACCCAAATTAATCCTAACACACCTTAATATGATTCCAAAATTCTTATAGGTAGTGTTAACACTAGTTCGGTCGTTACCTGTGCTAAAACACCATAAAACATTAAGTGCATGCTTCCTTAAATCAATCCAAAACTTTTGGACAAAAAAAATCACTTGAACACTATCTAGGAATAATCCTCGAACCACATGAGATCCAAAAAATACTTCAACCTAGAACATTCGGTAAAACTTATTCACACACTGATGCATGAAGCACACACTATACTGCACTAAATCAAATGAAACCTTGAATTCTGAAAGATACAAACATTATAAACAATGCCCAAATTTGCACAACCTTGAAACCCAAATTTTGAACATAGAAACTACTGACAACCTTGAAAAACATATCAGATCTGCACAAGCATATCATCAACATAGAAGAAATTCTTGGAGCACATTCTAAACACCTAAACACTTGCACACCATTATTTTCTTTATTTATCAAATTGTCTCAAAAGCACTTGGAAACCAAGTAATAGAGACATTACTCAGCACATTACTTCCTTCAAACACATCTCCAAAGCTACAACATAAAGATAGCTCCATGTACTCACAACACTTCCTCAATATCTCAACTACACATGCACATAACCTACAACAACCTATTTTCCTCTTTTTCACAATTTTCTCAATATCCTCGACATCCTCATCATGCAACAACCTTCCTTAACACATAGTTGAAATAAATGACAACACTATCCTATAGACATTCTGTTGACATCAATGACAACACCTTCATACTTGCAACAGGCAATGACCACTTTGTTGTCCCACATAGTCAAGACCCAAGTATAAAGGAACCTTGGAGTAGTTTCTCTACTTTTAAAAAGAAGCAATAACCTATTATTGCTTAGCAAGTTGGAAGTTTTAAAACCACCCTCAACACTCCTAAATCTAAGAAGGATTTTGAAGAAAGAAAGCAAGCTATTGTTGACACTCTAGTATTGGTAAGTCTTGATTATGCTAAGCATTTTTATATCTATTCCTTTTCATCAGATCATTCATGCGTAATAATACTCAAGAAAATGAGAGAACCCAATAATAAGTTTCCAATATATTTTATGAGAACCCATTCAGACATAGAATTGAGGTATCCAATCATAGAAAAACAAGCTTATGCCTTGGTGAGAGCAGTTAAGAAATTCAGACATTGTATTTTAAGGAGTAAGATATATGTGATAGTGCCTAACCTAGCTATTAAGATATTACTTATGCAAAATGAAATAGGAGAACACAGAGGAAAATGGGTCACAATGTTGTAAGAATTTAATTTGAAAATTTAACCTATAAAGTTGGTACGTGGTCAAGCCTTGATCCAAACAATAGCTGCAATTGATCCTTGTTTGGTAGTGTATCAATATAATCTCAAAAATGTTTTCCCTAATGAGTGGTATAATGACATTAATTTCTATCTACTTCATTAGTGTTGCCCACCCCATCTAAATGTTGTTCAAAGATGTGCATTACAGTTGAAGAGTAACAACTTCATGCTCAAGGGATTGGTATTGTATAAAAGGAATCACAAGGGTATATACTTCAGATGCTTGAGTAAACAAGAGGCTTATGACATGTTAGAGGATTTTCATAGCAAATTTGGCACATGCCATGGTTCAGGAACTATTACTACACATCAAATTTTGAGAGCAAGATATTATTGGCCAACCTTATTTTATAATGCGCATTTACATGTACACACTTGCCACACATGTCAAATAGACACAAACAAAGAGAGGTATGCTACAATGCTACTTCAAACAGTAGTTGAGGTATGTTGTTTCACATAGTGGGGGCTATAATCTTTTGGTATCATTAATCCTCCTTCTTCTATGGGCCACAGGTATATTCTAATCACTACATATTATTGCACTAGATGGAAAAAAACTATAACTTGTAAGCAATGTACTACTAAGGTAGTAATTAAATTTCTTAAAGAGAATATAATTACTCACTTGGTTGCCCCTTTTTCTTAGTTTATGTTAATGGTTCTACATTTTTGTCATTGAAATTTTCTAAATGGTCCTTTGATTATGGGATTATTTTAAAATTTTCATCTAATTATCATCCCCAGGGTAATGGTTTAGCCAAATCTACAAATAAAAATATTTTAACTATTATCTGCATACTACTATATATGAATCCTAAGGATTGGCATACCTAGTTAAGATTCGCTCTTTGGGTGGATCATGCTCATAAGAAAGATCCTTTGGGGACCTCTCCTTACCATTTGGCTTATGGTTTGGACCTTCTTTTCCAAGTGCACCTAAAAATATCCACCCTTCAGTTTATCAATAAATATGATGAAGGGGATAAGTTAGCATCATGTCTTTCTCTACTCTTCCATTTGGAGGAGAAGCACAATGCTTCTATTCATTTTTTTTCCAAATATTAAGGTGTGGTTAAGTGTTGGTTTGATCGGTGTTAACAGGTCAAGTCATTTCAAATTTATAGTTTTTTTCTTTATAGGGATAAAGTTCACAAGAAAGAGGATGAACACGCTAAGTTTGATAAGTTGTGGCTAGGTCCATTTCAGTTTTTAGAGATCATAGGAGACAATGCATATCACTTGAAAACTCTTACAGGGATGTCCCGATGCCTTTTAATGCATGGTATCTTAAGCATTATTTCTAGGCTTGAGCTATTTTTATCTTGGTTCCTTGTACATAGTTAGCATAGGCTTTATTTTTGCTTTCTCATTTTTTTCGTCATTTTCCTTTTTGCATGGGTGTTTTCTTTGAATAAGGTTGACTCTATCTGATAAATGAGCTAGTTGTTTTCTTTGATACATGGTGAACCACATTCTCAGTATAAGGGTGTTTGGGTCAGCCCAGTAATAAGTTCATTTCAATGTAGGGTCTTTTGTATCCATGTGCCTTTTGGAGCCTCCATTGGAATGTTTTGAAACCACACACATTATATGAAAATTTTAAGAGGACATTTTAGAGTTCCCTTATAAGGAGTTATATTATTAGGTAAAAGGTGAAAAATCTCAATTTCCTTCTCTAGTTTCATTTTTATTCTCAACCATGAACCACTAGTTTCACTACTTGCAAGTTGAAAATAAATTTATGAAAATTTAAAGAAAGTGAAGGAAAGAAAGCATATTTGATTGAAAGAAAATCCAACTATTAGGAGGATTCAAATATCTCTATCAGGGCTATAGATGCTTGGCTAGCAGTAGATATTTGTTTGAGGGAATGGTAGTGATAACCTCATTGGGGTAATAGACACCTAACTGGTAGCGAGGCTTTGTCATGGATGCCTTTGGATAGGAACCGTTCAGGTAGACTTATACTTCATAGTGCATATCCTTCTTAGTTATTTCTAAATATTAAATGAATGCACATCACACCCACTTTGGTTTCCTACATTTCATGGGGGATTTCTTGTTCGTTTGGATTCTAGTTCTTGGCATTAAAAATCACTTGTCCTTGTTGTTCTATGAAACCAAAGGATTTGGGTTTGTGATTCCAATTTATCTTTGAAATGCTCTGGAGCATTTCCCCAATTGAGTCACCATTTTTGGTGTCTTGCACACACACCTCATTGAAAATGAGGACCCCCTCTTTTCTTTTGATTTTTGTTTCTATTTTAGTGTGTGTTAGGTTAGTTTTATTTTGATTGCTTGCTTTTTTTTTTTAAGGTTCTAGGTTTCATCATTTTGGACTTAGAGTTGTAAAGTATTTTGCAGGGAAAATATTTGTGGAGATTTTGTTAAGGAGAGTCTTGCTTAAAGGCCTGCAAAGTTGAGACCATGTGAAAATATCACATACTTCGAATTTTCGTAGGGTTGAGTAGATTTCATTTTCTCACAAGAGATTGCATACCCACCTTTTCCACAAGGATTAGAAGCCCCGAATCTCTACAAGATTGTACTTGTCAAATTTTCACAAAAGATAATTCTCATGAATGAGTGCTCAATACTTTTTCATTTTGGGAATTAATGGAAATAGGTTTCATGGATAATATAAATGATTTGGGGCAGCATTTAAATCATTTCTCACCTGTGAAAGAGTGAATCCAAGAGCACTTTGATCTTCTTCATCCCTATGTTTTCCCTTCTTCACTAGAATCATGTCTACAACATAATTCACCTCTGATCTAATTCAAGTTGTAGGTATGTATTGTTGGGAAATCGTGTCTCAACCTTGAATTATATAAGGTTTATTGTTGATACTATATATATATATATATCCTAGTTAATATATATATATATATATATATCCTAGTTAATATATATATATATATCCTAGTTAATATATATATATATATATCCTAGTCAATAGGTGTATACATTGGGACTATGGGAGCAAAATGTGAGTGTGTTAACAAAAAATATTAAATGGTTGACATACATTAAATAACGATATATTAAAACTATGGACCATTCATTATTAGGTTTTACATCTAATGATAGATATTTTGTTGCCCTAATATCTTTCCCTAGAATGTAACCCTAGTTTATGAGGGCATTGTATTGTGTTTGGTGACAGTGATGTATTCTGAGAGTCTAATAGCGATCATATTGTGTCTGGATCTCTGGTGGTGATACTCTTGTGAGAAGCTTGCTTTGCAAGTATATTGTAATCTTTGTGATTTCTGAATAATATATTGGACAACTTTTGGAGTGTTGGGTTTTTCTCCTAAAAGGTTTTTCCCCATGTAAATCATTGTGTTGTGGTATGCATGATATTTATGTTTATTTATGTTTAATTTTCTATAACTATTGAAATATCTATAATTTTTTTGCATTATTCTCCTCTCAAGATTAGTGGAGGAAGTTATTCCACTACCTTAGCTTCCTTACAAGTGGTATTAGAGCATTAAATTTATGGAAAACAAAATTGTGTTCAGTTTTACTTGAGTTCTCATAAATCTTGTGGTGTATTGGATCTTATTCATTCTAATGTGTTTGGTCCTGTAGATGTTCCTTCAATTGGTAAATCCACATATTATGTCTCATTTAGTGATTATTATAGTAGAAGGACATGGGTATACTTTCTAAAGAGTAAATTTGAAGATTTCAATTGATTTAAAGAATTTAAAGCAATGGTTGAGTTACAAACTGGAAAGAAAATAAAATGTTTGAGGACTGATAACGATGATGAATTTTTATCTAAAGATTTTGATAGATTATGTAAATATTGTAGTATTCATACATATAAGACAACTCCATATTCTCCACAATAGAATGGAGTTGCAAAAAGAATGAATAGGACACTAATAGGGAAGGCTAGGAGTATGTTCAGTGGTGCTAGTCTAGAACAAAGGTTTTAGGTTGAAGATTTTGCCACTTCTTGTTACCTGATTAACAAGTCTCCTACATCATCCCTTGTTGATTAGACACCTATAGAGGCATGGTTTGGTTGCAAAAATTCATTAATAAATCTTAGAGTTTTTGGTTGTGAGGTGTATGCACATGTGCCAAAGGAGAAGTAAACAAAGTTGGAGAATAAGGTTGTGAAATGTATCTTCATCGGATATAATTATGGTGTGAAAGGATACAAGCTTTGGGATCCTATTGCACAAAAGGTAATATATAGTATAAGTGTTATTTTTAGAGAAGCTAAGTCTTCTTTTGTTTCATTGCAACTAGAACAAAATAAAAAAGAATATGTGATTCAATTTCCTTCTACACCAAAGAAAGTGGAATCAAGGTCCATGGATAAATAAGAAGTTGAGGAGAGCTCATCTAGCTTTGAATCTTCAGAAGAGGAGGAAGAACCTCCAACTCAACTTGTTTGAAGGTCTACAAGGAATAGAAAACCACCTAAAAGGTATTCAATTGATGATTGGAGATGTATTTTTTCTTTGAATACTAACATGGATGAACCTAGAACCATAGAAGAGGCATTAGGTATGAATGATGCAAAATCCTGGAAGATTGTTATGGATGAAGAAATGACATCCTTGAAAAAGAATGATGCATGGGATCTTGTACCATTGCCTAAAGGACAAAAACCTGTTGGTTGCAAATGGGTGTTCAAGAAAAAGATTGGTTCAAATGAAGTTATTGAGAAGTACAAAGTAAGGTTTATTGTGAAAGGTTACTCTCAAGTTGAGGGTGTTGATTATGGTGAGATATTTTCTCCTATTGAAAAAATGACATCCATTAGATTTTTGCTTTCTATTGATGTTTCTTATGATCTAGAAGTTGAGAAAATGGATATGAAAACTACTTTCCTTCATGGTGACTTGGAGGAGGATATTTATATGACACAGCCAGAGCACTATGTGGTGAAAGGTAAAAGTAAATTTGTCTGGAAATTGAAGAAATATTTGTATGGACTTAAACAGAGTCCTAGGATGTGGTACCGAAAATTTGATACGTATGTGTTGAGTTTGGGATTTGAGTGTTCTAAATTAGATCATTGTGTTTATTATAAAACTGATGGTGATCATTTCCTATTTATTGCATTATATGTTGATGATATCTTATTTATTGACAAAGGGAAAGATATGATTTTAGAATTCAAATCTCAACTTGCTGGTAAATTTAAAATGAAAGACCTTGGTGTAGCTAGAAAAATTATTGGGATGGAAATTAAAAGAGCTAGTGATGTAGGAACATCCTTGGTTCTTGGCAATCTTGCATCAACCAAAAATATTTTCTTTCAGTTTTTGTTCTTGTTCTGTTCTTGCTCAGTTCATGTTTGTAGATTCGTCATATTTCTCACCAGACCTTGTGGATCTACACTTTCATCATGGACATGTTCATTTTCCTTATTCCAAGATTTGATTGTGATTGGATCTTTTTCCAACAAGTTATCACTTCTAGATTTGATGGCAGTTTCTTGAACTAGCACCAGAATAATTTTCAAACCTAAATGACTAGTTTGATCTTGTGGATCTTTTCTGTAACTTGCGGATCTTGACGGTGTGATTTTAATTGTTTCGTGGAGTGTCCCCGACCTTAGTTATAGGTCCTCACTTCATCCCATGCATTCACCAAGGAGTAATTCAAATTTGAGCAGACCAATTCATGCGCCCATTACATTTTCTTTCATTGGAGATTATAACCATCTTTGGCTGACGCGGATGATTCTAGATCTCTGGATGTGTTATAAATCATTGTAATAGATCATAAGAAGAGAGATTTGATTAGATTAGAGAAAGAAAAGTTGATATGTAAGATTTTTTCTTGCATTAAGGAGCATATTGGAATGTTGTATTTTGAACATGTTATACCAGGCCTGTGAGCTGAATCTATAAGCCCTAATGTTGCCAGCTGATTGTAATTGAAATTTTTGATGATATGAATGTTTGAATCTGCATTTTCCTCCAATTTTTGTGTTGCTTCCATTGTGTGAGTCTTGTTGCACAGTCTGAATTTTTCTCTTTGAGGACCCTCCTACCGTGGTTGCACTAGATAGAGTGAACATAAAGCTATGGATTGGCCAAAGTAAGTATGTCATTTCAATTCATAAATATTTAACATGCAAGACTATAGACCATTGTGTGTTCCCTTTTCAGTTGGAATAAAGTTATCTATTTCATATTGTCCAACATCCCCATCAAAGATGGAAGAAATGAACAAAGTTCCTTACTAGAGTGTATTTGGAAGTTTGATGTATACTATGGTTTGTACTAGACCAAAAATTTCCCAAGCAGTGGGAGTTATTTCCATTTATATGTCTAATCTTGGTAGAGTTCATTAGGATGTAGTTAAAAGAGTCTTCAGATATTTGCGCGACAGCTCAAAGTATTCCTTGTGTTATCATAGTAATTTGATTGAAGAAGATGTTTCCCTTGACATTCATGGTTATGTGGATTCAGAATGGATAGGTGATATTGATAGCAGATGATCCAACAATGCTTATGTGTTTATTTGGTGGTGCAATTAGTTGGATGACTAAGCGACATGATGTGGTTGCTTTTTCCACTACTGAAGCCAAGTATATGTCAGCTAGTCATGCTTGTGAAAAATCCATTTGGATTAAGAGACTATGTTCAAATATTAGAATAAAACAAGGTGCAATTACAATTTATTGCAGCAATCAAAGTGTTATATGTCTAGCCAAGAACCTAACATTTCATGTTAGGACCAAGCACATTGATGTACAATATCATTTTTTTAGAGATATAGTCAAAGATGGTAGGGTGAAGCTGGTTAAGGTAGAGACTTTGATGAATGTTGTTGATTCTTTAACTAAGTCTATGAGCATAGAGAAGTTGAGATGGTGTTCAGAGACTATGGGCCTTTTGGCCCGTAGCAATTAAGAGACAATTTTTACCCCCTCCCGTTTCTCTTGCAAGGTGTTTGACAAGTGGGAGATTTGTTGGAAAAGGTTTATTGTTGATAGGATATATCTATATATTTCCTAGTTACACCGATAGGTGTATACATTGGGAGCACGAGAGCAAAATGTGAGTGTGTTAACAAAAAATTTTAAATGCCTAACATACATTAAATAATGATATATTGTAAATCTAGACTGTTTGTTATTAGGTTTTAGATCTAATGGTAGATATTTTTTTGTCCTATCTTACTATAGAATGTAACCCTATTTTATGAGGGAATTATACCATGTTTGGTGACAATGATGTATTCTAAGAGTCTGATAGTGGTTGTATTGTCTTTGGATCTCTGGTGGTGATACTCCTATGAGAAGATTTCTCTACAAGTATATTGTAATCTTTGTGATTTATGAATAATATGTTGGGAAGCTTTTGGAGTGTGGTTTTTTTTCTCCTAAAAGGGTTTTCCCCATGTAAATCACTCTGTTATGGTATGCATGATATTTATGTTTATTTCTATTTAAGTTTTTGTAGCTATTGAAAGATCTGTAAAAGTTTTGTATTATTCTCCTCTGAAGATTAGTGTAGGAAGTTGCTCTACTACCTTAGCTTCCTCACATGTATCATGGACTTGGTTTGTTGATTCATTTTGAAGTGGCTAGAGAATTTAACATTCTTAATTAAGTTGGATTAAATATTTGTGACCAAAATGAATTTTAAAATGAACATGTCGTATTTGGTAATGAGTATAATTATTTGCATATAATATATTGGGTTGGAAGGATTTTCGTGACTAGATTACCAAGTTGGGTTGAGTTTAGGCCACCTTCTATTTCCTTTTGTTGGTTAGGGTGTTAGGATTCACTCCTAGGGTTCTTAGTTTCCCATGCTAGGTTTTCTTCATTATTAGGATGGAGTCCTTGGGTTTGTGGAGGTTCATGTAGTGTTTTGCATGCATGTGGAGAAAGTTTAAAAACTATTTAGGTTATATTTTGGATGTCAAACCTTGCTCATAAGCTTTTGAAGTTTATAGATCCCAAATTTCCACAAAATTAATTTTGTGGAAGTTCTATCCATTTGAGGATTTCATGGCATCCAATATTTAATCCATATCCATATATTTAATGGCCCTCCTAGTGATTTTGGCTTGATTTTGCCTAGATTTAATGTTGTAATGATGCAGGAGCATCCAATGGTGTGAGGGTAATCTTGCATCACCCAAAAATATGCTTTCCATTTATGTTCCTGTTGTTTTCTTTTTGTTGATGTTTTTGCATTTCTCGACACCCTTTTCGTCGAATAAGAGTTTCCAACTTTTAGAATTGCTTTTCTGCTTTTTCTGCTTAATTGCTATTTTTAGCAGGTGTGAATTTGAAGGCATGGGAAGAAAAAAAATTATGGGAAGGTTTAGGATGGAAAAATAAGCACTTTGGCGAAAGAATCAGGTCAAGATCATTCACGGTTTGAAAGTTATTCAAATTCCAGTTTCTGATTTTTGCCCTGAAAAACCTTCTGAGTCTAGTTTGAGGCACTAAATGGTTCCGGATGGGCTTGAAAATTTGTAGAAACCCCAAAGTGGTTGCACCACATCGTCTTTTCAAGAGCTTTCCAAAAAGGTATTATCATTGAAAATTTAACGGTCGGATTAAAAGTTATGGCTTCCAGAAGTTGGTGCATATTTTAGAAATGTGCTAATTTTTGAATGTGAATTTAAATTTGAATTTCAAATTCTAATTTTTGGTGCCAAACCACCAAAACTCATATCTCGAATGTTGTTTTTGGCTCCAAACCAAAAAGGGGTTATTTATGGGCTAGTTTATGATTTTTGGGTAGCTTTTTGGGGAAAAGAGTTCCCATGCTGCGAAAAGGATATTTTCTGTAATTTCTGTAATTTTTCTGAAACTTATGTAGCTTGCATGTATCACAGAGCTCGAGGATTTGGGATCCTCTGCATGTAAGATTTTCATTATTGAATAATAATAAAGTTTTCTTGTTGTGTGCATTATTTTTGTGTCTCTGGTTTTCTCCCTCGTCAGGTGGTATCAGAGCGGGTTTTCTTGAGTGTGTGAATAGATCGCCAATCGTGAGGCAATTTGCACCAGGACCGTGGTTGTGGGTTCAAGATCTTCAAGATGCCTCCAAGAGTGATTCCTGGTAGGTGTGGTGGTGGCAGAGGTGGAAGAGGTGGCATAAATGCTAGTGGAAGAGATCCATTGGCAGTCGAGGGTTTCAGAGCCCTCCAGAGACAAATTGATGCATTGCAGGAACAAATGAGAAGAGGGTTAAACTCGGGAAGGAGAGAAGAAAGTGAGGATGAAGAAGAGGTGGAAGATTCACACATAGAAGAGGAAGAAGAAGTAATTGATCAAGATTAGATGCGGCTGATAAGGGCCATTTCGAAGATTGGAAAAAGACCCAGAATAGAAGTCCCCAGTTATTCTGGAAGTTTGAACCTGGAAGAGTTGATCGACTGGATCAACGAGCTAGAAGAATATTTTGAGTATGAAGAAGTAGAGGACCCAGATCGGGTTAAGTTTGCAAAAATGAAGCTGAAGGGCCATGCCAATATTTGGTGGAAAGAGGTCCAGTTGGAGAGAAATCAAAGAGGAAAAGGAAAGATCAGTAGTTGGGATTGCATGGTGGAGAAACTGAAGAAATAGTTCATACCAGTAGACTACGAGTTAGATCTGCTGAAGAAATTGCAAGGGTTGAAGCAAGGAAGTAGATCTGTGAAAGAATACATAGAAGATTTTCACAAGATGATCATCAGAACGTGCCATGCAGAGGCCAACAAGGAGAAGGTAGCCCGTTATCTTAATGGGTTACGACCGAGCATTCAAGAGGAGCTAAGCCTAGTCAGAATGACCACCATTGAGGATGCATACCAATTTTCTTTGAAAGTTGAGGAGAAGTTGAACAAAAGATTTGACAGCAAGCAAAAAGGATGAGGAGGTCAAAGTGAAAGAGGTAGTGGAAGATCTTCTGGAATCCAAAATGAGGATGAAAGGAGAAATGAAGATGTGGGTACCATTCGAAGCCAAAAGAATGATAACTTCTACCGCCCTTGTGATCAAAACAATGGTGATCAAAGAGGTAGAGGATGAGGAAGATCTGGGCCAGGACCAGAAAGAGGTGGTTTTAGAGGAACTTGTTTCCATTGTGGTGAAGAAGGGCATCGAGCCTATGAATGTCCACAACACCAAGGACAGACAGAAGGCCAAAAGGTCATGGAAGGGTTGCACATGTAGATGAGGAGGCTCAATTCGAGCATTCAGATGATGTTGAAATGGGAGAAGCCCTAGTGGTTAGAAGAGCCCTGGTGACTGAAGAGAAGGAACCAGAACAAAGGAAGAATCTATTCTGCACAAGGTGCAAGTGTGAAGACAAATGTTGTGATGTCATTATTGACAGTGGGAGGATAGATAATATGGTGTCAGAAGAGATGGTTACGAAGTTGAAGTTGAAAAGGGAAAGGAATCCACGTCCATATCAGATTGCCTGGTTGCAGAAAGACCACAAATTTTTGGTCAATGAGCAATGCCTGGTGAAGTTCAAGATCAGGAGCTGTCGTGATGAGGTACTCTGTGATATCATCCCCATGGATGCATGTCACATGTTGTTGGGGAGGTCGTGGCAGTTCGATAGGCGTGTTGTACATGATGGCCATGTGAACACTTATTCCCTAATGAAGGATGGAGTTTGCCATAAGTTGAAACCCCTGAAGAAGGATGAAGAAAAGGTATGCAGTAGTGCTAGAAATTTTTTTGTTGATGGAAGGAAAATTTTTAGAAGGCATGAAGCATGAGCGTATGTGTTATGCATTGATTCCTAGAATGGAAAAGGAAGATAGTGAGAAGGTGCCAGTAGAAGTTTTCAACTATTGGATGAGTTTCAGGAGATTATTTCTGATAATGTACCTGAGGGTTTACCACCAATGAGAAAGATCAGTCATCAGATTGACTTGATCCCTGGAGCTAGTTTGCCAAATAAGGTAGCTCATAGAATGACTCCTGTAGAAAATGAGGAGTTAAACAGACAAGTTCAGGATTTGTTGAGAAAGGGTTTGATTCGAGAGAGTCTGAGCCCATGTGCAGTACCTGTAGTACTAGCACCAAAGAAAGATGGGGAGTGGAGGATGTGTACAGAATCTCGAGCCATAAATAAGATAAAAATCAAGTACAGATTTCCCTTGCCAAGGATGGATGACCTGATGGATTGTTTGAGTGGAGCCCACTACTTCACAAAGATTGATCTAAAGAGTGGATATCACCAGATCAGGATTCATGAGGGAGATGAATGGAAGACTGCCTTCAAGACCAAAGAGGGCATGTACGAGTGGTTAGTCATGCCCTTTGGGCTAACCAATGTACCAAGCACATTCATGCGGCTCATGAACAAGGTACTGAAAGGGTTTTGGGAAATTTTGTTATTGTGTACTTAGATGATATTTTAATATTCAATAAGTCCCTAGGTGAGCATTTGATGCATATTCTTAGAGTCTTTGAAAAGTTGAGAGAAGAGAAATTGTTGATTAATCTGAAAAAGTGTAGTTTTGTGAAGGAGTTAGTGTACTTGGGGTTTTTTGTCTCAGCAAAAGGTCTCAAGATGGACCCAGAGAAGGTGAAGGCTATTCTGGAATGGCCTACCCCAAGAACTACTACTGAGGTGAGATATTTCCATGGTTTGGCCAGTTTTTATAGAAAGTTCATTAGAAACTTCAGTAGTATTTGTGCACCCCTAACTGAAACAATGAGGGGATAGAAAAGAGTTCAAGTGGGGCACTAGAGTAGTGAAGAGTTTTGATCTATTGAAGCAGAAGGTGACAAAGCAACCAATTTTAGCCCTCCCAGATTTCAATAAGGTGTTTCAGGTGGATTGTGATGCTAGTGGTTGTGCCATTGGAGCAGTGATGAGTCAAGAAGGTAAGCCCATTGCCTATTTTAGTGAAAATTTAAATGATGCAAAGAGAAAGTACTTTGTATATGATCAGGAATTTTATGCAATAGTTCAAGCATTAAAGAAATGGAGACATTATTTGTTGCCAAAGGAATTTGTTTTGTATATTGATCATCAAGAATTATAGTACCTAAGTAGTCAGGGAAAATTAAATTAGAGGCATATGAAATGGGTAGAAGTTTTGCAGAGTTATACCTTTGTTTTAAAGCATAGGAGTGGCAAGTCGAATAGGGTTGAAGATGCCTTAAGTAGGAGGCAAACATTGTTGACATAGATGCAGATTGAAGTGGTTGGGTTCAATGAACTCAAGACATTGTACCCTAAAGATTCGGATTTCACAGAGGCTTGGAAAGCTTGCAAGGAGCCTGTTACAGTTGATAGGTCAAAGTGGTTGGATTTCATAATCCAGGATGGCATGTTGTTTAAGGGGAGCCAATTGTGTATTCTGAGGAGTTCCATGAGGGAGAACCTGATAAAGGAGAAGCACAGTGGAGGAATGGCAGGACATTTTGGTCGGGATAAGACCATTTCCATTATCAACGAGCATTATTATTGGCCCAGTTATCACAAGATGTGAAGAAGTTTGTGCAGAGTTGCAGGGTATGTCGATGGCTAAAGGAGTGAGCCAAAATACTGGGTTGTATCAGCCCTTACCTGTACCAGAGAGGCCATGGGAGGATATAAGTATGGACTTTGTTCTTGGTTTGCCAAGGACACAGAGAGGGAATGATTCAATATTTGTGGTAGTTGATAGGTTTTCAAAGATGTCACACTTCATCCCATGCCAGAAGACCCACGATGCATTCCACATTGCTGACTTGTTCTTCAGAGAGGTTGTGAGGCTACATGGTCTGCCAAAGAGTATAGTCTCAGGTCGTGACACAAAATTTGTTGGGTACTTTTGGAGGACCTTTTGGAAGAAGTTAAAAATAGAGTTGAAGTTTAGTTCTGCACACCATCCACAAACTGATGGGCAGACTGAGGTTGTGAATAGAAGTCTGGGTAACCTACTGAGATGCTTGGTAGGAGATAAACCCAAGGGATGGGACTTGATCTTGCCCCAGGAAGAATTTTCTTACAACAATTCTGTCAACAAGCACTGGTAGATCACCATTCTAAATTGTGTATGGAGGCAGTCCCAGGACCGCTCCAGAATTGAGGAAGATGGACCAAGAGAAGAAGACTAGTGCTGAAGCCGAAGACTTTGCAGAGCACATCAAGAATATACATGAGAAGGTAAGAGAACATATTAACAAGATGAATATGCAGTATAAGGCTAAGGCAGATCAGAAGAGGAGGTATAAGGAGTTTCAGATTGGTGATGAAGTGATGGTCCACTTGAGGAAAGATAGGTTTCCAGTGGGAACCTATAACAAATTAAAGATGAATTTTGGTCCTTGTAAAATTGTGAAGAGGCATGAATCAGGGAATGCATATGAGGCAGAGTTTCCGAATGGAGTCAATATTTCCCCTATGTTTAATATTTCAGATTTGATAGAGTATCATGAAGGTGGTGCAGAGGAAGTACCAACAATAGAACAGTGTGGCATTCCAGCACCTACTTCAGAGAAGGAGCAGATTGAAGAAATCCTGGATAGTCATGTGGGAAGGAGTACCAGAAACAAGCAATATGAAGAATATTTGGTGAAGTGGAGAGGAAGGCCTGTGGAAGATTCATCCTAGCTATCTAAGACAGAGGTTGACCATTTGGGTTTTCCTCACCCATCTGAGACGTGATGGGGTCACTTCTCAAATTACCCTGGGTGTCTGATGCAGGAGCATCCACTGGTGTCAAGGCAATCTTGCATCACCCAAAAATATGCTTTCCATTTATGTTCCTATTATTTTCTTTTTGTTGATGTTTTTGCATTTCTGGACACCCTTTTCGTCGAATAAGAGTTTCCAACTTTCATAATTACTTTTCTGCTTTTTCTGCTCAACTACTATTTTTAGTAGGTATGAATTTGAAGGCATGGGAAGACAAAAATTTATGGGAAGGTTCAGGACAGAAAAATAAGCACTTTGGCAAAAGAATCAGGTCAAGATCATTCACGGTTTGAAAGTTATTCAAGTTCAAGTTTTTGCTTTTTGCTTTGCACCACATCATCTTTTCGAGAGCTTTCCGAAAAGGTATTATCATTGAAAATCCGACAGTCGGATTAAAAGTTATGGCTTCCAGAAGTTGGTGCATATTTTAGAAATGTGCTAATTTTTTAATGTGAATTTAAATTTGAATTTCAAATTGTAATTTTTGGCACCAAGCCGCCAAAACTCATATCTTGAATGTTTTTTTTGGCTCCAAACCAAAAAGGGGTTATTTATGGGCTAGTTTTTTATTTTTGGGTAGCTTTTTGGGGAAAAGAGTTTGCATGCTGCGAAAAGGGAATTTTCTGTAATTTCTATAATTTTTCTGAAACTTATTTAGCTTGCATGTATCACAGAGTTCGAGGATTTGGGATCCTTTGCATGTAATATTTTCATTATTGAATAATAATAAAGTTTGCTAGTTGTGTGAATTATTTATGTGTCTCGGGTTTGCTCCCTCGTCATGTAATGTTGCCAACACATTCACATTAGGTCTTGGACCCTTGTGAATCATTGAGAATTCTAGGATGTCTTGCAAAAGTGTTGTAACCTACTTTCACACTCTTCTAGGACCCGTTTTTTATAATTCACCTAAATAACCTCTTTTATCACTTACCAAGTCTTCTTTCAAAGTGTTGTGAAGATTTGTAACAAACTCATGCTTTCTAGGCTTCTCGTCACTAATTCAACCCTTTCTTATGTTTAAATGACCCCTTAATGCACTTTTCGGCCCTACTTAAGTGTATTTTTGAGAAAAATCTCGTTAAACATCATTAAATATAGTTTAATTCCCAACACCCCATAAAATTGCCTTGGTGGGACAAATTCGCCACCTGGGGTGGCTTAGTCCCATTGGGCACAAAAATCAAAATTGTTTTAAATTTCTGGCAAGATATTATTCTCTTAACCTTAAGGTCAGCCTATGATGTGTTATTTTTTAGGAAATATTGTAAATAAAGTATAAATAAAGGGTTTTCCTCTCATTTTCACCCCCATTAATTCATTCATACATTAGAATTCATACATTCATTCACTTAATCATTGTCAAGCATTCTAGGCACTTTCAAGCATCCATTGGAGCATCTTCTTGCATATCTTTATATTTCTACATCAAGGGTTTGGTGAGTTGTAGCATTGCATGTTGTTCAATCATTCTCTTTCTATTTCATTTCATTTTCAAGGGTTTGATTACCAAATTGGGGTTTGACCAAGGCAAACCCCTATTCTCTAACCCTTAGCCCTTTTCCCCCTTTTTACATGTGTGTTTTGCAAGTCTTGTATGTAGATTTGTCAAAGAGAAAGGTGTTAAAAGGTGTTTTCAACTCATCAAATTCATTCAAGTCAAAAAATCCCTAAGTGAATCTTGGAGACCCTTCTCAACCCGATTTCTATAGTTTCAGAACCGAACACCTATCAAGAAGAGGAGTGCAGACTGAGAGCTACAGATTCCTGCCCTGGATTTCTTGAGATTATTAGGTGGACTAAGTCACCATTAGTGGTGAATTAGTCCCACTTCCAGGCCTAAAAAGTGATTTCTACATTTTTGGATACCTATTTGGCTAAAACCTGTTCTGATAGAATTTCCCTGAAATAGGACTAAGTCGCCCAATTTGGCATAAGTGTCCCAACTGGCTTCAATTTTTTTTTTGTAGGATTCAAGAACCTCTTTGCATCACATTATAGTTTACAAGTGCACCTCTCCAATCTCTTCATTTCTGTTATTGTTTACTTGCATTCTTAGGTCATTTCTACATATCACAATGTGTTTACAAACAACTTGCATTTCCTTTATCAGTTTATTACATTTAGACATTGCATTTAGGCATAATTCATCCATATTTGCATCAGTTTTTAGTGGGGACATTGCTCATTTTGGCCCATTTCTCTCCTTTTAGGTGAAAAACCCTAGAAGAGCAAGATAACCTTGGGTGCCAAAATCTTTGTCCACAAATATATATTTTAATGTCTTCCAATAATTAATGGTTATAAAAATTATGCATTTATTATGAAAATAAGTTGGTTTAAATTGAATTGAAGTATATTTAACGAGATCAAACTTGTTTGAATTCCTTATTATGTGATGTGTTATAGATATTTTATGGAGAAGACATATATAAAAAAACAAATGAAGTAAAAATTCAAGAGAGATGATGCTCCCTCCAAGATTGTATAAAGTTGGCTCCTAGTTAGTGACACCAACTTAGGTCACATTGATATGGAGGAGTTCAAAGAGTAGGCCTTAGGAGATAAGAGGACTAGACTTGCCAGAAAGATCAAACAAAGTTGAATTGCACAGGTTGTTGGGTTCCCTTCTTCAATGTTGCGCTCAGAGTTAATCATGGGGGTTTGGGAGTATTACCATAAGGATTCTTAGAAAATAATTGTTGTAGATGGGGGGGTATTGGAAAACTTGTCTGTTGATTCCATTGCTTTTACCTTTGGAATTCCTTCCTTTTCTCACATGACCGAGGCTAGTAAAGGGTATGTAGCTAGGTATTTAAAACCAATCTAGAGGCCGACATGACAATTGTAAATGATTTATGGATGAAGCATCCTAAGGGAAACTCAAACAAGTTACCTAAGCATCTAGAAGTGACTTCAAGGATGAAGTCAATGATTTGGTCACCCTTTTGAGCAAATTCATGGGGATTTCATCAACGCCCAAATTTGAGAATGGGATGTTTTATTTTGTAGAGGGGATATCGAGGGGGCCAACCAATTTCTATTGGGCCAAAATGATTAGCAAAAAATTCCATAATCAATTTTTTATTGTAAATAAGTATTTAGTATTCTTTATGAATTCTTATATCATCTACCTCTTTACAAAAAAAGTAAAAATATAGGGGTTTGACATGCTTGGGTCCGATTATTACTAGCCCTAACTAGCACAAGGTGTATGATTGTTAGCCTTCAGCTACAAACACAAAAGGGTAAATGATGCTTTTAAACAATGTTCATTATTAGAACCCTAGAGGGGGATTTGAGTAGGAAGCTTTCCTCCTCGATGATCAAAATGTTAAAAATATTTTGGTACTAGTTCATCCAATTCCCAAAATTCACTTATATCAGAATTGAGGGCTTCTCAAATTCCCCATATAGATTATCTAAGTACCCCAATTAAATAAAGTTTTAATGCTAGAGATGACAAGGAAATTATGTGCTTTGCACCAATTATTGAAAAAAAAGCATAGGGATGGAATTCCATATCCACTAACATTTGGAAGAGGTATGTTTTTGTGTATGTTAGCTCCAATAGTTAAATTCTTTGACATGGAAATACAAACCTCTGGGTTAAATTTTCATAGCCAGAGAGATAATTTTGATCCATATGAAAAGATGAAGAAAAAAGTAGGGAAACAATATGCTCATCAACTACATATTGAATATTTTTGGGCCAATTGTATGGATGACTTAGAAGTTAGGAAAATATCCTTCACCAAGCTAACAATGGACTACATTAAGACACTTTTCCTTTATATAATTATTGATCAAGTATAGGAGGATGGGTAGGTTTTTGATATGGATGAATTTAGTAAGGTAGTTGATCAACCCATCCCATTTCCAAACTAGATCGAGGAAGAGGAAATTGATATAGACATTATCACTCAACCCATTCTGAAAAGGACAAGAAGTGGATGGAAGCCCAATGCTCAACTCTTTTGGCTCAAGGAGTGGAGTTCACATATGACAAAGTACAAGATAAGGTTTCCTCTAGTGAAGAGGAGTATATTGAAGAGGAAGTGGGGCCTAGTGAAGGATTTATAGAGAAAGAAGTTGGGACTCTTTCAAAAGTTAAAGGTGAAGGAAATAAGAACACTGAGGAGAGGCATCCTACTATTAAATCCTTAGTCTACAAGATGAAAGCTAGTGGAGAGGGGAGAAAACCATAACCTAAGAGAATTAGGTGAACCAAAACAACTTTGGAGCCTATGGTTGAAGAGAAGAGGGATTCCTATCCTTCTCTACCTCCATCATCCTCCATTCCTATATCTTTACCACCCATCTCCACATCTTCCACAACATCCATAATTCCTTCTACCAGTCTCGGTTCACCTCCTCCACTAGATATCTCAATGAACATCAATACATCCATCCCTACTCCTTCCACAACTCCCATTTGCATGGAGTCATTCCCATATCTAACTTCTCTCCCTCCTACCACATCTTTCCTCGCTCCTCATTTTCCCATGTCCACTATTTCCTCTACCATTACTTCTGCTTCTACTCCTCCCACTTCCCTTAACCTTCCTAATACTTTTATGTCTCATCTTTTTTACTTGCCCAAGGAGGTATTTGGAACTATTCTACATGAATTCAATAGATTTCTATTGAATCAATTTGCATAGGCTACTCCTCCTTCCTCTTCTCGAACTACTATGGATCCTCCCATCATGGAGAGCATAGATCATATTTTGGAGGAGATGGAAAGACAAGAAAAAAAGGACATGGTAGGTCTTTCTTCAGTGGAGGAAGTCTTAATAGCATTGGAATACCAAGATAAGACTTTAAAGAGGAAGTTTTTGAAGTTGAATCTGAGCAACGTAAAGGTCATGAAGAAGAAAAATATATTGAAAAATTTCCCAAGGGTAAAGAAGAGAAAGTACAAGAGGAAGTTATAGTAGAGGATATTCAGGTAGAAACTTTTCTTCCTCCCTAACAAATAGATAAAGTTGTTGCTCCATCATGGTTGGAAGATCAACTAAAAAGAAAAATTCCAATACTTGATACCCCATAGGCTAGTTTAGAAGAAATACTAAGCAACATCAAGATGCCAAAAGAGAAGAAAAAGGCCAAAATAAGGTCACATATGACCAATGACCCTTTAGGCTCCTGAGTTTTGCAAGTTGCTACTTTGTTTGTAGATGAAGAAAACACCACCATTTTTCTAAAATATTTCAATGTTACCACAATAGACATTGGTCCCACCAATGGATCCCAAGAGATAGATAAATTTTAGGGTTCAATGACCAATATCTTAAGATAATGAATAAAGATGAGGTGACAAAGGAAAAGTTGAAGTCTCATATGTAGAACTCACCTTATTTATCCAACATCTAGTGAAACCAATTCAAAGTACTCCAAGGAAGCCAATAACTCATATGGTTTTGTCCAAGGATGAGGTGGATAAGATGGAGCAAATGAAGTCATGGGCTCAATTCACTCAAAATTAGATCAAGCATGTTTTTGATATTAGCAATAAGTTGATTGGAATCACCACCCAGGTACATAATTACTTCCTAATCCTCAAGGAATAAGTGGATAAATGAGTATATGACTAGATACTAGCTTCCTAAATACTACATCTTAGTGTAGCATCATAAATTGTCACCCTTGACAATTTCACACTAGGTTTTTCTCCCCCTATGGGCTTGGACCTAATCATGCACCTAATTACCTAATTTTATGAATAATAGTCCATTGGGAAACACTTGTCAAAAAATAAAACATGGGAAATCAAAGTAGGCATTTAATATTTTGTCTTGACACTTTGGATCCCTAAAAAATAGGAATCCATTATAGGGCACAGGGTGTTGTAGACTGCCTATTTTGGCTCCAATTTTTAATATGTCGGTGTTGATAATTTATTATTTGAAATTCAAATTTTAATTGTCAGATATAATGATTTATTTTTTGGTAAATTATATTAGTTACAAGTATATAAATACATATCATTTTTCACAAATTTAATGAACAATAAGAAGGAACATGAAAATATTGAGAAAAACTATTGAGGAGAATACTTCAAAAATTAGTGCAAAAGTAGTCAAGAGAAGAATTTTTAGAATTAGTACAAAATTTTATTATCCACACATTATGTCAAGTTTTATGTGAGTTTTGTTCATGTTTTATATTCATTTAATTTTGGAGCACTAACACTTGTAGGTCTTCAAATCAAATCAGGTCAAGCAACATGGAATCCTTGAATTGATGAGCATGACTTCAGTCCATCAAGTACATCATATTTGAGTGGTGAGTTTTAGCAAATCATCAATTCATCATTTCTTTATTATTTAGCATTTATCCCTCAAAAGGATAAGTTATCTTTTATTATTAATTTTTCCATTATGGAGGTAGAAATACTAACATGTGGTTTGATTGAGGCAAGCCCCTATATGGCACAACCCTTCCCCTCTCTTCATGTGTGTAAGTTATAGATCTAAAGAGGATTGGAGGAAGATTGAATTTTTTTTTCTCATCCATGCATCAAAATCCTATAAGTTGACAAGTCACAAAATCTACATTATCTCAGTAATAAACGAAGATCTAACAACCAAATCTAGAATTTAGAGACTACAAACTAGGGACCTCAAGCCTGTGAAAGAAAATTCAGGTTTCAAGTCCCCATTCTAGGGTGTCCTTGCACCCTAGACCACCCAAATTTGACTCAAACTTTAATCTCAACTGCATGATTGTCTGCTCTTTACTTTTCAAGAACTTGAATTTGTCTATGTGTTTTTAGTTTTTCAGAATTCATCTCAAAAAACTACATTTTCATAGTTTACTCAATTTCATCAATTAAATTTTCGATACATCAACCCCAACACCTCCAAAAAGAGAATATAGATCCAAGGTTGGTTAATTCACCTTTCAAGTTGTTAGAAAATCTCACATCTTTGTTATTCTAGATTCTTTGCCTCATGTTTTTGGAAAAGGTTTATTTTATTCATATATCCATTAGACCTAGGATCTTCTTTCCCAACTAAACACTTAGTATTTCCAAGAGTAGAGGCAATAAGGGAACTTACCACTAAAGTAATAGAATGGGGGGGGGGGTATTTTTCAAAAGTAATTGGTAAAAGAGCTTGATTATTGGTTGCATGTGCTCAATTTTTGGAGAGAAATAGCTATGTAGGTTGAGCTTGAAGTAAAGAATATCATCAAGAAAATAAAAAAAAAATTAGTGGCATGTAACCAATCTTTACATGATCTTACTAAGGTATAACTAGCTTACTCTACAAAGCCAAATGAAGAGACCCTAAAATGGAAATGAAATTTTTTGATCCACAAGGAACCAATAGATGATCTGTCTATAGATTTATTGGATGCTGTTGCTGAATTTTTGACAAAATATCAAGAATTAATTAGTCAAAAGTCTTTGTTGATGGAGCTACATCATCAATTGATTAATGATTATGTAACTTTATGTTACAAGGTTCATGTTGTCCCAAGCTTTCCCAACAAAGAATTCACGGTTTCCTTGACCACTTTTTCTCAATTTTTCAATGAAAGAAAAATTAGAAGGCATAAGTGTCATAGAAGACAAAATTCTATAAAATATGGCTAGCTAGGGTATTTTGGGAAATTAGCCCCAAATTTTTGCGGATTGTAAAATGTATTTAATACAAAATGTATTTATTAATATATTTTGTTAGACACACAAGAAAACTAAGAGGGGGGTGAATCAGTTGTACATTAAAACCTTAAACCCTCATTAACAATCAACCACTTATTAATCATCAACATAATGTAAACATATGAAACATAAACACATTCAACACCATACACAAGAGAACACCAGATTTACATGGAAACCCTAATCAAAGAGAAAACATGGTGAGCATTAACTCACATATAAATGAATATCAACACCAAATACAATAGGCTCACTACTAGAAGGGATCACTACCCAAAAGAGAAGAATGGCTCACTACCAAGGACTCATTGCCCAAAAGAGAAGAATGTCTCACTACCAAGGGATTACTGCCCAAAGCACTCACTATCCAAAAGAAAGAAGAATAGAAGAATAATATTACAAAGAGATTCACTATCTTAGAGCAACAAGAAAAATACACCATTACAACTCTACACCATTCACAACCTTTAGCTCACTACCTCTAGCAACCTCAAGCACACTAAGAATTTAGACACCTTCTACTCACTGCATCTGGTAGCCTTAGGCATTTAGGATCACACTCATATCACCACACTTAATCACATTTGTATCATACAACTCTTACACATCTACCACACACATAACCTTGCTTATATATCCTCCACAACTTCAAAAAATTTCTCCATGTTAGCCACAATGAAATGTATGCACCTCAAACATGAAACCACTAAATAGGTCAACAAAAAACACTTCCATGGTGGAAATAAGTGAAGGAAGACCACACTAAGGGTTAACCAGGACCCAAATCTACACTGAAACGCTTCGCCACACTTCCACATACAAAAAAAAATCTCTGTAATTAGCAATAGCATGCCAGCTTAGCCAAACCTACACTAACACTAATAAGTGACCCCATACATTCCTTTCTAGGTTTAGAAATGTTAGTGTAATTAATTATTTATTACAATAGCATAAGTTAACTTAGGTCTTACATTATTTAGTCCTAGGTTGCATAACTTAGAAAATCATCAATAATGGGGTAGTTCCCCTTTCCATGTTTGTAGGAGATAAGATTCCACCTAGAATATGAGTTGTCCTTCTAGAACTTATCTCAATCTTTTATCATTTCCTAGGTAGGGTTCACATGTTGTCACATGTAGTGTGATTTTGATACTTGGCAACATCTTATGCATTTTAGGTTCTCACTCTTGCCTATTTAATCAGGCACATGTACTCTTGTAACATATCTCATGATCATAATAGAATCTCTATTTGCATTCCATTGTTGTAACACTTTCTATGTGGTTGAATATCTTTCTTGGAAAAGGTCCTCCATTGAAAACTGCAGCTTGATTAGGGACTGTGACTCCATCATCTCAACAAGAAACACCATGAAAACCACTTAGAAACATTCCACAACATCTAAGAATATTCCAACATCATCAAAATATTTAACAATAGTGTCACAACCATCTGCAATTGAGAACACCATCATCATGTACAACTAACAACACTCTCACAAAACACAACACACTAACCAACCTTGCAGAATAGTTGAACACACAAAACTCCAAGGGAAGGTAAATATAGGCAATATGAGAACATTCCCAAATCTACAAGATAGGAAACCACAATGCGGAGAAATGCAGAGCAATCTCATTTCTCCCAGTCAACCTTCTAAGCAGGCAACGCACTGTCAAACATAGATTCTACTACCACCTAATCCAGAACCTTAAACTCTAGATATAAACATTTTGAACACCTATTATCATCTCATCTAAACCACACAAGCATATATTCAGCCATGAAGAAATGAGGAGCACAACACTAAACACACCTCTGTCATGCTACACATTATTTTATTCATTTTTTCTAAAAAACACTTGGAAACCAAGTGAGCTAGCTACATCAACAACACCAAAAAAAATTGCTCAACATATCTACAACATCTACAACACCAAAAATATCCCTATATACAATACCTTCTCAACACCACACTAGAGGTTGACATCAATGTAAACAATAAATGCAACATAGTGCAACAATCTCCAACAATCTCCTTGACCATACTGGTGGTTGACATCAATTGACATTGAACCACAATATATCCACACTATAGGTTAACATCAATGAAAACACCAGAAATCTACAACAGTCTAGCAAGTCTCCAGCAATCTCCCCCTTTGTCATTGATGGCAACACCAGCTCTAAAAAACCATTAATCAACAAAAGAAACTTTGCAACTCCAATACTCAAACAAATATCCATCTTACTTCAGTCTCTCCCTCTAACTAGGACATTCCTTACACTTCTACGACTTTCTCAAAATTCACTCTCTTTTTCCCTTTCCTTCCTTTTTCTTCCCCTTACTTGAGGAGTTTTTCAAACTTTATCTCTCCCCATGTTTTTTATATTTTATCTCTCCCCCTTTGACATCTATAGACATGTAAAAATGACCTAATGCATATCACACATCTTGAACTATATTTTTCCATTATGGGCATCACGATCACTATCACTATTGCATTTCATCTCAGAAACATCATTAATCCCCTTTTTCACATTATTTAAATCATTAACCCTATTTTCCTCTATTAATTGAATATTTTTTAATTATTTAATTAATTCCTTATATCGTCACCTAATCTAACTTTATTCCCCCTAATTAATTAAATAAACATCAATTCTTTAATTATGTCACTAATATACCTTATTCATCTAAATCAATTAAATTTTTATCATTTAATAATTTAATTAAATCACTTTCCCTTATCTAAACTTGAATAATTAAATCAATTATTCGAAATCATTCAACATAGTCAACAAACAAATACATCTTTATTTGTTAAAGTCAAATATGACTTGCATGTTCATCTTCAATATTAATTAATTATTCAATTAATTAATTATCCTCACCCTCTTTTGATTGAGTAAATCATTACCATTGATTTCTCAATCTAATTGGTTGACTAACTCATCTATTTCCTAATCCCATTGATTTCTTCAATCTTACTAACCGCTCAACTTGATTTCTTCAATCCCCCAATCATTCCAATCTAATCCCACCAATCATTCCTATTTATTTCCTCTCAATGGTTTTCAACCGTTGATCATGATCTTTTACTACTAAATCTCGATCATTCATATCAAAACTAAAAATCTATGAAATAACCTTCTTTCTTCTCAAAATTGATCGAAGAATTTAAGATAATTTATGCAAAGAGGTCATGCTGAATTGACATTTGAATTCTTGAGAGCAAGTACGCACACATCTTTTATCACCATTAAAATATTCTTTGAAGCTTTTGCAACAACAATGGAGGCTTCATATTGATCAAATACAATCCAACATCAATATGAATTACACTTCAACATGGGATGGTATAGTTGTATTTCATGAATTGACTTATTATTTCTTGCTTATGCTTACCTTTATTTATTGAATTTATTGTTTTACAATTCATTTCATGAGTATGTTTGGAATTTATACTTTTGCTTTGATTTTATTTCATTAATTCATTGTTGTTTTTCTTATGCTATTTTTCCCCCTTACATCAACATCAATGGTAAAGGGAAAAATTTGTATATTTCACTTTAAGAAACACCAACGAGCAACTCTCTCTCACATTTACTTCTGCTTTCTATCCACAACTCTCTTTCTACTAATCTCTCCCTCTTAGGGGCACAAGATATGCTTCCCAGGACTACACCAATTAAAATACACCACTACCTACTCCCCCTCAAAGGTAGCCCTCACCAACCCAACACCAAGAATGTATCTTGAAATGCTCCCTAGAAAGATGCACACTCTTATGCATCTAATTGAAATAAGGAGGGGTAATAACCCATAACTTCTACCAAAGATACTCAAATATATATTTTGGAAGATCCTTTTTGAAAATATCTACAACTTGATCCTTTGTAGGCACATATTCTAGCTTCACCTCATTCTCTGTAACTTTCTCTCTTAGAAAGTGATACCGAATAGAGATATTCTTTATCCTTGAATGCATTATCAAGATTTTTGAAATATTGATAGCACTTGTATTATCACACAAGATAGAAATAGGTTCATCATATGACACTTTGATATCCTTCAACTCCTACTTCATCGATAACACCTATGTACAACATGATGTTGCAATATATTCTACCTCTATAGTAGATAATGACATTGAATCATGTTTCTTACTCAACCAAGAGAACAACTCACTTCCAAGAAAGAAAGCACCTCCACTTGTACTTCTTTTGTCATCTGCACAACCTACCCAATCTATGTAAGGAAGCTAAGGTAGCATAACAACTTCCTACACTAATCTTGAGAAGAGAATAATGCAAAACTTTTACAAATCTTTAATAGTTATAGAAACTTAAACAAAAATAAAGATAAATATCATGCATAACATGACATAGTGATTTACGGGGGGAAAAACCTTTCGAGAGAAAACCCCCGCACTCCTAAAGTCATCTAATTTATTATTCAATAAATCACAAAGATTTCAATATACTTGCAATGCAAGCTTCTCACAAGAGTATCGCCACTTAGAAATCAAGAGACAACACGACTGCTATCAAAATCTCAGAATACATCACCGTCTCTCTACCATAGTCATAATACAACACCCTCATAAAATAGGCTTACATTCTAGGGAAAGACAAGCCAACAAAATATCCACCATTAGATCTAAAACCTAATAATTAATAGTCTATATTTACAATGTATCATTTATCTAATGTAAGTCATCCATTTAGTAGTTTCTTGAAAAAAGTTAACAAAAACTTATTTACATGTATCCCACTCCTCCCCCTTCATGCCATTGTATATTACACCTATCGGTGTAACTAGGAAATATATTTATATATATGTATATATATATATACATATACATACATATACATATATGCACATATATGTATATGTATATATTTACATATATGTATATATATCCTATCAACAATAACCTTTATATAATTGCAAGGTTGAGACACATTTTCCCAAAACATATCCCACTTGTCGAACACCTTGCAAGAGCAATGGGAGGGAGTAAACATTGTCTCTTAATTATTAGGGGCCAAAAGGCCCATAATCTCTGAACACCATCTGAACTTCTTTGCACTCACAGGCTTAGTTAAGAATTAGCAACATTCATCGAAGTCTCTACCTTAACCAACTTCACCCTACCATCTTCGACCATATATCTAATAAAATGATATTGTACATCAATGTGCTTGGTCCTGGCATAAAATGTCGGGTTCTTTGTTAGAAATATCATACTTTGACTATCACAATAAATTGTCACTATACCTTGTTTTATTCCAATAAATTATAGAAGCAAATTGAATCACATATTCTTGTTTTTTTTTTTTGGCTGCAATGTAACAGAAGAAGGCTTAGTTTCTCTAAAACTAAAATTGAACTAATACATATTACGTTTTGTGTAATAGGATCCCAAATCTTGTATCCTTTCACACCATAACTATATCCGATGAAGATACATTTCACAGCCTTGTTCTCAAACTTTGTTCGCTTCTCCTTTGGAACATGTGCATATGTCTTGCAACCAAAAATTCTAAGATGTCTTAATGAAGGCTTGCAACCTGACCATGCCTCTATAGGCCTCTTAACAACAAGAGTTGATGTAGGAGGCATGTTAATCAAGTAACATGTAGTGGAAATAGCTTTAGACCAAAACCTTTGTTCTAGGCCAGCACCACTCAACATACTCCTAGCCTTCTCCATTAGTGTCCTACTCATTCTTTCTGTAACTCCATTCTGTTATGGAGAATACAAAGTTGTCTTCTGTCTATGAATACCACAATCTTTATAGAATCTATCAAAATCATTAGAGAAAAATTCACCACCATTATTAGTCCTCAAAAATTTTATTTTCTTTCTAGATTGCAACTCAACCATTGCTTTAAATTCTTTAAATCGACTTAAACTTTAGATTTACTCTTTAGAAAATATACCCATATCCTTCTATAATCATCAATAAATGAAACATAATATGTGGATTTACCAATCGAAGGAGCATCTATAGGACCAAACACATCAGAATGACTAAGATCCAAGACACCACAAGATTTATGAGAACTTGAGTAAAACTAAATGCGGTTTTGTTTTCTATAAATGCAATGCTCATAGAAATCAAATTCAAGATTACAATAAGATAAACCTTCAACAAGGTTTTTATTTTTCAAGGTCCTTAGACCCTTTTCTCTAATGTGGCCAAGTCTCTAGTGCCATAACATATTTTTCTCTGCAGGTAACTTTGTCTCAGAAGAAAGAGCACTCTTGGGTGTACCCAAAAGCCATGACCATTTGTTGAAGGTGAAACCCTCACTTCTTCCACAAAATTGATTTTCACAAAAGTATTATTGCACTCAATAATGCATGAATCAACTTATACAATGTGCCATATCAGACACCTATAGCAATCAACATAGCACCTCTAACCATCTTGCATCTTGCATCAGAAAATACTACCTACACATTTGCATCTATTAGTTTGCTCATAGATAAAAAAATTCATGTTATTCCAGGGATATGCAACACACCATTAATCATTTTTATCCTACCATCAGGAAACCTGATTTTAAATTTACCATGACCAATAATGTCTAAATGAGAATCATCACCCAATTACACCTTCCATCAAATTATTCATATTTAGAAAACCAATCTCAATTAAAGGTCATATAGAAAGATGCATCTGAGTCAATTAACCATGCATCATTACCTGCAAAAGTTGCCAAAGCTGTAATGAATGTGTCAGCCTCTTCCTTCTCAAACTCGGTATCAGAATCAAATTTCTTCTTTTTCTTCTTCTTTTCTTCTCTGCATTCCTTACGAACATGTCCAAGCTTACTGTAGTTCCAACAAATAACTTTGGACGTTCCAAGAGATTTAGATCTCCCCCTAGACTTAGATTTTTCATGCTTCTCATTCTTCTTACCTTTTTCCTCAGGTCTTCCATAATATTTAGGGCTTCCTTGGTAGTGATGGATACATTCCTCCTCATCTCTTCAGAAAGCAAAGAACCCACCACATCTTCAGTCTTTCAAAATAAAAAAAGTACTCGCAATAGCCATAACAAGAGAATCCCACGAATCAAGCAAAGGACAAAGTAAGATCTGACATTTCTCCTCCTCATCCATTTTGACACCAACATATGCCAATGGAGCCACCAACGTATTGAATGCTTCTAGGTGATATGCAATTCATTCACCCTCTTCCATTCTTAAGAAATACAATTTCTTCCTCAAGAAAATATTGTTCACTAAATATTTGGTCTCCTCATGGAAATTAATTAAAACAAAGTCTACCAAACACAATTTGATGAGACCCTTGGATTTATGGTCCATAACATCATATTGAGCAGCCTAAGTAGGATTTTCAAGCCTTGAAACATTCTCATCAATAGCATCCCACATATCTCTATCTATCAATAGATCATCCATCTTCAGCTTCCACATTTCAAAATTATCTCCAAAAAACTTATCCACCTCTATTCTCCTTAACGAACCTTCCATCTAAAAATTCATACAACAAGATCACAAAACATCTTTTGCACAAGCTCGCACTCAAATTTGGATTAGTTCAAAAAACCCAAAAAACCACAACTAAAACCAAATGTGATCAAGCTCTAATACCACCTATAAGGAAGCTAGGGTAGTGAAACAACTTTCTACACTAATCTTAAGAGGAGAATAATGAAAAAAATTTACAGATCTTTAACGATTATAGAAACTTAAAAATATATAAACATAAATATCATGCATACCATGACATAGTGATTTACATGGGGAAAACCCTTTTGGGAGAAAAACCACACACTTCAAAAGCCACCCAATATATTATTTAATAAATAAAAAATATTACAATATACTTGTAGAGCAAGCTTTTCACATGAGTATCACCACTTAGAGATTAAGAGACAAAACAACTACTATCAGACTCTCAAAATACATCACCGTCTCTCTACAACAGTCATAATACAATGCCCTCATAAAATAGGGTTACTTTATAGGGCAACGTAGGCCAAAAAAATATCCACCATTAGACCTAAAACCTAATAATTAACGGTCTAGATTTACAATGTATCATTTATCTAATGTATGTTAGCCATTTTAGTAGTTTCCTAAAAATTTAACAAAAATTTATTTACACACATCCAACTCCTCACCCTTGATGCAATTGTATATTACACCTATCGATGTAACTGTGAAATATATATCATATATGGGTAAGTGCACCAAGATGGTTCCCAAAAAGGGGGCTTAAGTGGCCACTTTTT
>VDFB02271358.1:319278444-319325236 GCA_007258455.2 Sequoia sempervirens | reverse complement strand
TTAGACACTTGAAGGGCACTCTGGATTATGGCTTATGGTATCCAAAAGATACTGATTTTACTTTGAGTGTTTACACAGATATAGATTGTCTTGGTTGTGTAAATGACAAAAAAAGTACAAGTGGAGGTGCATTTTTTCTTGGATGTAGATTTGTGTGATGACTAAGCAAGAAACAAGATTAAATATCTTTATCTACTACATAGGTAGGTACATTGCAGGAACATCTTGTTGCAAACAAGTGTCGCAGATGAAGCAAACATTGAAGAATATCAAAATGGTATATGATAAACCAATTTCTATATTTTGTGACAATACAAGTTCTATCAATATTTCAAAGAATTCGGTAATGCATTCAAGGAAAAAACATATCTCAATCTGGTATCACTTTCTGAGAGAGAAGGTTGTAGAGAATTAAGTGAAGCTTGAATATGTACCTACAAAGGATTAGGTTGTTGATATATTCACTAAGGCTCTTCTTAAGGATACTTTTGAGTATCTCTGAGAGAAGTTAGGGGTTATTTCCCCTCCTTCTTTGAACTAGATGCATAAGGAGATGCATCAATCTAGTGGATTTCAAGATTCATTCTTTGGTCTGGATTGATGAATGGTGGCTACCTCTTAGGGGGAGTAGGTAGTGACATTATTGTTTGTCACAGTCAATAAGAGTGAGTGTTATCATTTAGTATGGTGTGTGCTCCTAAGGGGGAGTATACTAAGTAGTAAAGGAAAGACAATTGCAGAGTAGTTGTGAGAAGATTGATTGATGTCAAAGGAGAAACATAAGTAATGCAAATATTTTTCCCTTTTCCATTGATTTCAAAGGGGGAGAATGAAGCATGTGAAAAAGATAAGTTGAAAGGGGGAGAGTGAGTAATGTGAGAGAGAAAAGAGAAAAGGAAATAGGTATGGAGCGGAGCTATTGTGTTTGTTTTTTATGGTTTTTCACATCATGTGTTTCCATCAATGACAAAGAGGGAGATTGTTGCAAGTATGAGTAGTTGGTGTTGTCATTGATGTCAACAAGCTTGTGTGTGTTGTCATTGATGAGAAAAATATTGTTGCAAGAGTATGTGTAGTTATTGGTGTTTTCTATGTTGTTGAATTAATCATGCTTTGATTAGTTGCATTATGTCATTAGCAAGCTACTGGTGTCAACCTCAAGTGTTGCTTTGATAAGCTTTTTTCTATGGATGTATGGTTAAGTTTCTAGGTTGTAGTTGGTTCTATAGTGTTCAAGGAATACTGAAGATGATGAGGATGTGTCTATGGTGCTTGATTTCCAAATTCTTTTGAGAAAATTTGATAAAATAAATAAATAGTGAGTTGTAGTGTTGTTTTGGGTTGCAGAGTAGTGTTTTGGTGTTGCTTTGCATTTATTCTAGGATAAAGATCTACTTGTGTGTTTTGGATATGTCGATCAGAGGTGTTATATCTAGAATTTTACATGCTAGATCATTGTGTGAAAGAAGTTTTGTTCACCAGTGTGTGAACTGTGTATTTTTGAGGTGTCTGGGAGAAATGTTTTTGCTTTGTATTTTTCTGCAATTTAGTTTTAGGTATTGTAGATCTGAAGGTGTGTTGATAATGTTGATATCATTATGTAGTTGAATTTTTTTGAGGTTTGGTGCTTCAGAAGTTGGTTTCTTGAATTACAATGTATGAAAAAATTGTTTGAGTGTATTGGGTGTGTACATTCTTCAGGTGAAAGTTGTTGTGAAGGAGTTTGTGGAATATTCTAGATTTTGTCCAGGTGACATTTGTTGTCCAAGAGTTGTTTTTGATCAAAGGAAGTGTGTACTTAAAATTTTAATGGTGTTTACATGGGTAACAACCGACCTAGGTGTTTACACAATGCGAAGGTGCTTCGATGTTTGTGGAAGTGTGATGTGGCATGTATGAATGGATTAAGGTCTTAGCTAATGTGTGTTGTGGTTGTGAATGGTAGATCTAGACCTGCACAAACATGAACAAACAATACAATGTTAGTCAATTATACAAATCTAAACTAACATTCCCCATGAGATTCATTTGAAGCATAATGAACAAGAAATAAAATGAAGAAATCAAGTAAAATAAATCTAAATCCTATTCCAATGCTCAAACCCTCAATCCCATGGGGGAATTGGTGCTATTTTGATGTGGAAATTAGCCCTTTCCCAATTCCTTGCAAGCTTTGATGATAAACAATGGTGCTCCTTGATAAAATTTGCAATAACCTAGCAAAGATTGATGAGAAACTATGAAAACTTTGATAAAAAGATGATGACCTTGCTCCAAATCTATAGATAGTGACTTTGCTTAAAGTTGTGGATCCAAAATTAGTAGAAGAGTCTTCCATTTATAGGAAAGGATGGAGGAATGAAATATATGAAGAATGTGGGACTAAGCATAAGCCAATGGCATTATGCCACTTGTCAACATGCTAGTGGAGAGAGGTGGAACAAATTTTGATCAATGTGCAAATAAATGCAATTAGGTGGAATTTGAAATTTGAAAGATGGCTTGTGGAGAAAGATGTGGAAGAGGAGTTAATGCCACTTGGCTCAAGAAAAAGGACCTGTAAGAGATATAAATTCCATGTTGGAGGACAAGACCTTTTGGGAGGGAGATTTCAAAATGAGGGAATATTCCAACTTGATGCCATTTTGAATGAAAATAGAAGAACTTATAAATCAATTAAATTGATTTACTTGTGCAAGTTGCAAAATCTAGAGGATTTGATGGATTAGTGTTAGAGTTAATCAGGATTTAATTAACTTAGTTTGATTTGACATTTTGACTTAGATTTTTGGATTTATTTAAATCAAAATGAGATATGAATATTAGATTTAATTAAATAAAGTTTGATTTATTTAATTAAAGAGGGATGATGTTAGACTTAAATCAAATAAATGTTAGTTTATTTAATTTAAAGGAGATAAAATATGATTTAATCAAATAAAGTAATTTATTTAATTAAAAGAGGAACATTATGATTAATTAAACAAAATGATTTATTTAATTAATAGAAGATAATTATTTAATCAAATAAAGTGGATTTATTTAATTAAAAGATGAAATATGATGAATTTAATCAAACAAAGATTATTTTCAATTAAATGGTTAGTAGAGAGATGATTTAGGAAGAATTGATGTTAGTAAATCAGAATCAGGTGTACGAGACCAATCAACATAATTTACGTGTTTATAGCGGTTTGCCTTCATTCCCTTCCACCACAAGAATGTTTTGGTGCTGACCTAATTTTAATTTGCATGGTTGAGGTGCATAGCCAACCTTGGAGAGTGGTTTCAAGGTTGAAGATGGTATAAATAAGATTTGAGTTGTTGACAGATGATAAGATAGATGAGTATGCTACGAATTGTAGATTTGTCAGGTGCAAATTTGAGAAGTGTAGTGCAAGATTTCATGTGTTAGATTATTGAATGTAGTGAGAAAAAGGTTTCTGCAATCATTTAGTAAAACTACGAAGGTTTTGATGACATTGTGGTGGATTTTCCTATTGCATTGGGATTGATTTGTCTATGTAACATTCTTCTCTATCTTCTTTCCTACTTTGGCACTGAGCCTTTCTTTCTTCTAGGGAATGTGCCATTTGGCATTGAGCCCTTTTGTAATCAGTGTTGATATTACTTTATATTGTGATCTAATCCTCACCATGGTTTTTCCCATCTTGGGTTTTCCATGTAAATATGGTGTTCTCTTGTGTATGGTGTTGATTATGTTTTAGTTTCTATTATTTTCTCTTCATGCTAAATCATTATAACAGATTAAGGGTTAATTAAATGAATGTGGCTCTGAGTGTTTTTTAGGGGTTTGAATTTTTAAGGTACAATTGATTCACCCCCTGCCTCCCCATTCTCAATTGTGTTGTGCATTCAACACCATGTATAAACCTTAGTGTTGAAAAATTTTCAACAAAATATTATAATTATCTAGATCATCTGAGGATACAAGAGAAGGCCACATTGGGGTTTAAGGAAATGCACATGCAAATTTATCATCTCCCTTGAATCTCTTAAAAATAAAAATAAATAAAAATATTTACCATATCACCATGGTTCTAATAACATGTTAGAGTTTAGAAAATAGAGATTGATACAAAGTCAAGTTAAAGGAGATGATACTATAAAAATTTTAATGGGAATATTCTCCAAATCAAAATAGAATAATAGAGTTCATTTCTAATAACACAAGAGACATTTAGAGGCTCAAGAGACACAAATTATATGCAATAATAAAATAGCATAAGGAAATCTCAAAATATGAACCAATATGATAGAGGAGAGGATGTGTATATATATAGAGAGATAAAAGAGGAAGTAAATATGCAAACAATGAGAAATGTAACTCAAAACTACCCAAAAATAAGTAGGAGTTACATTCAAGGAAGATTCCTTAAACCCTCATAATGATCCACTCATAAAACTAAGAAATTTCCTTGAAGCTAAGTGTGTAGGAAAATACATATTATCCAACTGAGAAAAATAGAAAACCTATGCTAAAAATATAATAATAAACTTTTTATAGCTATGTAATTTATCATTTAATTTTGGGTCCATTTTGATTGAATATATTCAAATAATTATATATTGACATGCAGAGCACTCTTGTACACAAATGGGTTTGTTCCCCAATTTTTTATCCATGTTTATTTGTACATACTTCTACAAATTAAATCTTATCACGTCATTTTCTCTTACTCCTATAAATCACAATTAGTATCCATTTATTAAGCTTATCATTGCACCTAAATTTATACAATAATTCCCCACCTCAAAAAAATTTCCTCACTATCCAAGTTCAATCTTGCATTGGTTAAGTTTAATCTCGAGCCATGTAAAATTGAATTTGAAATTTGAAAATTTATATTTTGTCAACTTTGACCTTCTTATTGATCATGAGCTAACTTGGGGGTGATCCTACAATAGTGTTTTACACTTTTTGGCCAAATTGGACATTGAACTGATTTTTCTAAACTAAAATTTCACTTTCAAGCACCTATAGCTACTAAACCATGAGGAATTTGAAGATGATGCAAATAGTGATTTGTGACATTTTGTTTGTAGATTCTAAATATATATTTTTTAAAAAAATTGGAATCAAATTTCATTTCTTTTTCCATCTCCTTTGAAAACTAGTTTTTAATAGTAAACACCATTTTTAAAGTGTTCAGCATAAACAACATAACTTTTTTCTATGAAGGATAGAATTCTATTTTTTTTTAATTTAGTTTTGTAACTATGATATCTAGCATGTTCATTTGTTTTCATAGTGTTTTATTGAATATTATTTTAATTAAGTTTTAAAGTCAAACCACTAAAATTTATACATAGGTGGGTTGTATACAACATAAAAATTTTTGGTGCTGTATTGAAATTCATATTTTTTGTATCACACATCAATACCTAGAACTAACATATTTTTCAATTTTTTGATAATATACTATTTTTCCACATGTAGAACATGTTTTGATTTTGGTGAAAACCTAATTCCCTTCTTTTCATTATAAAAATGTGTCCAAAGCTGGGTTCAAGGAATATGAAAATCAAAAAGGGGTTTTCTCAAACTAGGGGGTTTGAGTGAACCCTTTTATAGGTTCATGCGAACCTATATGTTTGAGAAAACCCCTAAAAACCTGAATTTTTATTTTTGGGAGCATTTTTGCAATTTTCCTTCATGAAGGGAATTGCAAACTAGTATTGTGGGATCACCCTTGGCTTAAACCTTTATAAGATTTATTGATGTATTGGTATTTAATGATAATATTCTTTTGTGCATTTAATCATATAAGAAAATCATATCAAAAAAACCTAATCATTACAAGGAGAATCTTTATAGAAATACTTCAACTTGGAATATTGAAAGGAACCATAATCTCATTATGTGAGAGTGTTATCTATAATAACCATTCACATTTGTAAATTTAGCCTAATAAAATGAGACAATATTAGAGAATATGACCCTAGTATTGTGGAAATATTCCCAAAATATATTTCAATATTGCTACCCCTACACATCAAAGACAAGGATGACATATTCTTTAGTTATCTACAACTTGCCCTAAAGTGATCTCATGGGTTAGAGAATAGTTACAAATATCAAGATATTACTATAAGGCATAGGATTGATTAGTCAAATAACAAATTTGAGCTATAAAGAATTTATAACTATTTAGAATTTGAGACATTCCTCATATTGTAAGTAACACTTTCTATGCCATCAATAAGTTAAATCAGATACTTGACATCAGCATTCACCCTTCATCATTGTTCTCAAATTTGAATGCCTAATCATTCCAATTTGATTTCCAAACTACTAAAAATTAAAAGTTTAGTTAATTTATGGGTTGTTTGTATATATTTATTCAGTTAACCTATATTTATGTAAAATAATATATTTTCCTCTATAATAATAATTTTTTGGATATTTTATAGAAAAATCTATTTTCATTTATTAGTTAGTGAAAATATGTTTTTTAATAAAATAATATAATATTATTTTAATAGTTTTAACTAAATTATTTAATAATATTCATACATGATTTCCCTTGGGCGTAGATCAGTTGGTTGAGCCATTCAAAAATACAAACTAACGTATGTTTTAAAATCAATTCAACCAACCACACATCAAGAGTGGGGCATCCTCGAGTATTCATACAACCAAGAGGATTAGTCAAATTTCCCTGATGGATTGTGAATCATGGGTACCAAGCTATACACCTTTGAGTTATCATCTATATATTTATCCATAATTAATATTTTCCTAGTTTATTGTCAAGCATGGCACTGAGTGAGAAAATGTTTTTTCAATCAAAACTAAATGGGAAAGGAAAGGAAGATTCAAATGAGGATAATGATGATGAGGATGGAAAGGAGGAGGATGTTGATGAACTTGAGAATGAGTGAAACAACTCATTGAATTGTGAGAATGAGGAAGAATATATGTTTGATATCTAGTTGAAGGCCCAACAATCATAACTAAATGGTAAGTTAGATCCCCAATATCCTCTCTTATTGTTGGAAAAGGTGTCAAATTTTATTTGGTCCCTATTGCTATGATTGTAGCAAGGAGAAAAGAATTTCCAATTCATGGTATGGGATACATAGAGGGTATCTCTTACCTTCCTTTCCCACAAGGAAATTTTTGTAGAATCCAAAAGTTAATGAGGGTCATGTTGTAATGGATTTGTTTGAGCAAGAGAGGGTTGGAATGGTTAGGGCCCTTCTTTCTCCATGTGCTTGAGATATGTGGAAATATGTATTTCCCTCCCCTCTCTATAGTGGACAAAGGGTGCGGTTCTAGTCCATTGAGTAATGATGTAGGGGGGTAGCTAGTGTTGACATTTCTATGGATCTTAACTCGCATTATACTGCTACATCAAACCAAGAGGGAGGTCAAATTTCTAGATTTATTATTTTAAGTGGGATGGATCATATTTAGAGGTTTCTCTATGGGACAAGGTCTAGTTCTTGGGTGGATATGCACCATAATATAAAAATATCAAGTATCAATCCTCAAATCCCTTTGATATCTACTTTTCCTATTCTACTAGATCATCTTAGGGATATTGGAAACTCACTACTTTCTTTAACATAGTAGGTGATAGATTCATTAATAAACTAAAAATCCCTCTTTAATAATTTTATACATGCAAGGATGAATATTGATTATTTCATGAGTTGGGCCAAAATAAAATAGAATTTGAGCTTGGCTAGATTGAGATTTACATTGATGGTTAAAGTATTTTTTCTTATTTCCTTCTCTAATCATAAAGGTTGTGCTAGAACCCTATTAGATGACCTACTATTCTTGAGTAGATTTGGATTATTCTTTAGAAAATAGAGCTTGGGTTTTGAACCATATATAGAGACCATAATTGTGGTTCCTCTTTGGGCTAGGCTCCAAAACCCTCTTGAGTATTAGAAGAAATGTTGAAGGGTATTGTTAGTGCTTTTGGGAATCAAATTATCATAGAAGTTGTTACCAATTCTAGGAAAAGGCTAGTATATGCTAGGAATTTTGTGAATGTAAATTTGGATTTGGAATATCCCTCTACTATAAATCTCTCTTCTAAATTTGGTAGGTAACCTCAACTAGATAAATTTGAAAATACCCTTTTTTCTACTTTAATTATCATAGAATGATCCATTTAGTGATGAATTGTCCTGAGAAGATGGATAATGTGACTCCCTAGAAAAAAGAGAGATAGTCAAGGCATCAATTGAGAGGAATTTAGCAATGAAGGCAACCCCCTCTAATGGAGGCACAAGGAAATGACAAAGCTCTAGATGGTTTTCAGTCAATTGAAATAAAAGGTATTAGTGTAAGATTAGAAGAGGTTTGTTTGGAGAAGGGCCTTAAAGGCACAACTTCAAATTTGAAGCTTTTGGAGGTGGTTGATAGGATAAAAGAAGTTTGTTTATCTACTTCAATCAAGGATAAAAGGGAAATTGAGGATTTTGTTCCCTAGAGATCACTTGGGCATAAAGTTTTCAAGAATTCCTATGAATACTTTTGACTTAGATTCAACCATCATAAAAGGATGAATGATTAAGAAGAAAAATTACTTTAGTAATTTAATGGGAAATTTCATTGCTAGTGTTTAGGGCTTTCTAGACCTCTATGGTTTCAAGCCACTTGACTAGCCTTTCAAGGTGCTTGGTTTTTGCTATTTTTTAGTGTTGTGATGGTAGCTCTTGTTTTTAAACATTTGCGTTGCTAATTCATATAAGAATTTCATGTTTATTTTTTGAACTCTAATTCTCTATTTAATGTTATTTTTATAAAAGATTTTAAGCGCTTTCTAAAAGGTACATTTACCTTTAATCAAAAAAGTTAATTATTATTTTTAAATTCTTTTTAAAGAAATACATTATTTTATATATTAAAATAAAATTTTATACATATATTGAAAATTTATAAAATATTTAAACAAATTAAATCAAATAAACATATAAATCTAAATTTTGAGAATAAGTACAAAATTTATAAGCGTAATTGTTCATAAAAATTTACTCTACATATGTAAAAATAGAATGTTAGGACACAAAATAATTATCGTTGTGTTATCACTACAATAAGACCAACCCTTGGGAAGGTCCCATAAAAATCACAAATGACTTAGCATTTTAAAAACATTTCATCACTCATGGCCAAAATTCTTAAAAATAAAAACCACAAATAGCTTTACATTTAAAAAACATTCCATCACTCATCCCAAAAACTTTGGAAAATATCTCAAAAATAAAAATCACAAATGACTTTGCATTTAAAAAAATTCCATCACTCAAAATTTTTGGAGAATATCTTAAAAATAAAAACCATAAATAGCTTTGCATGTAAAAAACATTCCATCACTCATGGCAAAAATTTTGGAGAATATCTTAAAAATAAAAATCACAAATGACTTTGCATTTAAAAAACATTTCATCACTCATGGCAAAAAATTTGGAGAATATCTTATAAAAACCACAAATAGCTTTGCATGTTAAAAAACATTCCATCATTCATGGCAAAATTTTTGGAAAATATCTAAAAAAAATAAATAAATCACAATTGACTTTGAATTTAAAAAATATTCCATCACTCATTTTGGAAAATATCTTTAAAAATAAAAAGCAATGTTAATATATGAACCATTCCTAAAGAATGATATCTCTATACAGATTAGCAATCAAATTTCTGCCTGGAAACTGAAATTCATTTTCTACTGTATTAACACACAAACCAGAATAGATCTACAGTAATTAGCACATGGATTTGATCCAGAAATAATTACCAAAAATCCACTGTAAGATATAAATTTTCCCCCGTCCGGATTTTGATATAAAAATGATTTGAATAGGAGCAGCAGTTACAGAGTACCGTTGAACAGAATACAAATGGCATCAAAGAGTCACGGATGAAAGAAGAAAAAAGAAACGTTATGCTGAATTACAAAGATATTGATGCATTTTCCCGTAAATAATATTTTTCAAAATTTTCATTCATGTTTCGGCAGGGTTGCAGTGAGCATGAGTTTGCTCAGCAAGCTCTCCAGATCAAACTTTCCTGAGGCCGATTGACTGCTGTGAATAACAAACAGAGCATTTTCAAAAGTTTCCACATCGCAGGGAACCGCCAAGCCCTCCCTCTGGTTGAAGCCATATTCTTCCTTTGCTTTCTCCAGCAGCATCAGAAATACAGGATGCGATAAATCCTCCGTCGGAATCACAAATCTCCGCCGTTCTTGGCCGACATAGACAGCGAAACATCCATGGGGAACCCTCGCGTTTCTCCAACGGCTGCTACTGTCCTTTCTTTCCAATTTCTCCGCAGAATCTCTGTTCATGGCCGTGTAAGGAACATCCAAGCTCTTCAAATTAACACCAATTTCCATGACCTTTTTCACCAAATTCTTGAAAGAATTCTTGCGCTTCTTGAGGTTCGACATGCCGTGAGGACAGACTGTAAAATCTCTGGCGCGCGCCCTGTATTAAAACGAAAACATTTTAGTGGCCATTAGAAGACCATAAAACGGCCTTCCCTCCAGGGGATTTGAACTCATGACCTGAGGCATGGACAGATCTTTGCTCATGAATATAAAGCGCGCCAAACTGAGATCTCAAAGTAACCTTTTGTCTTTAGCAGCATAGGAAACTGGGGAGATCGGTGACTTCCATTGCAAACAGATAAACTTTGCTGCGATGTTCAGCAAAAATACAAAAGATTAGGGTAACATTTTGCTCTTTCAAGCTTCAACGAAAGGATCGCAACTGCTACCCGACAGCGACGAAAAAATAATGAGCAGATCAAAACAAACCACGAAATTTAAGTAAATACGCCAGCTCAATGATTTGGGTATAAATAAGATATTAATGGAGGACATTCTTAGAAGTTAAAAGTTTGAGTTCAAACCCTGACGTTTACCTAGTTAAACTCAATTATTATTATATTATATTTGTAATGGTACAATTTTTTTGTTTTTAAAGATTGATTACATTCAAATAGACAAAGTGCATGCACTTGAATTAAATATTATAATAATTACAGGGGTTGAAAATTGTATGAAAGGATGTAAGACCATTGAAATGATTCAATCATTGGATTTTCTAAAATATAATTTATTTATTTTTTCAAATAATAATATTATTAATAATAAATCAATAAATTAGGAGTTGACTTTTTTTTTAATAGGTTTCATTTTATTAATTTATTAATTTTTTTTTTTTAATAGATAAGTATAGAGGATTAGGATAACTTGGTGGTGAGATTGATTAATGAATTTTCTTTATCTTTTGTCATATATTTCAATTTGGTTAGAATTTTATTTTAATACTTTAATATAGTTTATTTTTTTTTAATATTATTGAAATACTTTAGCTCTTTAAAATTTAATTTATTAAAAATATTTTATAATATAACTTATTCAATAATATATAATTTTATAATTTGTTAATATTGATTTTATTTAATATTGTTTGTACATATTAGCTATATTTTTTTAGGTACATATTTTATTACTATTTTAATTTTAATAAATTAAAAAATAGTTTTTTTTAATTTATTTAATTCATTTATAAATTTAATAAGTTTATTATTTGTTATTAATTTTTTAAAATTATTATGTTTGTTAATATTTGGAGTTTGATATATTTTGTCTTTCTATTTAGTTTATTTTATTTTTAGTTTTAAATTTAGATTTAATTTTGAAAATTATTTTTTATTATTTGTCTTTTTATGAAATTACAAATAATATAATTAAAATTATTAGAATTAATTTAATTTATAATTATTTATTTTATTAAAACTTTAATTATTGTAGAATAACACTATTTTGGATTTTTGTTATAATTTATATAATAAAATGAATTTTAAACTTACAATATAAAATAAAATTTATAGAGTGAGAAAGAGAAGGTAACTTTGAATTAGTCATTTCATACCAACAATCCAAGGATAGTATGTCCCTAGGGAGTTATGCTGAGGGTAACATGTCATTTAATTAAGGATATGATAATTCACCTTTAACACCTCTTTAGTGTATCCATTGCACACTTAGGAGGAAAATAGATAGAGAGAGAAAGAAAGAAAATATAGAGAGAAATAGAGAAATAGAGAGGGAGACAAAGAGATACAAGAGATAAGAAGAAAGATAGAGATACACAAATAGAGGTATAGATATAAAGGAATAAATATGGAGAGACAAAGAGATAGAGATATGTGTGAGAGAGAGAGAGAGTCACATTAAGAGAGAGATCGAGTGATAGAGAGAAATAGGAGACATAGATATATATAGAGGTAGAGAGATCAAGAGATAAAGAGGGAAAGGGGGAGAGAGAGGGGGAGATAAATAGGGATAGCAAAAAAAGTAATGGGAGAAATATAGGGAGAGGAAAATAAATAGAGAGAAGAAATGAGAGAAAGATAAAGGAAGAGAGAAGGGAATACAAATATAAAGAGAAATAGGGGGCAGAGAGAAAGAGAGAGATTGAGAGATAATAAAAAATATAAATATATAGAGGGAGACAAAGATATAAAGAGACCTCTCTCTCTTTCTCTTCCCATATATCTCTATATATATCCCCATGTACCTCTCCATACCTATCTCTATATATCTCCCTCTCTCTACCTCTCTCTATATAGCTTCCTATATCTAGCTTTTTATCCCTCCATCTCTCATTCTCTCATTCTCTCCTCTCTTTGTCTCCCCCTCTTTTTATCTCTATTTCTCCCTCTCCCTATCTCTCTCAATTTCCATTTCCATCTCCATCTTTATATTCCTCTCTATCTCTCCTTAAATCTCTCTCTCTTTCCCCTCTATCTTTCCCACTATTTATATCTCTCTATCTCCCCCTCTTTCTATCAATATCTCTCCCTCTTTCCCTATCACTCTCTCTTTCTATATCTCTTAACTTCTATATATACTCTAGTTCTCTCCCTCCCTCTCAATCTATTTATATTTATCTTGCTCTCCCCATACCTATCTCAATATCTCTCTCACTCAGACACATGCACTCCTTATTTTTCCTTCCCTATCTCTATCTCTATATCTCTTTCACTCACACACACACAAACACACTCATTGTTTCTCCCTCCCTATCTCTATCTCTATCTTTATATCTATCTCTATCTCTCCATCTCTACCCCCTCTCTCCATCTCTCTCCCTCTATTAATTATCTCTATCACCTCCTTTATCTCTCACTCTTGCCCACTTTATTTCTATCTTCTCATATCTCCCTCTCCCTCTCTATTTATATCTTCATAATTAAATAATTTTAATAATTTAATTATTTTCTATGTCCATATATCCTCTATTAATTAAATAATTTCAATAATTTAATTAATTTATTCCCATCTTTATTTCCCTTTGACCAATTAAATAAATGTTATTTAATTATCAATTAAATAAACTTATTTTCTTTCTAAAATTAAATAAATGTTTATTTATTTAATTTCCTATGTCACTTTCCACTATAATTAAATAATTATTTTAACTATTTAATTATTCATTGGCCTTTTCTCTCTTTAATTAAATAAATCTTTATTTATTCAATTTAATCCAATATCCTTGAATTTTGAATTAAAATCATTATTTAATTCAAAATGATGATTCCTCATTATTGCAATCTTCTATAATTAAATAATATCTTTATTATTTAATTAGTCATTAATCACGTAAGTCTAGATAAGATTTTATCAAATTTGATTTCTCTAACAGACAGTTTTATCTATGTCAATCTTATGTAGAAATCTTATCTTCTACATGCAGTCCTCTATTAATTAAATAATTTTAATTATTTCATTAATTCATCCTTACCTTTATTCTTCCTCGATTAATTATGTCGCTAATTAAATCTATCTTCTTTCTAAAATTAAATAAATGATTATTTATTTAATTTCTATAACACTTTCTACTATAATTAAATAATCATTCCACCCCCGTGGTACCGGAGGGCGTGTCGCACCAGCGCCGCCGGTCACATTAAAAAGTTTAGCAGGCGCACTGCAGTTTATATGGGGTCATGCTACCCGATTCTTGCAGTCTAAATAATAATAATAATAATAATAATTAAATAATCATTTTAAATTATTTAATTATTCCTTAACTTTTTCTCTCTTTAATTGAATAAATCTTTATTTATTTAATTTGATCTAATATCTTCAATGCTGAATTGAAATTATTTAATTCAAAAGGATTTATCCGTATCATATTCTTCTCTAATTAGATAATCTCTTAGTTATCTAATTAGTCATTAATCACTCAAGTCTAGATAATATCTGATTTTCTATAACAAACAGACTTTATGTGTTGATCACTCTGTTATCTAGATAAGATCATATTTGATTTTCTCTAATAGACAACTCTCTCCAAATCAAATCTAATCCTCTACCTGCAATCCTTATCCTTCTCTGTCTCAATTAATGTCCACCTTTGATTAAATTACTTTTTAATTTAATCTCCACCATTCAAGCTTTATTACTTACACTAATTTAACCCTAACCCTATTGCATGTCACATCTTTTAATCTTGATCATCTATTAATTATCTCTCAATCTCAACCTATCATTCGAAAATTACATCTTCTATAAAATGGCTTTATCTCTACCATTTTTACTTCTTCTGAAATCTTATGAGTTTTGGAAGCAACTTTAGAAATATTCAATGTTCTGCTATTATCATAGTCATGAGGCCATATTTGCATACTGTAAATCGTAACTAGCTGTAAAATGATGCATCTGTTAAATTTGAACTGCAATTATCTAACAATAAAAAAAATAAAGTCCACTATCATAGTTTGAGGTCAAATAGTCAAAACCGGTCTCTAATTATCCTTTCACAATGATCTTTGAACATAAACTAGAAATATTTGCTCACACTTTTCACCATTGCACCTTTTAGTATCATTTAGCCATAGCAATAGACATACCAATTGGAAACCTTAATTACATTTTAGGAGTCCTCATTATCTTCAGATCAATTAGACTTTTAGGACAATCACCTTTACAGATTAAAATAGTTCAACTTCCCATACTATGTATAAACCTATGCTTCAAGGAAAATTATCATTGAACCAATTCACTTGTCACACTTGCTATCTTTTGTCAATTTGGTGAGTATTTTCCAACTTGTCAATCCAGTTTGGGAACTCACTTTGTCTCTTGGTCTTAGTCTCACAAAAGGTTCTTTGACAAGCTAAATTGAAGCATTGGCTAAACTTTGGATGGTTAGTAACCTCTTCTCAAATCTTCTAAAGTTGATTACCTTTAAAAGCTTTCCTACACTTTTGCATACTTAGACATAACCATTTTAGGACACCATCATTTTAGGCATAAATTAGCACATTACATAATTTAACATTCCTTATTTTCCAAAAAAAGAACAAAAAAATAGTTGCATTAACATCCATTCCTTATATAAAAAATATCCAAAAACATAGACTAAAATCATATCACTCATAGACATAGTCTGCATCATCTACATTTTGAGCATATCTTACATGGTTGAAACAAGGTAAAAATAGGAAACAAAGAGAAAATATGGCTGACCCACAAGGCTTTATCAATCCATTTTCAAACCCCCCACAAGGGACATCAATACCACACAAAACCTTATTGGACAAATTTGTCACTAGAGACCAACAAGGATGAGTTGTAGTTGAAGACTTAGATGCTACTGCTCAAGACCCAGAATTGGCTTCTTTTGTAGATGAATACCTAGCACAAGATCCCCAATGATATTTAGAAAAATTGTTAGTAGAAGGTGCCACATTACCTCCTGTATTTGACATTCATACATTGCAAACTTCATCTACCCAAGGGAAAAACACGAGGACTTCTAGTGACTCTATCCCTCAAGTAACTGCAACCATACCATTTGGAGTACCTACCCAAACTGCCTCAACAATACATACATCACTATTTGGTACATCGAGCATGACATAAGGCCTTAATTTTACCATAGGACATCATTATCAAATCCCTTCAGTACCAATACTGGAAGAAAAAGGCCTAAAGTTAGCATAAACATGACAAATGCTATACCAAACATCAACACCACTAGTGTCATACCATAAATAGTGGTTTCACAAATGAAACATATACCTCCCATACAATTTGGGAACCGGCCCAATCCTTTGCAAAATGTTCATGTTCCCAATCAACCAACATCAAACCAAAACTTATCCTCTCACATTCCAAACCAATATCTGTCACATAACATTGGGTTTCAAAACACTTACATAGACCCCAACAATACAACAAACACATCATTGACACAAGTGGATGTTTTGCAAACACAAATACAAAATTTTCAACAACAAATAGACAATATGATGATGTCTAGAAAAAAAAAAAATTCAACAAAAGACTTATGTCTATTTCCCTTTGACAAAGCTTTATACATGACACCCTTCCCACATGGATATGTTATACCAAACTTTCCTAAGTATAATGGGAAGCGTAATCCTATTGAACATATAAGGGAATTTTCCACAATGTGCATAGATGTTGCATATGACCCCACATATCTCATGAGACTTTTTCCATGAAGCCTTGTTGGAATAGTACTTGAATGGTTTTCTCAACTTCCATATGGCATAAGGTCATGGGGTGAACTTGCTAAAAAATTTATGGAACATTTCACCTTTAACATTGACAATGAAATCACAATAGCAACCTTATGTCACACCACACAAGATGAAGAAGATAACTTTATCACCTTCTTCCAGAGATAGAGGAGTCTAGCTAGTCAATGCCTTGTTGAAATACCCGAAAAGCAAAAGGTCACCATATTCCTAGAAAACCTTAATTCAAAATTGAGAAGTGACTTAAGAGTACACTGTTGCACTTCTTTTGTGGAACTAGTAGAAAAGGGTATCATACTTGAAAAGGCTTTCATTGACAAAGGTGAAATAAAGATGTCAAATAGAAATCCAAATGTTCAAAGTGCCCCTAATGATATGAACAAATATTGGTCTTGAAACAAGAATGTAATCAATGATGGTGTTGTTGATCTGTTGAAACCCTACACATAGGACCAATCATTACATTTAGAGGACACAACCACTCTAACAAAACACCCAACAATGCCGAACAAAATTCCAATGTTGTCCAAAACACGCAACAACCATGAGCGCAAAGGAAGTTTCTAAAAAGTGAATTCACTCCCCTAGGGGAACCAATTGAGTCAACCTTTAAAGAACTGATACAACACAACCTCATACAACTTCCTAAGCCAAAACAATATGATCCTGGACAATTCAAACCATCTTGGTGGGATGACAACGCTTTTTATGATTTTCACCTAAGGGACACAGTCTACCACAATGTCAATAGTTGAAGAACATTATATAGGATCTCGTGGAAAACAAAAGTATTGAAGGTAATGGACAAAAAAAAAATCCTCAAATAGTGACCACAAGGTCTTTTTAGATCCATTACATTACCATGGAAAAGGAAAAGCCTCTAGTTCGGGAAATAAGACCAATAATAATTGGGCCAACTATGCTAATGTCAAATAGGACTATAACCACAACACCATCATAAATCACATTCGAGCCATCGATGGACATATCAACACTATTACCATAAAGAAAACTCCTAAATGTGTTGTCAACACTTGTCGAATTAAGGTAACCATCCAAGGCCCTCCATCACAACAACAACCATAGTCCTCCAAGCCTTAGTACAATTTACTTGACTAGTTGGGGAAGACCCCAGTGCAAATTTCTATCTTGGAACTATTGCGTATATCACCCAATCATCGAGCTATTTTAGACAAAGCTTTGCAAATCACGATCGTCCCAACCAGCCTTGATGTCAATCATTTTCAAGATATGGTAGGCTACCTAACCAACTCTCATCATGCTACCTTCTCTGAACGAGATTACTTAATCGAGAAGACATATCATAATGACCCTTGCACCTCGAAGTTCTTGTCCATAAAATAAAAGTTAGACGAGTCTTGGTAAACGAAGGAGTAGGGTTAAATATTTGCACCTTGAAACTAGTTAAGGCATTAGGCTTCTTAGAGGCATGTGTGGACACTACTAAGAGCATTTTCATTAAGGCATATGATGATGAAGAACGGTCATCTAAAGGAGTTGTAACGCTCCCCATTAGAATTGGTCCTGCAATTATGGATACCAATTTCCAAGTCTTGGATCTCGTCCTCCCATATAATCTTTTACTAGGTAGACCATGGATACATGATATGAAGGTCGTCCTTTCCACTTACCATCAATTCCTTAAATTCCCATACAATGGCACCAAGATCATGATAGATGGTGATCCTAATCCTTTCCAGTATTGCACTAACCTACGTGGAACAGTTGCCCAACGATAGGTGCATGTTAATCAAGAGGCTTCATCATCCAACTCATCCCATTATATCGATCCATCCACTCTTTGCAAAACATCCACTTCCCAACCACCACCTTCCACTCCTAAGGTCAAGATCCAATATAAGGGTTGTGGAGAGTATCATATGAAAGCATCTTAATGTATCAGCCAGTTGGTTCCTCCCAAATCATACAGTCTACCAATGGCAGATAAGACACAATCCATCATCACCATATGCATCCGTCCAACAATGAATTTCACAAAATGGGGGGAACCAAGTAAAGAAGCTATAAATGAAGAAGATGTCAGCTCTTGGTTATATAAAGAAGACAATGAAGAACCTCCTTTTCCTGCTCAAATACCTACATATCAATATGGAAAAGGTTTCAAGATAATGCAAAACAAAGGATATGACAGACATAGCAGGTTGGTACTAAAACAGAATGGGAGGACTGAACCCATCATTTTCTATAAGTGACCAAAAGGCCTAGAGCTGGAATTTCAACCACTTAAGATTGGCGTTTCTAGTACCACATTGACTTTACAAGAGGGATTCAATGATTTTGAAGCTATTGAGACATCTAATGAGCCATCTAACCTACCTTATTATTCCACTAACTCAAACGAATATGAATGGGGTTCTGAAAAATCATCTGATGATTATGAAATTTTTGAAACCTTTAGAGAACCTGGTGAACCTACATTTGATGAAATATTTGAGCAATGCTTCAAAATTGGTCCATCACAAGACATATCAAAACCTGACATACCCCCTCCCAGGAGTAGGGAAGACACCATAAAAGCATTTTGGAACTATGTCAATAGTTTAGCCTTCACCTTGACCCCTTCAAATTTTGATACTTCTGATGATGACATACCCCTGGCATATCCCCAACTTATCAATTGGGATCAACAAGACCTCCCTATCTTAGATACCTTTGAGAATGACAAAGCAATAGCTAAGTTCATGGGACTGCGAGAAGGAATACCTAGTGGTGACCATAAAGTTGGATTTACCATAGACTTGGATAACATGGATTATTTTGAGGAGTTTGTTCACCCCTCCAGTCACAAAAGTAGAAACAATAAGAAAAACAATGAAAAAAATAAAAATGACGAGTCCCTAGGTGAAAATCAAAAGGTGCCTTTAGACGATAAAAAGGTAAAAAATAAGAGGGTGCTGCCATGCAATAGTGTGTATCACTTTTGGGACATGCTGATTTTTGCCTGAAATCATTTTTTTTAGAAAAACTAATGATTTTAGCCTTGAGAGGTTCCATCTAAAGGGTTTTAATTGAAGAGGGATAGATAAGACCCCCTTAGATCAAACCCCCTTGGATGGAACCCCTCTAGTACTAAATCATACCCACAATGGAACTTCTCCTTCGCACCTATCAAAATGCTAGCAAAAAAACATGTTTACTTTACCTTTTGAGGGATTAAATAACATCATTTAGAAATGGTCTTTTACAAGATTGTAGCTCTTGAAACAAGCTTTCCAACAAGTATAGTTTTGATATATTTTCATTTTATCTTGTATTTAATTTTCAATTTTTACTGAACATAGGTTTTTCTCTAAACATTAAGCTCTTCATTCTATAGAGGTGGAAAAATAGTAAACCATTGTAAAAATAATTCAAAAAATACCCTTTCCCTAGGTATTGATGTCCTTGTTTTACTAAAAAAATAAAAATTGGATATTTTCGATATATACATAACAAGTTAGGTTTTACGACACACATGCATGTCCAAATTATAGTTATAGTGATTTCAAAAATTAATTAAAAAATATATATGTAACAAAAAATTATGAAAAAATATCCTTTCCCTAGATATTGATGTTGAGAATCTATATTTCAAAAATTAGAATTTTATTCTTTATGGAAAAAAAATTTGTTGTACGACACAAACATTACTTTCTAATTTTATTTTATTTTTTGTTTAAAACTAGTTATTAAAGGATATTTTGAAAGATTCATGACTTATTTCAATTTTTTAAAAATATATTTAGAATCTACACACAAATTGTCACAAATCACTAGTTTGTATCATCTTCAAATTCTTAACAGTTTAGCTACTATAGGTCTTAGAAGATGAAGATTAAATTTAAAACATTGATGTAAATGTCCATCTTGGGAAAAAAGTGACACGGTATTGTGATTTCACCCAAGGACGCATCCAAGGGTGAAAACCTCTCTAAGGCACCCAAGGATGGAGGGTTGAATGTTCTCCCCGTTGCTCAAGAAAAGTCACCAATTTTGGTTGAGGAATCTGTGGAGATCAACATAGGCATTGAAGATAATCCTTGGTTAATCTATTTTGCAGCATCTTTGACAGAAACAAAGCAACCTGAATTTCATAACTTCTTCACAGAAAGATAGGTCAACTTTGCATGGTCATATGTTGACATGCCTAGACTGGATCCTGACCTGGTATTACATCATTTTCCATTACAACCAAGTGCTAACCCCATGAAGCAGAAATTAAGAAAAATGCACCAACAAATTGTTTTATTAGTCAAAGCTGAACTAAAGAAATTGTTGGACTTCGGCTTTATCAGATCAATTGACTATGTAGAATGGATTTCCAATCTCATACCAGTGACAAATACCAACAGGTGGCATCTGCATCTATACAGACTTCCAAGATCTAAAAAAATCATTTCCTAAAGATGACTTTCCTCTACCAAATATTGACATGATTGTGGACCTAATAGCAGGATATGAAATGTTATCCCTCATGGATGGTTTCTTGGGATACAATCAAATCAAAATCACACATGAAGACCAAAGTAAGACATCTTTCACTTGTCCATGGGGAACTTATTGTTGGAATGTCATGCCCTTTGGACTTAAGAATGCTAGAGCAACATATCAATGTGCCATGACAACTATTTTCCATGATCTAATGCACACTCTCATGAAAGACTATGTGGATGATTAGATAGCTAAATCATTGACAAGGGTTGATCACTTACAGGTCCTAGATAAGAATTTTCAAATACTAGAAGAATACAAAGTGAGGCTAAATCTTAAAAAATGCATATTCGGTGTGCAATCAGGAAAACTTCTAGGATACATTATTTCTAGACGAGGCATTGAAGTGGACCCAACAAAAGTGAAAGCTATAATGTACATGCCTCCATCGGCCAATATAATTCAATTACAGACACTACAAGAGAGACTGCAATCTATCAAAGAATTCATAGTGTAGTTAGTAGACAAAATCCATCCCTTCCAGCATCTACTTAGAAAAAGGATACTACTTGTATGGATAGATAAATGCCAAGAATATTTTCAACGGATCAAGGATTACCTACTTACACCACCAATGTTAATGCCATCTATTGATGGATGACCTTTGATACTCTACATTTCAGCAACCACATTAGTGCTAGGAGCCTTACTTGCATAAAATGATAATGAGGGTCATGAAAGGGCAGTGTATTATATCAGCCACACTTTGGTAGGTTATGAGCTAAATTACAGTCTCATAGAACATGCATGTCTTGCAGTAGTTTTTGCTACTCAATGACTAAGGCACTACATGTTAAACCTCCAAACAATGTTGGGTGCAAAGATAGATCCTTTGAAGTATCTACTTAGTAAAGAAGCATTAACAGGACGCCTGGCTAAATGGGAAATGATACTCAGTGAATAAGATATCTAGTATGTAGAAAGAAAATCTATAAAAGGACAAGTTATTGCTGACTAGTTGGAAAATGCACCGATTAAGGTAGATCATCCTCTAGTTTCAGATTTTTCGGATGAATCCATCTTCACTCTTGACATGGGAATGACATGGAAGTTATACTTTGATGGGTCCCACACAAATTATGGTTTAAGGGCTAGCATATTTTTTATCACACCACAAGGCGACACTATTCCTAAGTCATTCAAAATTGTTTTTCCACGCACCAACAATATAGTAGAATATTAGGCTCTTGTAACAAGATTGTGAATGGCAATCAAATGGAAGATCAACCATCTACAAGTTTATGGAGATTCTCAACTGGTAGTCCGACAAGTTAATGATGACTATGAAACCAAAGATGAAAAGCTCGCCCCATATAAGTGGATGGCAGATAGTTTCAAACAATATTTTGACAACATCCTCTTTCATCAAATACCCCATATTTAGAATAGGGTAGCTGACGCCATGACAACCATTGGTTCATTCTTGGACATACCTAGCAACATGCCTAAATTTGAGTTTTTGGTAGAACAAATTTTGGTCCCTGCCTTTGACGTCCTAGATTCAGAGATGGTGTGTGAACTTGTTGGTTCCAATTTCCCGTGGTACAAAGACATATATGACTACCTCTGTGCCCAAATCCTATCCCCTGGCCTCTTGAACAACCAACATAATACATTTATCTATAAGTCCTCCAAGCATACCATCATCAGAGATACCCTTTATAGACGTCCCCTAGACAATACCCTATTGAGATGTCTTGATACTGAGGAAGCACAAGCAACCTTGCATGGGGTACATGAGGGTATATGTGGATCCCACTCTAGTAGTCCCACCTTAGCCAAGAAGATTATGAGACTAGGCTATTATTGGCCTACAATGGAAAAGGACTCATATGTCTTTGTCAAGAAATGTCAATAGTGCCATATCCGCAGAGACTTGATACACGCACCAACATGGGAGCTTCGTCCAATAATGTCACCATATCCCTTTGCCCAATGGGGAATCAACCTCATCGATAAGATACATCCTACATCCTCCAACAGTCATAAATTCATCATTACTGTGATTGAATACTTTACATAGTGGATTGAAGCCATTCATATGACCTACATTACCAACATACAAATTTCTAAGTTCATCCTTAACTATATCATTTTTTGGTATGGTGTTCCTCAATCCATAATCACAGATAATGGTCGCCCTTTTAAAAACCAATAATTTTGTCACCTCTGCCAGGAATTCCATATCCAACACCACTTTTCTACTCCATATTACCCACAGAGTAATGGCCAAGCTGAGACATCTAACAAAACAATCCTCAGAATCCTTAAAAATATTGTTAATGATGTTGGTCGTGATTGGCATTTACAACTTAACCCTACCCTATGGGCTTATTGCACAAGCATCCACACTCCCACCGATGCCACTCCATATTCCTTGGTATTCGATTCTAAGGCCATCTTGCCTATTGAGGTCGAGATTCCTTCCCTAAGGGTATCTCTAAAAGGGCATATTGACGATGAAGAGTACTGTGTGTCAAGACTACATGAGCTAGAGTTCCTGGACGAATGAAGACAAAAGGCACTAGATCATCTTCAAGCATATCAAAATCATCTTCATCGTAAATACAACAAGAAAGTCATGAATCAACATTTTGACATTGGTGACCTGTTTTAATGGAAAATCCAAAGAATTGAAAACAAAAAGAGAAAAACCAAGAAATTTTGTGCCAAACTAGCTAGGACCTTATATTGTCATAGAAGCCTTTGGATCAGGAGCATACCAGCTCTCTACCCCTAAAAGTGAACCACTATTAGCGCCAATTAACAACCTTCATCTGAAGAGATTCTACCCATAGCTTCTGAGAGCCTTGTCATAGTTATGAAAAATACCAAAAAATGGAAAAATCAAAAAAATCATTACCTAGGTGAAAACCTAGAAAACAAGCGTCTTGGTAACATAATTTTTTTTTTTAAATCAAGAAAATTGTAAAGAGAAATAAGTTGTCCAATAGTGAAAACCACTTTGGTGGCGCTTTGGATGAATACCGTGGTGAAAACCTAGCAAACAGGCGCCATGTGTAGTTGACTTTGCTCCATTGTCTACCATCATTTCAATCTGACTTTCCAGTCATATCACCTATCTTTCTTATCCACACACCTTATCGTTTATCCTTTTCATACCACCCATAATAAATGGTTGTCCTTTCCATAACTTGGAATGATTGACATTGGTCACACTTCACATCCCCATTCCATCCTATTCATAATAAATTGGTGTTATACCCGATTGGGGGTAGGCACTTGACTTACATCATTTGGTTCTTATAGTGGTTGTTCTAAGGACGTAAAATAATCAAAAAAATCCTTAAACATCACAAAATGTCTTGAAAAAATCCAAAAATATCACAAAATGTTCTTAAAAAATCCAAAAACATCATAAAGCTTCAAAAAGACAAAAAAATTGAAACATGTCAAAAAAAACTAAAAACATCTAAAAACTTTCAAAAAATCCAAAAATAGAGTCAGAGTCAGTCATGTCAGTCAGTCTTTGTCATTGTCGAACTACGTTGCCTCTCCTACTAGACGTAGGCAAGGCCGTCTGTCGATGTGCCCCCGAGGCATTAGGTCAGTCTTTTAGGTTTGTCAAATAAACAATGAAATCATGACTCGGTCTTTTATCAATAGAAAGAAAGTCAACGGTCATGTCGAACTACGAGGTCTTTGTGTGTATAACGTAGGCAAGGCCATCAATTGATGAGCACTCGACGCTGCACTAGGTTAGTCTTTTAAGGTTCATCATGTAGTCAAAATAAGTCAAAAATTGTCATCAAACACAAACAATTGTCAAAACACCAAGACAAGTCATGCATCAACAAGAAAAACAAGTCAACAAGGTCATCAAGTCAAACCAAACAAATTTTCGAAACACTCAAAAACCAAAACAATCAACCTATGTCTTATACAGGATGTGTCCTTCCTAAAAATGGACATTGTCATTTGGTCAAGCTTCATTATTTCCTTATACAGGTGGTCACATGATCGAAACCAGACTCAACATCTTGTACAATATGTGTCATTACTGAAATCAGGCTTTATTAAACAATCATCTTGCCAATCTCCTAGATAATTAAACAACTAACAGATCAAATTTTGGAAAATATTTTTATTGGCTGTTGACATTATGGATTGTTTTGTCTTATCTTTTCGTTTGGCTTTGTCTTTGAGTCTAGTTACTAGCTTCCTTGAGGATGTCCCACGAAGGATTTAGAGAAGCAAGGATGTCTTAGGACTCTTTTTCTTTGACTGTTGTTTGATGATTGTCTTTTGGTTTTTCCTTCGAGTCAGGTTACTAGCTTCCTTGAGGATGTCCCATGACTCATCTTTTATTTGATTGTTGTTAGTGGTTTTTCTTGACAAAAAGACTGGGGAAACTTTTCCCTTAGTATGAGTTAGGACATTCCTTGTTTGTGACTGTTTGTTTTTAGCAGGTGGATGACTTTGCACACCTTGGTTTATCTCATATCACGATGTTTGTTATCCATTTTTATTATTTAACGCCCAATGATGATTAATGCAAGGCCTATTATGATTTGAAAAAATATTGAAATCATTCTTATATACTAACATCCATGTCTTCCATGCTAGCATCCATGTCTTCTATATTGTTATTCATCTTTTCCGCTCTAACATTTCTTCCTTTTTGCATCTTAACCACCCTTATCTATGTTCCTCTATCCTTTTTTCCTTCATCTTCTATTTCTCTCATCCATTTCGAGAGCACACTCGTGTTCTTTGAACCTTCCTATCCTCTCAAGGGGGCATACCACTACTTCCTCGTCATCCTTCCTCATCCTACTTTCACTGGGGCATATTTTTTTTCTATCTTTCACTGGGGCGCATCTTTTTCTTTGACACAATGTGATAAGCTACATTGTATCAAAGAGGGGCAAAATTTAGATACTAAAAATTGTCCTAGGCCCGCGACTCTTAATTTCTTCATAATTCTTTCATCTTCATTTTTCATAATTAAATAATTTTAATTATGTAATTATTTCCTATGACCATATATCCTCTATTAATTAAATAATTTCAATAATTTAATTAATTCATTCCCATCTTTATTTCTCTTTGACTAATTAAATAAATGTTATTTAATTACGTCACTAATTAAACTTATTTTCTTTCTAAAATTAAATAAATGTTTATTTATTTAATTTCCTATGTCACTTTCCACTATAATTAAATAATTATTTTAATTATTTAATTATTCATTGGCCTTTTCTCTCTTTAATTAAATAAATCTTTATTTATTCAATTTAATCCAATATCCTTGAATTTTGAATTAAAATCATTATTTAATTCAAAATGATGATTCCTCCTTATCACAATATTCTATAATTAGTGTCTAGATAAGATTTAATTAGATTTGATTTCTCTAACACTACAGTTTTATCTATGTCAATCTTATCTTCAACATGCAATCATTTATTAATTAAATAACTTTAATTATTTAATTAATTCATCCTTACCTTTATTCTTCCTCAATTAATTAATTAAATATTATTTATTTAATTACATCACTAATTAAATCTATCTTCTTTCTAAAATTAAATAAACGATTATTTATTTAATTTCTATGGCACTTTCAACTATAATTAAATAATCATTTTAAATTATTTAATTAGTCCTTAACTTTTTCTCTCTTTAATTGGATAAATCTTTATTTATTTAATTTGATCTAATATCTTCAATGTTGAATTGAAATTATTTAATTCAAAAGGATTTATATGTATCATATTCTTCTCTAATCTAAAGATAATCTCTTAGTTATCTAATTAGTAATTAATCACTCAAGTCTAGATAATATTTGATTTTCTATAACAAATAGACTTTCTATGTTGATCACTTTTTTATCTAGATAAGATCGGATTTGATTTTCTCTAACTGACAACTCTCTCCAAATCAAATATGATCCTCTACCTATAATCCTTATCCTTTTGTGTCTCAACTAATGTCCACCTTTGATTAAATTACTTTTTAATTTAATCTCCACCATTCAAGCTTTATTACTTACACTAATTTAACCCTAACCCTATTGCATGTCACATCTTTTAATCTTGATCATCGATTAATTATCTCTCAATCTCAACCTATCATTATAAAATTACATCTTTTGTAAAATGGCTTTATCTCTACCATTTTTACTCCTCCTGAAATCTTATGAGATTTGGAAGCAACTTTATAAATCTTCAATGTTTTGTTATTATCATTTCCATGAGGCCAAATTTGCATACTTAATCAAAATCTAAGGGCAAGTACTATACTACAACAAAATGGAGAAGGGTAATGAAGGTGAATCATGGAATTGCATGTGTGTTTGGTGACATCTTTCATTTATGCATGTTTTATTTTCCACTGTTCTTCATTATTAGCTTGGGTTTATTTTTATTTACACTTTGTATTGCTAATCCTGGAATTTTCCTTATATATATATATATATATCCCTCTCTCTACCTCTCTCTATATATCACCTCCTATATCTTTTTATTTCTCTCTCCATCTCCCCCTCTTTCATTGTCTCCCTCTTTCTATCTATATCTCCCCCTCTCCATCTTCCTCTCCTTCCATCTCTCCCTTAATATATTTATCTCTCTCTATCTTTGTCTTTGTCTCTCTCTCTCTCTCTCTCTCTCTTTCACCCTCTATATCTTTCCCAAGTTATGTTTATCTCTCTATCTATCCTTTATATCCCTACCTCTCCCTATCACTTCCTCTTTCTATATCTCTCTACTTCTCTCTCCTATCTCTATTTTTCTCCCTCAATCTCCCTCCCTCTCTATCTATTTATATATTTATATATATATATATATATATATATCTCCCTCTCTATTTGTCTCCATACACCTCTCTTACTCATTCACACACACTCCTTAAATTTCTCCCTTCCTACTTCTATCTCTATCTCTCCATATTTGAATTCTTACATATCTCCCTATATCCCTATCTCATTATCTATACATCTCTCTCTACCCTTATATATTTCCCTCTCTCTACCCCTCTCTCTATATCACTTCCTATCTCTATCTTTATATTTCTATCTCTCCCTCTCTATATATTTATCCATTCCATCTCTATCTTTATCTCTCCCTCTCCTTCTCTCCATATCTCTCTCCTCCATCTCCATCTCCATTTCCATCTCCATCTCTATCTCTATCTCCTTACCCCCCTCTCTCCCTCCCTCTATCTCTCCCTCTCTCTCCCTCTCTCCCTATTGTAAATATAGCATGAGCCTATTGGTAATGGAGACTTATTATATTCCTAGTTCAAAGATTTTATTTTAGTTGTGTTCAGATCCCTACAAGTACATGCATAGTTGAATTGAGCTATCACTTCTCCATTGAGACCTTTGTTGCAAAAACAACATCATTTTATAAATGACCTACCAATTGACCTCATGTATACTACACAAATGTATATAAAAAATAGACCAAAAAATTCCCTAATTGACCTTCCACACTTCTTCAGTGTACCCATTACACACCAAGGTGTGATTAGTAGTAAATATTATTTTAGGAAATTAAATGCAAATGAAAGGTGATTTAAGATGAGATATTGTTGCTGATGATTTGGAGAGTTTATTTGTTATAGCTTTAGAAGTTGAGTTTTGTAAAATTTTGGTTGTATAAAGACTAATGTTAATAAGTATATTTCGATGGGTTGATCTTGTGGCTTAGGATCACTTTCATGTGGTAGGATTTAATCTCTAGGGTGTGGTATTGATCTAACCAAACATAAACTTATGGGATTTGGTTTTCTTTGATATTTGTTGATGGGTAAAATTGATGGTATTTAGAAATACCTTGAGAAATTATTGAATTATGAGCATTCACATTCTTCTTATTCAACTATGTTGAATATTGACTTTACAACAATGGGCAAGTGTTAGTAGAGAGCAAGAAAGCATGAAATGGCCTAAATGAAAGTTATGTTGTACTTGTACTAATTATTTTTAATTCTCCAAATCGATTTATTTCTAGGTTTGTAATCTTGATAATGCTTGTTAGTTTTTGGATGTGAATAAATTTCCAAATGAAAGGCTTTAGAGACCAAGACACAATAAATAGTCACACAAATGTGTACTACCCCATTGATTACTATAAAAGAATAGTATTCAATAATGAAAAATTTATAATTTGAAGTTAAATATAAATTTGCATAGTGTGAGATCACTGTTGCACATCCTAGGATTGACCAAAGATGAGGAATCCAAAATCTCGGGATCAAGAATGAATTTTTGAAGTATGAGTCAATAATGAAGTGAATATATGAGAATAATCATTTATGTGGTCAATATAAGATCAAATGTATGGGAATGTGTGTAAATGAGAATAAATAAGAATGGATAGGAGTCTAGAAAGGAATAATATAATACAAAATAGTTGCACATATGCAATCATATTACTATATTTTATCAAAATGGGGCCCAAAACTAAATGGGAATTGACATGGGTATGCAAATTTTGTCATTAGACTTTTCCTCCACTATGAGGTGCATTTGAGTCTTGATGAATGTGTGTTTCAAAGTATATAAGAACTCAAGAACATGGTTGAAGTAAGTAAATATTTAAAGAAAATAATATGGAATCCATGTAAATTAATGTGCCAACTTATCTTCATGTGTTCCTCCTTCTTGGTGCATGTGCTCCATATGAGCCTAGAAAGTAGAGAAGATATATAATAACTAGAAATTATCTCACAATTGAAATAACTAATAATTAATTGAGTTTTTTTCAAGTATCTAAGAAAATTTAAAAGTTATTAATAAAGGGAGTGGAGTCATTAAATTTTGATTATATAGAAATTAGTATAGTAATAGTATACCTAGTCTAGTAGCAATAGAGTAGTATGTTATAACAGGAACTACATATGACAAAGATTCATTTGGTCATTGTAATGAGTTTCTATACAACATTAGTCACTACCTTAATTTTTAGCATAGAAATATTAGTAATGATATATACCCCCTTCCAAAAAAATCATAAAATGCGTGGAAGGAATTGGAGGAGAGGAAGAAAATAAAAGAAAATTAAGTGTAAGCATGAAAGGATATAGATCATGTAAGAAAGTGTTATTAATAGTATTCTTTGGTAAGAAAGCAAGTTCATATATCAAATTATAAGCATAAAAAATGAATTGGCTAGATATAATCATTAAGATATATATGGTTTCTCCAAGATATGAGGAAATCATAATGTCCAAAGAGTTCAAAAGACATATTGTAAGTTATATGAAGAGGGCATGGTAGCTTGATGTAGCTCTTAAAATATGATAAGGAATACATACATAAAACGGATGGCAAGCACAAGATTCCTCTAATGTGATAAGCTAGATAGAGGAACATGATCAAGGATATGAGTGCAAGATGATACATGGTAAAGGCATTATATCCTCAGTATAAAGTGATAACAAATGATACAACAATAGATAATGAGAAAAATAAGATTCCATAAAACTAAAAAATAATCATAAGAAATGGACAATAATATCAAGAGAAAACCATGGCTAAAAAACAATCATTAAAGTAAGATACAATAAGGAAAATAATGAAAAAATGTGGTAGGTATGAGCATACATAAGAGTAAGGCGTACAAGGGCATAAGTTAATGAGAAATGAGGGTGTAAACAAGCATAGAGGGGGAAATCTCAAGTTAGAAATATAAAAAATACCCCATATGAGGGAGGGAAAATAAGGAGAAATATATGTAAAAAATCCAATAATCAAAGAATATAAAATAGGCCAAAGTGAAAGGAAGAAAAATGTTGAAACTAGAAATATAGGTATACAAGTATGATTTAGGAGGACCTAGTATGATGGTTCATGTGGCAATACCAAGACTATTTGCATGGCTAAAAATAACTATTAGAACAATTTCAATTTTATGGTAGAGAAAATTACTTCTTGTGTCCTTTGAATAACATATGGAGCATGCATCCATCTCCAATAAGTGTTGCACATACTCTAGTAATGACATAGGGAAATATTTATAGGATTAAACACTCATGCAATAAATAAACTTCAACCAAACCTTATTTGGTTTCTACCATGACTTCAATAGGGTGTGTACACCTCCAAGAAAAATTATAAAATTTAATTCATATCACTTCTTACCATATAACCATTGGAAGATAATGACACATAGATGGAAATAATTTCTTTCATAGTGAATCTTAGCCTTGACATATAAGTTTATAATATCTAGATAAATATACATGAAATATAGGAAGAAAAATAAGTAGGTATATTGAAAGATATAATAGTAATAAATCTTTCTCAAATTTATTCAATAGATAAGGTGAATAGATATGTAATAACATATTTATTGTTTAAGTTATAACTCTCTAAATATTTATATTAATATATCTTACAAAGCATCCATATATACACATAACATCATCTAGATATTTATACTAAGATTTAATCTAGGCCTTAGATCATTGATATTAGAGTAGTTCATCTTCATCATGCATAACCTATCAAATATAATCAAAGCATCTGATATTTAGCATCAACCTTAATAACCATAAAACTAAATACAAACTCATTTTAGAATGGAAAAATAAACACCAAGAGGAGATGTGTGCAATTATCAAGATTAAAATTTAAAAAAAACTCATGGACTAGTAAACAAATTTTTTATTTAGTATATTTATAGAATTCCTTGAATAGGTGATTCCATGAAACTAATAAATAATTAAATATTTTAGTGGTTGAGTCCTTGTAGGTTTCAAGTAAAACTAGATGATCTTATCTTTAAGGGTAATATTAATGAAAATGGTATGACAGATAGATTTTTTATAGTCATATTTTCCTATGAAACCAATTTATGACCAAGAGATCAAAATTTCACTTACAAAAGTTTCTTCATCCATTAAGAAGTGTTATCAATTTTATATGTTTTGGGAGGAAGACCAAACAAGAGGAAAATTCAAGCCAACCTAAGATCAACTCATAGAATATTCCAAGGATGAATTGTAATAATTATGAAAAATATATGAATATACATTCCAAGACCAAAATAATACCTTCCATAAACTCTATGCACTTGGGTTCATATATTCAAGTTATAAATTCATTGAGAACTCATGTACCATAATGAACTATGACTATCCACTTAGTCTATACTAAAATTGGTTAAGGTAATTAAAGATAATGAGAAAAGCTTATCACTAAGTAGTAACAAATGAAGACTTCAAGAAAAATAGTGAGTGGGAAAAAATCAATCCACTAAATATAATAATGCCACCTTTAGAAAAGAGTGAATCATCCAATATAGGTATGTGGTGTGATAAGCACAAGAGTAACAACCACTCAAACATGTAGTTCCATACTTAGAAGAGTTTATATATGTGGGATGAAATTTCTAGGATGATGATTATGTTGAGTCTTCATAAATCCCAATATTTTATTCAACACTACACAATAAACCACACTATATTTATTATAAAAAGTATTATTCAACCCATATATGTAGGTAAACAAGTATTAATTATACTTCATTATTGATGACAATATCATGAAGATTTCCATCTCTTCAATAACCTTTAAGAAACTTAAACTTTTGACAATACTTCATTTTCCAACTTATAAATTGGAATGGTTCAACATCTACAACACTCAAGTTACATGTGTTACTCTATAGTATCACATTTTACATGTTATTCATCCTTTTCATGAGTATATAACTAGTGATGTTATTTTGATGGAGTTTTATGATGTATTCCTTGAACATTCATACATGTATAGTCATAAATGTATGTTCATTACTAATCCTCATAACGTAGTTATAGTATTACTGGGTGGTAAGATATAATATATTCTTGAAGTGATTATATGCTTAATGCATGTCATGTGAACTCTATAAGAGATTATTCCATATAACTATGCATACTTTTAAACTTTCTATGCTTCACTCTCAACTTAAGCATGAGATATTATGACAATGATATATTAGATTCTAGAAACCATGCTTAATAGAAATATTTTGTGCTCATGTATAGAGTAGTTAGAAAGAGTCAATTCCCACAAAAATATGGCTCATCTAAAAATAATTAGAAGTCAACACTTTACACCTACTTAAAAGAAAATATAATTGGGACTATTACTTCACAAGTAGGGGAAACTCCTTTGGTAGGATATACTAGTAATGGTGCATCTGCTCTTTCCAAGTCCATTTTCATGGTTTGCAATAAATATGGAAACATTTCCATGGTCTACAATATGCTAAAACACCTATGAAATGTTTGTAATAAGAAAAGGATTATGTATCCATATCTAACAAGAACCATGTATTTAATTCAATAGTGGCACAAAGCACTCTTCATGGGATAAAACACACCTACCTAACCATAATTTCATCAAAAAATATACAATTTCTACCATAACTTTCATAAGCTATAAGACATTTACAAACTAAAAAAAAATTATAATTCACACTAAATATTACCATGTAATTACTAAGATGTGATGAGTCATATATGAAATTTTTTCCACTTCCATAGGGATGGTTAAACTTCTATACTATCTTTTGGCCTCCATGGCATGCAATCTATATGTACATATTTAGAGCATAGGTTGATATATTGAAGATATGGAAATAGATAAGTAGAAATATTAGAACATATAACTTTTCAAACATATTTCTCTAGATTATACCATTTATAAAACAAACAAACAAATAAATAAATAACACATTTTACTATTTTAGTTTTATATTACACTTAACCTTTGGACATATATATATCACACATATTCTACACATACATAACTTCATTTAGATATTTATTTAAAGAGTTCAACCTAGGATTAAATTCCTAAGCTTTTAACCAAGATAATGGTAGATAAAAAATAGATGAACAATAATTTTGTGATACAATTAATAATAATTATTTACAATGTGTACTTATTCTCTAGGATGTCAAAACACAATACAATGAAACTAAATAATCTAATTACAATGACCAAACGTGGCATCACAAGTGGAAGGCTTAGATACAATTGTGCATGATAATCAATATGATGACCATATGAGAAGGTATAATTTCCTCTTTTCACAATGAATAGTTACAAGACCACTGAACCCATTTCTCATGAGTAGATAATAAATCAATGATATGGATCCATAATTTTATAATCTAAGGAAAATTGACCATCATGGCATCCCACAAAACTAACCCAATCACACTCACACATCTTAAAATGGTGTGAAAGCAACATCCAAACTTAAGGAATTCCAAATTGCATGGTGAGTCTATCTCAACCTAATCTTGCAAAAGACTAATTATTTCCTCCTAAATAATGAAATATAACACAAAATGAAGAAAAACTAACATAGGACATGTACAATATCAAAAACCAAGATGATAGAAATTCAAGGTAGACCCTGTTAGAATTGTAAAAATCTGATGTTTTTACATATGTTTTCACTCATAAATTTCCAGATTTGGTCCTACCGTATGCATATTTCACCTATATTTGCCCATTTAGCTCCCATAAATTCCATTGGGTCTGCATTCTCACATTAGGGTTCATATCGGCATGAGGAGACCAGGGTCTCCCCGATCCATTTTGTGCTTTTGCTAACATAAGTCTATGTTTCCTATCGGCAAGACTTATTATTTGTCATGGCAATTGGATTTCACTTACAGGCACCGTTCGGCAGGACTTTTTCGTGGTCTCGGCGATAGAGGATGATACACATTTTGGCAGGAGTTGCGGCATCGACATAAGGTCATAGCAAGCTTTTTTGGTCTTGCCGACAAGCGCATTATGGATTATCTTTGGCCAGACTTGGCAGTATCGGCATTATGTCTTGGCGATTATCTTTTGTCTTACCAACCGGTGGTGGGAGGATGTGTATCGGTATGGGTTGGAGCTATTGAGAGGAGGTATCGGTGAGTGACCTTCAATCTCGCGGACACTTCGTATGGGTCTTCTCTTCGGCCACACATGATGTCTTCGGTGAAGGGTCATAGCAATGTGCGCATGTCTCACCGACGGAGCATAAGGGTTCTTTCAAGTGGCTTTCGGTGTGAGTATTGCTTTCTCTTGGCGATCAAGGGTTATCTCGGGGTGACTTTCGGTAAAGCAAAGGGTACTCTACATGAGGTCTCCCCGACATTGATGTGTCTCGACGATACCCAGAATGAAGATTATATCTCGGTGAGAATGTGCTCTTGTCTTGGCGACTTGGAATTGATAAAGGACTTTTGGTATGACATAATGGTTTTGACATGTTGTTTCCTTGATATCACAGTGTTACAACGAAGGAACATAAGAATACTCCATGACTTCGGTGTAATGAACAGAGTGTTATAGCGAGATACAAGTGGTATGTGGGCATATCAGTGAAGCAGAACATAATCTATGTGATATCTCCCTGAGAGCGATAAGTTACGGCGACAGGTTTAACCACGGGGCTTTCGGTGAAGCGGAATATAATCTATACAACATCTCCCCGACTCCGATGGGTCACGGCGAATGTGAGCACAGTGAACACTGGATGATTAGCGATTGAATTGCCTTCGACATAGCTAACGATATGTCTCGCCAATTGTCTCACTGATGAATAACAGAAATACAAATCTTGTGGCCAATAGGTTGATGCTTGAGGACCATTGCAGGCCGACATAATTTGAGCCCGAATTTTGTGTTGGGCCGACATGAGATCTCAACATAATATATTTTTCTCATGCTAGTGTATAAATAGGCATTTTGTAACTGTAAAAGATGACCAATTATTAGATTTTCGATACACAGCAAGTAGATACAGTGGAATAGAATTATCAAATAAGAGACTATTGTTGCATGATTTCAGAATGGAGGTATTTATGAAAATCAGTTGATGTTGCTGCATTTCTCTGGTGTCAATTATTTGTTGAATCTAATGAAAGTATTTCTAAGTTGTCTCCAAGATTGAGGCTTTCTGGTTGTTTGAATTGATATGAAAAGTTTATATATAATTCATCAGTGCACATTTGTTGTATCTATGTGATTGATTGATTGGTTCTTTCAAGCAAAGATTAAATCCTTTTAGTTAATCACAGTAATCAGAGAGAATCATCTAGATTGTTCAAGTAAAGCTTTGTAATCACATTTTGCATGTTTATACAAGTTGTAAACATAATATATGTCAGGTAGTTTGTGTTTCTCTAGAGAAGTGTTGCTCATCTTGATCTCATTTTGACTCCGCATACCCAATAAGGAATTGGTCTCTGCACTTCATCATTTTGAACTCATTCCATTTCTTTATATTTATTAATTAAGCATTCTAGGATTTAGATCAGAAGATTACTATTGCTATCAAGTTCGATTTCATTTGTTCACTTCCATCTACCATTGTGGACAAATCATTACAAGAGGGATAATCGTAAGTTAAGTTTACCCAAATTTAGAAAGGTACACCCGCCCAGGTTTAGCAACACCTAAAGAGTAGTAGGTTGAGTTCTCTTGACCTTGTCTGTTACCCTGAAGCGTATCAAGAGATTGGAAGCCTCTTGAGGCATTCAGCCTGGGTTTTTGAGAGCTAAAAAATTGGCAATTCCACTGGGGAAACATTTAGAATCAAAGCCTTAATCAGAGAGTCAGGAACTTTATATAGACTCCGCTGGGAATAAGAAACATCAAGTATTTTCTCACTTTTGACAAAAGTGAGTGTCGACTCTGACAAAAATTTTGTAGCTGTTCAAACATGAATGGAAGAAGATCTCAATACAGGGGAGGTCATACTGGAACTCCTACTGGCAGCAATAAGTGGACACACAAAGATGACAAGGTTGATAAAGGAAAAGGAATAAGTGAAGACATGTGCATGATAGATAAAGATAAAACATCAAGAGCACATTTTGAAACATATGATCGTTATGATACATGGAGAGATAATTCAAGTGCAGATCTTTGTACCCCTGAAGAGCAAGTAAATCCATTTTATAATCCTCAAAATCAACCTGAATTTGATGCCAAACTTGAAGCAAAAGGACTCAGATATCAACAGGAACTTGAACAAGGAATGGAAAATAATCAAAACCAGATTAATGAGAATATGATTTATCAAACTGATTATGAATTTTTGACTTATGAGGAAGTCAAAGCACAGTTTAAATCTTAGAAGAAGGAGAGAGAGGAGCAGGAGAAAGCTCAGATGATACAAGCAATGAAACAATTCAAATTGCAGAAAGCTCAGAGTACTGCTCAGACAGCTGGTTGCCCCCTAAAGTATGTGCCACCTCATAAGTAGGGCAATCAAGGTGCAGGGCCTTCTGGTCCACCTGTATCTCCTCACCATCAGATAAGAAATCATCACAAGTAGCCAAATCATCTGCCTAATATTCCCACACAGCATACAAATGTGCACCCACCTCTTGGTCAGCATCACATCCCACAGCACAATGCATAGTACAATAATCCTATGAATCAATACCAGTACCCACCTATTCCTCCCCCTCACCAGTACACAGCAATGATCAGGAAATTTGATTTAGCAAGGTTCCATCTATGCCCTTACCCTATGGATAGTAGCTAGAGAGGTCTTGTTCCAAAGTTTACAGGGAGTAATGCAATCACTGCTGAAGAACATTTAAGGAATTTCAATGTGTTCATCCAAGACATAGGTATGACATATGAAGATTTACACATGAGGTTGTCTATGATGTCACTTATTGAAGATGCCAGGGATTGGTTTAACAGCTTGCCAACATTCTCAGTTAATTCTCTTCAATTATTCCAAGATCAATTCCTAGAACAATATGGAAATCTAAATGCACCAGATGCAGCTCTCCATGAATTGATGTGGATTCAGAAAAATTAGAATGATTCAGTTTATGATTTCAACCGAAAATTCAACAAATTGCAGACTAAGGTACCTCCTGGATCAAGGTTGCTAGATTCTGTAGCACTGAGTGTTTATTTGAATGCTTTTGACCCTAAAATAGGGTATGAACTAAGGAATAGATTTCCAAGAGATTTGGCTAAAGCACAAAAGATAGCACTGACAATTGAAAACAACAGGAAGGCTGCTGGTATAATCAGTAAAAGAGACAACTCGAGGCCTCCTCAGCAAAGCAATAATTATTAGTACAGATAGGAGAATACATACAGAAATGAGAATAGAAATGAGAGGCTGAGGTTGCATGATATGTATTATAATATAGACTAGAAGGATGGAAAACCTATAATAGCTAGGCCCAGAAATAAAGAGACTCCTGATCCATTGAGAAAAAAGGGAACTTATATGGTGAGCAATAATTACTTATGTGAAGTTTGTGATCAACCACATTCCCCAAACTATTGTGTTGTAGCTCAAAGGATGCAAGAAGAGGGAATGCTGATGGAAAACAATGGAGAAGATCACACAGTGTATTTGACTTCAAATACTTTTCACCATGTTGAGGAAAGATACTCATCTTCAGAGGAGGAGGGCTATGAGTATGATGTTTCTAATCAGAAGTATAATGTCCATATGGCTGAACAACAAGTCTTTTATGATTCTGATGAAGATTATACTAAGTCATATTATGTTGAGGCACCTACTCAATGCAATGTGAGGAGACTTACTGAAGATGAAATAGAAAGAATAACTATTGCTGCAGTTGAGGAAGCAAGAAGTAAATACTGGTTGAGAAACAAAAAGGTAAATGATGTAGAAGGCGTTCCTGGGGGAATTTTTTATAAAAGATTAGAAGTTAACACAAGGAACTATGAAGAAGTAAAAAAAGAAACTACCTGATAAAGATGAACATAAGCCTGTCCAAAAGTAGGAAATTAAGGAATTACATAAAAAGATACAAACGTCTGACCAGCCTAGTAAAAAAGAAAAAGAAGAAAACAAAGGAGAAACATCGGAGCATAAGAAGATTGTTAAGATGGAGGGCTCTTCTTTTGACTTCACTTAGGTATTATCCCAGGTAAAAATGTTTGTCCCACTACTTGAAATGATGAAAATAAAAGAATATAGGGACACTGCTGTTCAATTGTTAACAAATGGAAATTCTGAGAATAGTGTAGCTATTAAAGCAGTCAATAGGCAGGAGAAAATAAATATCCCAGAGGTCTGCTTAGGTGATGTATTAACAACTCCCCCTCAAGTTGATCATTTTTTCACTACACTGCTTATAAACAACAAACTACTGAGGAATTGCATGATAGACTCTGGTGCTGCTATAAACATTATGCCAATAGGAGTCATGAAGCAGCTTGGCATTTGGGTTGATACATGTGAAGGAAAATGCTATGCAATGGATAACAAACCTGTTCCTGTGGTAGGCATTATGAGAGGCGTTGAAGTCAAGCTGGCTATTTATCCACAGGTGGCTTATAATATAGATATAACAATCATTGATACTCATCCTCAGTTTGGGATGCTTTTGTCAAGGCAGTGGACAATAGCTGTTAGTGGAAATGTTCAATTTGATCTGTCCTATGCTACAATTCCAGTGAATGGCCAAGAAGTGAAGTTGTACAGGGAACCAAGAATGAATCAAATTATTGACTGTGTGCCACAAAATCAAATCAATTGTTTTTGTGATGTTGATCTTGGAAATTTTAAGATTGAACCAGCTCAGCCAGAATTAAGCAATAGTGATCCAATTGAAAAACATGCTGCACAGAATTGCAATGGTGTATGGAAGATGTATTTTGATGGAGCCTGCAGCCAAGAGGGCAATGGAGCTGGGATTGTATTTGTTTCTCCTGAAGGTATTACTTTTAAATATTCATTTATGTTAACATTTGAATGTACGAACAATGTGGCAGAGTATGAAGCTTTATTGATAGGCTTGAACATAGCTGTGAAACATAAAATCAAGTTGCTGGCTGTTTTGGACGGTTTTGAGTTGGTTGTTTCACAAGTCAAATCAAAATAAGCAGCAAAGCACAAAAGATTAAAACAATATAGGAATGTTGTATGGGATACAATCGAATTGTTTGATGCATTTTCAATTGAGTGGATTGACAGATCAAAGAACATAATGGTTGATTTCCTAGCAAATGTGGCACTCAAAAGAGATGATATTACACTGGTTGGGGTATCACATATTGAGTTCAAAACAACAAGGCCTGTTCTTTGATAACATTTATACTTGGCAAGTTTTCAATGATGATAATCAATTTGCTTAAATTCTTTTCATTGTATACCAAGATGAAGCCTAGGAATTGATTTCAATGCTTTGTTGAAGAAGCTAGATGGAAGCAAACAAAGGCGTTTGAAAGGAAATATTGGTACCAAAACAAATAAGCTTCCTAAAGGCTTAGTGGCACTAGAAAGGATGTATGATGGAAATAATCGGTCCCTCATGAAGCAAACACCAGTCAGAAGGGAATATGTTGAAGAAATTAACTTGGGGACTGAAATAGCACCAAGAAAGGTGTACATAGGGAAAAAGATAAATCCTACAATTAGAAGAATGTTGATTGAGCTATTGAGAAAATACAAGCATGTTTTTTCTTAGTCTTATGAAGATCTGAAAGCATATAGGGAAGACTTGTTTCAGCATGAAATACCATTGAAGCTAGATGCTAAGCCGTTCATACAGAAGCAAAGACCCATAAATCCAACACTAGAGCCTAAAATGCAAGAAGAATTGACAAAGCTCAGAAATGGGGGAATTATCAAACCAATTAGGCATTCAACGTGGGTCTCAAACTTGGTCCCTATGAGGCAGAAAAATGGAGACATCAGATTATGTGTGGACTTCAAGAATTTGAATATGGCATCTCTCAAGGACAATTATCCTCTACCCAATATGGAGGCTATATTGCACAAGGTGATAGGGTGTGAACTGTTGTCCATGATGGATGGCTTTTTAGGATACAAACTGTGCTAAAAGTCAAGGAATTGAAAAGTAATATAAATCAACATTTACAACTCCTTGGGGAATGTATGTATACATAAGAATGCCATTTGGTCTTACTAATGCTGGAGCAACTTTCCAAAGAGCTATGGACATGGCATTTGTAGATTTGATCAATGTTATCATGATAGTGTACTGTGATTGACTAACTAAGAAGGTCAAGATCATGTGCAACATCTGGAAAAGGTATTTATTAAGGCCCTTGAATATGGTATTAGTTTAAATCCAAAGAAGTGTCATTTTGCAGTCACAGAAGGTAAGCTTTTAAGACATATTGTTTCAAAGGAAGGGATTAGGATAGATCTTGAAAGGGTTGAAGCTATTGATAAAATTCTTGTTCCCAAAACTGTCAAGGCTATACAGTCATTCTTCGGACAAATTAATTTTGTTAGAAGATTTGTCTCTAATTTTGCTGAGATCATTAAGCCCATATCGAAAATGTTGAAGAAAGGACAAAAAATGGACTGGACTGCAGAAGCTTTAGATGCTTTTATATCTATCAAAAGGGCCATCAAGGAGGCTCCTATACTTAAGTCTCCAGATTTTTCCAGGTTTTTTTAGATTTTTTCATTTGCTTCAATGCACACAATTGTTGTTATTTTACAGAAGAATGATGATGGTCATGAACAACCTGTGTCTTTCTTCAGTAAATCATTACAGGGGTCTGAATTGAAGTATGACATAATGGAAAAATAGGCTTTTGCATTGGTGAAGGCTACAAAAGCATTCAAACCATATCTTGTTGGAGCAAAGGTGATTTCTTATGTCCCTCATGCAGCTGTCAAAGATACCTTGACACAATCTGAAGTAATAGGAAAGAGATGCAGATGGATCAACAAGATTCAAGAGTTTGACATGGAGATACAGATCACTAAACTAGTAAGAGGTCAAGGCTTGGCTAGGCTGATGGCAGAATCAAATATTGAAGAAATTCAAGTCTGTAATGTAGAAGAAGGGATTGCAATTGCAAGCATTGAGCATACTCTTTGGTATACTGATATCATACATTATCTTAAATACATGAAGTGTCCAGATGGATTGAGTGACAGCCAGAAGAGAACTTTGAAGTTGCAGGCATCAAAGTATGTTTTCATGGATGGAGATCTATTTTGGAAGAATAGGGATGGTATAATGTTATTATGTCTGGATGAGTCACAAAAAGGCTAATGTCTTGAGTGAATGCATGAAGGAGTTGTGGAGGACATTATTCAACAAAGACAATTGCACAAAAAATTCTTAGGGAAGGTTATTATTGGCCAAAGGTTTTTAATGATTCTTTTACACATGTGAGAAAATGTGAAGTTTGCCAAAGGTTTTCTGGGAAATTGAAGTATCGTATGCTTTACACTGACCTATGCAGTCGATGCTCCTTTCATCAATGGGGAATTGATTTCCATTGGTGACACAAGAAAAGCCGGCGGAGGACACAAGTGATACTTAGTTTCTAATCGACATTATTTTACTGGCGGGTAGAGGAAATCCCAACTAAATAGGCTACAAGCAAGGTAGTGACGAATTTCCTATTGGACAACATCATCACTAGATTTGGTGCACTAGTGAGGTTGATCACAGATAATGGGATGTGTTTCAGGTCAGACGAATTCAAAAGCTTATGTGATAAGTATGGAATTACTATTTCTTATGCAGCCCCTTATCATCCACAAGCTAATGGACAAGCAGAGTCTAGCAATAAAAGTCTTTTGAAGATCATAAGGAGAATGTTAGGGCAGAACAAGAAGGCTTGGGATTCAAAATTGAAACTGGTTGTGTGGGCTGATAGGATCACTGTGAAGAAGGCAATTGGAAAATCCCCATTTGAATTGGTGTATGGAGCACAAGCCAGGATGCCCTTAAAGAATTTGTTACCAGTCTACAAGTTTGTCCTTCAGGAGGATTTGGATGTCCCTGAACTTATGGAGGAAAGAATGGAGTAATTCACTGAACTTGATGAGGTAAGGAGAGAGGCCCAAAGTCAAAACATGAAGTTACAGACACAAATGAAGTATCTATTTGACAAGAAGGAAAAGGATAGAAAATTTGAAGAGAATGATTTGGTACTGATGTGGAATGCAAGATGTCAGGAGAAAGGAAACCATGGTAAATTTGAAGCCTTATGGCTGGGACCTTTTGTTGTTGTTGGAAAGAAGGGTGAAGACTCATACTATCTACAAAACATGGTTGGTGAAGATCAGGAATTGCCTGTTCATGGGAAATTCTTGAAGCTTTTCTTCTCTTGAGCAACACAGAGGATTAAGGGTTGCCATTGCATGGAAAATTCTTGCTCATCCTCTTTAAAATTATTTTCCATGCATAGTAGTTTAGGATTTTGTCCATCTCCATTTCATTTTCATTTTCCATTCATCTCCATTTTACATTCATTCTCATTGCCATTCATTCCATTTCTGCTCACTGGTTTGTTATTTTGTGTCTGGTCTGCTCACCCAAAGATCTGGTTCCTTGTAATGATCTTACTATCATTCATCCCCAGATGGAGCCACTATTAGAACTGTAAAAATATGATGTTTTTACATATGTTTTCACTCATAAATTTCTAGATTTGGTCCTACTGTATGCATATTTCACCTATATTTTTCCCATTTAGCTCCCATAAATTCCATTGGGTCTACATTCTCACATTAGGGTTCGTATCGGCATGAGGAGACCAGGGTCTCCCCAATCCATTTTGCGTTTTTGCTAACATAAGTTTGTGTTGCCTATCGGAAAGACTTATTATTTGTCATGGTGATTGGATTTCACTTCCAAGCACCGTTCAACATGACTTTTCCGCGGTCTCGGCGATAGAGGATGATACACATTTCGACAGCAGTTGCGGTGTCGACATAAGGTCATAGCAAGCTTTTTTGGTCTTTCCGACAAGCGCATTATGGATTCTCTTCAGCCAGACTTGGGGGTATCGGCATTATGTCTTGGCGATTATCTTTTGTCTTACCGACCGGTGGCGGGAGGATGTGTATCAGTATGGGTTGGAGCTATCAAGAGGAGCTATCGGAGAGTGACCTTCGGTCTCGCCAACACTTCATATGGGTCTTCTCTTTAGCCACACATGATTTCTTCGGTGAAGGGTCATAGTGATGTGCGCATGTCTCACCGACGAAGCATAAGGGTTCTTTCAAGTGGCTTTCGGTGTGAGTATTGCTTTCTCTTGGTGATCAAGGGTTATCTCGGGGTGACTTTCGATAAAGCAAAGGGTACTCTACATGAGGTCTCCCCGACATTGATGTGTCTCGCCGATACCTAGAATGAAGATTATATCTTGGTGAGAGTGTGCTCTTATTTTGGCAACATGGAATTGATAAAGGACTTTCGGTATGACAATGGTTTCGACATGTTGTTTCCAAAATATCATAGTGTTACAACGAAGGAACATAAGAATACTCCATGACTTCGGTGTAACGAACAGAGTGCTATAGCGAGATACAGGTGGTATGTGGGCATATTGGTGAAGCAGAACATAATCTATGTGATATCTCCCTGAGAGTGATAAGTCACGGCGACAGGTTTAACCATGGGGATTTCGGTGAAGTAGAATATAATATATACGACATCTCCCTGACTCTGATGGGTCACGGCGAATGCGAGCACAATGAACATGGGATGATTAGCGATTGAATTGCCTTCGGCATAGCTAACGATATGTCTCGCTGATTGTCTCACTAATGAATAACATAAATACAAATCTTGTGGCCGACAGGTTGATGCTTGAGGACCGTTGCAAGCTGACATAATTTGAGCCCAAATTTTGTGCTAGGCCGACATGAGATCTCAATATAATATGTTTTTCTCATGTTGGTGTATAAATAGGCATTTTGTAATTGTAAAAGATGACCAGTTATTAGATTTTTGATACACAGCAAGTAGATACAGTGGAATAGAATTATCAAATCAGAGACTATTGTTGCATGATTTCAGAATGGAGGTATTTATGAAAATCAGTTGATGTTGCTGCATTTCTCTGGTGTCAATTATTTGTTGAATCTAATGAAAGTATTGCTAATTTGTCTCCAAGATTGAGGCTTTCTGGTTGTTTGAATTGATATGACAAGTTTATATATAATTCATCAGTGCACATTTGTTGTATCTGTGTGATTGATTGATTGGTTCTTTCAAGCAAATATTAAATCCTTTTAGTTAATCACAGTAATCAGAGAGAATCATTTGGATTGTTCAAGTAGAGTTTTGTAATCACATTTTGCATGTTTATACAAGTTGTAAACATAATATATGCCAGGTAGTTTGAGTTTCTCTAGAGAAGTGTTGCTCATCTTGATCTCATTTTGACTCCACATACCCAATAAGGCACTGGTCTCTGCACTTCATTATTTTGAACTCATTACGTTTCTTTATATTTTTTAATTAAGCATTTTAGGATTTAGATCAAAAGATTACTATTGTTGTCAAGTTTGATTTCATTTGTTCACTTCCATCTGCCATTGTGGACAAATCATTACAAGAGGGATAATCGTAAGTTAAGTCTGCCCAAATTCAAAAAGGTACACCCACCCATGTTTAGCAGCACCTAAAGAGTAGAAGGTTGAGTTCTCTTGACCTTGTCTGTTACCCTGAAGCATATCAAGAGATTGGCAGCCTCTTGAGGCATTCAGCCTACGTTTTGGAGAGCTAACAAATTGGCAGCTGACTCTTAGTCTTGAAGAGTTGTGTCTCTTCTCTTATTTTGTATATATACAACATCATTTGTAGATCACTGATCATCCATCCATTCGTACTTTTCAGTTCATTCACATATAGTTCGGAGTTCTTCTTATGCGAGTTCATCTAAAGAGCAAACTGAGAGTTGTGTAGAAGATTGAGATATATTTAGGCAGATTGTATCTCTTAGTTTAGTGATTGCATTAGTTGTGGTGCTATGTGTTGGCCTGCCTATTGGCCTATTGTATATGTACCATTCATATTGAAGATTCAATAGTATAAGAGATATTATTGGCTGGGTTTTTCTCCCTCAAGAGGAGGGTTTTCCAAGGGTATCTGTTGTGTCTTGTGTTGTGTTTTGAATTAATTTTCTGTACATGTCAATCTGATCATAAAATTAACATGGTATCAGAGCGGGTTTGTAGAAGGTCTGATTAGATTTAGTCTTGCAGCGATACTCTTTATTCTATTTCTCCTTCACTGAGGCATCTATTTTGTAAGTTGGTCATTGTGGGACTCATTCTGCAAATGGGGCGTAAGTTTATCATGGGTTTAATGTTGCAGAATCTCCTAGATGTCAAGTATTAGCAGGTTTTTTTGTTGACTAAGTCGTGGGCATCTGTCCAAGCTGCAAAATTAAACGCATCATTCAAGGACTTGAAATAAAGGGAGGTTGTGGGGTCTGAAAGGCTTCATGCTACTAATGAACACAATAAAATCATTTTCTGGTCTAGTCGTGGGTCTTATAGGCATTGAGACTGTCACCACTTTTGTGAGGGAATTATTCCTTGCTGTAGGAGGCAATTCACTTGGTACAAGAGATCATGGGCCATTAGAAGTGGTCATGGTATTTTAATTAATCTACTCTATGAACATAATGGAGATTTGAAGAGAGCATTATCTGCTTTCTGGAAGTGGGGCGAATATTTATTTATGTTGGTTGGTTCGTTGAGACTAAGGTCAGCTATACCCCCTGCGTGGGATTTTACCATTGCACAAAGGAATCTTTTTGGCCTGTGGAGATCACATGAGCATCATAGTCAGGTCGTGGGTCTTTTGAAGGGTTGTAGATCTGAGAAAACCCTCATGCGACCTAGTACTTTTGTAGATAAGGTTGTGAGGTTGTGGGATAGCTTAGAAATCATGGAGTTTGTTGCTAGGTGAAGAACCAGTTAGAAGTTGTTCCAGTCATGACATTCC
>VDFB02271358.1:319254558-319278344 GCA_007258455.2 Sequoia sempervirens | reverse complement strand
TTCATTAGAAAATGCATTCAAATCACAAATGACATTTGGTAGAGGCACAGGAAGAGGAAATTTCAGAGGAAGAGGATGAGAAAGAAAAAAATTTCAAAGAGAAGAAAGAAGAAGCTTAGATTCAGGAGAAAGGACAAGACAAGGATTCAAGCTTAGAGGACATCAATATATTCAAGTATCACAAAGTTATGATAAGTCCAATACCCAATGCTATTATCGCAAAAAGTTTGGACATTTTCCAAGTGAATGTCAAAAGAAACAAGTAGATGTAGGAAAGAAAAATGCAATTTTTTTAGAAAGTAATTCAAACACATTATTTATCACATGCCACGTAGCTCAAGAAAATTCAAGTGATTCTTGGTTTTTAGATAGTGTGTGTAGTTATCACATGACATGAAACAAAGATTTTTTTGAAAGCATGGATACTAAAATCAAATCAGAGGTAAAATTAGGCAATAATGACACAGTGGCAGTCATGGGTAAAGGTGTAGTCAATGTGATGATAAATCATGGTAAGAAGACTATTCATGATGTTTACTTTGTTCCTAGGTTAAAGAATAATCTTATAAGTATTGGACAACTTGTACAAAAGGGTTATAAAATCACCTTTGAAAATAATGTTTGTACTATATTTTATATACCTCCTAGTAACATGGTAATTGTAAGGATGGAAATGACAAAGAATACAATGTTTCCATTAAAGATGAGGACTGGAAAGATAGGAGGATTTGAAGCAAATTTTAAGGTAACTTATCAAGATCAAACATGGTTATGGAATTTAAGATATGGACATTTTAATTTCAAAGGATTGTGTTTGCTACAAAAGAAGAAAATGGTAAAAGGACTACCACTAATTGAAGAACCAATAAGTTCATGTGATAAATGTATTTTGGCAAGACAACATAAAGAAATTTTTCCAAAGGGAATTCCATATAGAGCATGTGCACCTTTAAAACTTGTACATATAGACTTATGTGATCCAATGCAAACACCATCATTAGGGGGAGAATTTACTTTTTAACCTTCATTGATGATTATACTAGAAATACATGGGTTTACTTTCTTAAATAAAAATCCGAAGCATTTGGAAAATTTAAAGAATTCAAAGCATTAGTTGAAAAACCTAATTAGATCAATTAGATTAATATATGAAAATGAGGCATTTAATTAAATAGCTAGACTAATTTAATCAAACAAGCGAAAAGAGGATGGATTTTAGGATGAAACGATATTAGTATATGAGATTTGAGTGTGTGGTATCATTCAGGACATTTTTAAGTGTCTACAAATGCATTGGAATCCTTGCAGCTAGTGATGACGTATGGACCACTCCAAATGACATCAAACTTGGAATGTCTTCTAGCTTTGGCTCTGTCTACATCCCATTTTAGTACTAGATCTCCCTCTTGGAACATCCTATGAACTACCTTCTTGTTAAAATTTATTTTGACCTGTGTTGGATGTGTTTCTATGACTTGCATAGATTTGTTCCTTGTCTCCTCTAGTTCCAAGAGCTTAGCCAACCTTACTGTCATAGCATCATTTTCTTCCGACTCCAACTAATTTTCCAACTCAAGGGAAGGAAACTCTAATAATAATGGTAACCTTGCTTCCCTTCCATAAAATAACATGAAAGGAGAATTACCAATTGCTCTTTTAGGAGTAATTCTATAAACCCAAAGGGTTGTCTTCAACTTACTATGCCAGACCCTTTGGTTGTCCTCAATGGTTCTCTTGATAATCCTACTGAGATTTTTATTTGAAGACTCAACTAGGCCATTACCTTAAGGATAGTAATTAGATGAGGTCTTCAAGTAAATTCCATGCTTCATTTCCCAATCAAGGATTTGAGCACTAGTAAAAGCCTTGGCATTATCTGAAATAATGGTGGAAGGAGTGCCAAATCTGGTAACAATTCCATCAAAGAATTCTAAAATTGAAGCATAAGTGGCATCCTTCAAGGCAACTGCCTCTATCCACCTTGTAAAGTAATTTGTGTCTGTTAAAATCCACCTATGACCAATGCTTGATGGTGGATTTATCATGCCAATAAAATCCAAACCCCACTATGTGAATAGATGATCAACTTGAATGGGGTGAAGAGGGAGGGCAGCCAACCTTTGCTTTCTAGAAAAGAAAGCACACTTTTTATAATTTCTCACCCATTTGTGAGCATCATTAAACAAAGCTGGCCAATAATAACCATCCCTCATAACTTTGCAATAGTAGTCCTTGTAGAAAAATGGCCACCTGAAGAACCATCATGGAATTCATTTAGTACTCTACTGACCTGGTCTACTTCTATGCATCTGAATAGGACTCCATTGAAATCCTTTCTAAAGAGTATGCCATCCACTATGACATAGGGAATAGATTGTAATATGAAATTTATTCTTTTGGTCCTATCCAGATCCAAAGGATATCTACCTTCCTATAAAAAGGTAGTCATATCATGCACCTAGCTGCCTTGTATGCTTGCATTTGGTGCTTGTTGTTCCTATAGCATAAGGGAAGCCTCTGTAGGAGTCTCAAATGTTGAGACAAGTTGTTCACATAACCCTTTGCCTCTTAGTAGCTTGGTGATCTTGATGTCAATATCATATTCCATCACCTTGGTGATCTATCCATCCCCTTTTTCATTGATATCTCTGCTCAATAGGAACTCTTTAACACTGATATGGGGTACCATTAGTTGTATCCTATTATTAGACATCTTATGTCTAAATTTTTTCTATGCTCTAACAATGGAAAGAGCTTGCTTTTCAACGTAGCTATACTTGAACTCATAATCTTTGATCCCTTCACTAAAGAAAGCAATGGGCTTCTCTAGATTTTCTTTATTTAGCTAGGTTAGAATACTTGATATACTTGTTTCACCTCCAAAAGTATAAAGAATGAAATCCTTTTCATAATTAGGATTGACAAGGGTAGGAGCTTGAGCAATTTACTATATGATAGCCTCGAAGCTATCTTTACCTTCTTTGGTCCATTTGAAGACCATATTTTTCTTAAGCATAGAAGTAAGAGGCTTTACCAAAGTAGCAAGATTTGGAATGAACCTCCTCACAAAGTTAATTGTGCCTAAGAAACTCTATAATACTTTCTTGTGACTCGGAAGTGGGATGACCAAGATAGATTTTACTCTTGTAGGATCAATGACCAAGCCATCCTTTAAAACAATGTGTCCAAGAATCCTACCATGATCAGTTAAGAAGACACATTTATTTGGATTTAGGGAAAACCATATTCCCTACATTTTTGAAATACTTGCTCAAGGTGACTAAAATGGTATCTTGCATGCTTTGAAAACACTATGATATCATCCAAGTAGACCAAAACAAACTGTCTAAACACACCTTGAAATGCCATATCCATGGATCTCTAAAAAGTGGCACTTGCATTGGTTAGACCAAAAGGCATTTTACAATAAGCATAGGTGCCCCACTTTGTAGTAAATGTATTATGTTGATCAGATTCGTAGACCAAAATTTGGTTGTAGCCTGACTAACTGTCCAAGAAAGAAAACCTTTTTGATCCACTGACTCTTCGTAAAATTTTCTCCATGGAGGGGAGGGATAATGATCCTTTAGGGAGGCTTTATTTAGGTCCCTAAAATCTACACAAAGTCTTATCTCCCCATTATTTTTCTTGGCATGCACTAAGTTTTCCACCCATGAAGAATGCTTGATGGGAATAACGATTCTAGCCTCAATCAATTTGGCCAACTCCTTTCTCATGAAAGGCTCAATCATAGGATTTATAGGCCTTTTTTTTTGTCTTACATGTTTTGAATTTGGATCTAATTCAATAGTATGCTGGGAAAGGCTTGGGTCAAAACCCTTTAGGTCTTCATAAGTCCAAGCAACTACATCATGTTCAATGGTAGAGCATACCTTTCCCAAGTTCAAAGACTTGCCCTCTGAAATTTCTATTCACTTGAAGTCACCCTTCTTTGTAGCTAAGTTCATCATTTTCTACTTTAACTGATCATCAAGGTTGAAAATACCTTCAAGGGTGATAAGACCATTTGGAAGCTTGTTGCTACTCAGCTGCATGATCTGATCACCATACTGAATTTACAACTTAGACTGATTTCTTTTAGAAAATTTTGCCTCATCTTGCAAAAAAATCACTATTTGTTGATCACTATCAAAGACTTTCCAATGATCTTGATTATCCGAAACAATAGGCCTCACCACAAGCCTGATATGTCACTTCTTTTTACTTGCAATATGTGTTGGTATGTCAAATTGAGCACCAATTACTGCAATTATATCATTATGTTTATTATGATTTCTTGGAGTTGTTTGAATGTTAAAACCTTCAAAGCCCTCAATCAAATCCCAAACCCTATGTTTGTAGGATTTGAGTAGATTGTTCTTGGTTGAAATTTAAGTTTTGACTTGATGGACAACCAATTCAGTGCCACCCAAAACTTGTAACAGTTTGATGTTTCTATTTTGTGCAAGTTAGAGACCTTGGATGAGTGCTTCATACTCAACCACATTGTTAGTGCAACTAAATTGAATTTTGAAAGAGATAATACTTCTCCTTGCTTGGAGATACTAGCATTACACCAACACCATCACCATTTACATTTCTAGAACCATCAAAAAACATCTGCCACAATCCCCCTAGATCCTCTTGAGTTTTTATGAGATTGGGGATAGTAGCATTCTCTTCATGAATGCAATAGGCACCAAGACCAGTCTCCTCTACCTCAAAAATAACAAATGGATCAAAATGTAAAGCATTGCCCCATTCAAACAATCAATCAAGTACCTCCTCTATAGGATTTATAGGCTCATGAGAAGAACACTCTTCCTTTTGATCATGCAATGTACAATTCATGTTTATTGGACTAGGAGTGTTTTCTATGGGCTCAGATTTGATGGTTGCTTTAATGCCATATCTAGTTCTAAATAGCATGTGATACCAATCAGCAAACAAGTACCCACCTATCCTAGCAGTGAAATCTTAAGATAAACAAATGAGAAAATGAGTAGGGAGGTCTATGACTGAAATTTATTGCAACACATCACAACTAGAACATGCATGTAAGGACAAATTTAGGTCCTTAATTACTCCCATCTTATTGACAACAATTCCATCCAATTGTAATTTTTTTCTAGCCACCAGTTCATACTTGATACCAAGCATGTCAACAATTCCCTTAGGAATGACTAAACTACTTGCCCCTGAATCTATCATACAATTATGCACTATATGATTTCCAATAATTAGAGAAATAAAGAAGGGAGGCGACTTACTGATTTTTCTATAATTCCCTTCCTCTTTGGGTTGCACTAGGCTGCTAATTGATGGAGTAGTTGGCTCTTTTTCTTGTACATCACCCATTTTTTATGTTCCTTTAAAGTTTTTTGTAGCAAATCCCTTTGTGATGGAATGGATAGAGCCTCCCACATAGTAAAAATCAGATTGGCTTTCTTCATTTGCTCCACTATGTTGAAAGGAAGTTGACTAGCTTTAGAAGGAACCTTTGGAACAACAAAGTATATTCTTGTTGCTTGGGTGATCTTCGACTACTCCACCACTTGTTTAGGCTTATTAATAGGCTGATTTGATTTTGTAACATATATTGTCCTACCTGTTGGTCCAATATTTGCACTTTGTTGAGGTTGTTGAGAGACTGATGCTTTTCCAACCATGGAAGATGTACTACCCTCCACTGCTCTTTTCTTTGATCTTGTATTCTGGGCTATTGTATCAATATCTGCTTGATTTACACCACAAAAATCCTCTAGGCCCCAAATGAAAAATGAGTCTTCACATGTATGATTGTGATTACTAGCAACTATTTGGCTTTTGCCAATCTATTTCCCTAAAATAGAGGTTTCATTTTGAATCACTAGAGTTTGTGCAAACTCTCCATTTTGAAAAGCATTTTGATTATGAGCTTGCTCACAAGGGTAACACCACTCCTCTTGTGCTAGATTATTTTTCACTAGGACCAAAGCTTTAGAAGTGTTGGTAGTAGTTGTGTGCATGCTATGCATCGGCTTAGTGTGATTCCACTGATTTTGTCCTTGATAAGCAGACCTATTTTGCTAATAACCCTAATTTTGAGGTTGATAAGGCCTATTATTTTGAGCTTTCTACCTCTTCATTGATACTAAATCATTATTCATACTTTAGAGCAAGGTGCCCCAATATTTTGGAACTGTAGTAAAAGTAGAAGGTTGGTTTGTGGGAACCATTGGGATAGGAGCCACTAGAATAGGGGCCACTGTTGGTTGTGAAGGAAGCTCTAGAAATAAAGGCATTGGTGGTCTAGGAGATATCTTCCCAACCTGTATTAAACATTTTTTTCCCCTTATAGCAAGATCATATGCATATGGTAAGGTGTAACCTCCCATTGACTGAACCATAACAACTATATCACTATTAAGAGCTCTTAATAAATATGGAAAAACATGCTCAAGAGAAGGTTTGACCAAGGTAGGGATTCTATCCCAAGTCTTCTGAAATATGTAGTTAAAATCACTCATGAATTCATGAGGTGCTATTTTAATAGTTTTCATCTATTCCACTAGGGATAAATGGTTACTCTTATCTTCAAAATGTTTGCATAACTTCTCCCCCAACTCATCCCAATTGTGAATGGAGTTGGGTGGCAATCCTCTATACCATTGCATTGCTTTACCCTTAAGGGAAGTGGATAGCAACCTAACGGCCACGTTGTCTTCTATTACATTATGCATTAAGCATATGTTTTCCACATTTAGGATGTTCGAGTTGCTGGAGTTGTAGATTTTTCACCAGTAAAATGGGGAATAATTTTGAGGGCATTGACTAGTATATCATCTTTTTAGGCTAGAATCAAGGGGCTTCCACTAGTAAAAGATACAAAAGGCCAATTTTTGGGTAAATCCATATGGAATAAATTCCTACTTGTATGGACAACAAGTGTTCTAGCTTGAAATAATCTACCCACAGGTGGCATAGATAGAGCTCTAGGAGGACTTGTACTCCTATTTCTTTCTATAGGTGACAAATATTTTCTATTTCTTCTTCTAGAATTAGAAAATGAGAGTTGAGTATACTAGAAATTATCTCTAGAAGATGCTCTTGTTTTGATTTTTGGCATGAATGTGCAGGTCTGATCTTGAACCAAGAGTTCTAGGTAACAACAGAGTCACCAACTTGAATATTGAATCTTCTTTCAAAGCAGATTCGGCAGGTACTTGTTAATGTTCCCCTTTAGGGTTGAATTATTGAGAGTAGCACCACTCTCTCAACAATGGTGAAATGAAATTTCTCTTAACATCCCACTGGATGTGCTAGAAACTATCCCATCGAGCATGCCAAAAACTATTGTCACATAAAATTGCACCTATTGAACAAGAGTTCGGTGTTCTAATGACACAATGGAAACAACCTCAAGGTGTGGGACCTTGTGTGAATGAGTTTGAATCTCCAGAGAAGGTCGGATTCCTATTCTAAACTAAGTGCTAATGTGTTGGTCTAACCCAACACATGAAACCTATTACTACCCTAATCTAACAAATCACAGAGGAAAAGGGATAGAAGGAGAACATGAAATAAAAGGAAGGTGATGCACCAAGATAGAAACATGTTTCTTCTTGTTTTAAACAACATAATACATCAATAAAATAGCTAAAACACATAATCAAACACAAAGGTAAAAGGATTTTACTCAAACATGCAAGAGATAACAATGATAATAGCTAAACTTTATTAACATAAAAGCTTAGAAGTAATATTTACAATGACAGAATGCAAAAATTACAGTGTTTGCAAGGGAAAAACCCTAGAGGAGCCAGAGGAAGAACCCTTAGAAAATATACAAGTGTTTTCTTTATAGTTCAGGAATAACTAAGATGAACATTAACCAAACCCTAATCAAATTAGGGTTAGCAGATCTGATCAAAGAAGCATGAGATCTATCAAAAAAATATGTGCCTAGGACAAGCATGGTCACCATACCTATTGTGAAAACTGCACCAAGAAGATCCTAGAGAGGACAAGGTTTACATGCCATCCACCCTATCGTGAAGATTTTCCTGGAAAAGCCATCCAAAATCCTCCATGAAATACATGATTTGGATATGGAAATGGTTAGAAGGGACACCCATTATCAATGAATGAGCATGGCACCTGCAAAATCACCTAGAGAAGTCATGGAATGTATTAAATGTTGTCCTCAAACACTAAAACATGCTTAGTAGTTGGGAGATAGTTCTGCATTAATGGCCCCAAAAATAGCATCGTTGGAATGTCAAAGGGACAAGCATTAAGGTCCCACTGATATCCATCATTCCCTCTATTGAAGAGATCTTCCCTTGCATAAAAATATTGAAGGGACCAAAAAAAAGCTCACTCTGATATCGTATTATCTCCTTGATACAGCTCCATCAGAATATCAAAGGGACCACATTTCAACTCACTCCAATATTCATCTTTCTCTTCAATGAGGAGCCTTCAAAGATCGGGCCTTGGGCTATTAGAGGTTGGGCATCGAGCTTGTAGCTTACCACGTACCAAAGGAAGAAGGAACCATGACCAATGAAAAGAACCTTCTTTGAATGACCATGCAAAAACTTGACACTCAGCCAAATTTAGAATAAAGGCATTGGTGAGAAGAAGAGATGGAAGGAGAAGGTTGAAAGAGAAAGCATGCAAGTGATAACATCAAACCTTCGAGGATCAGTTGTCAGGTTGTCGGGAAACAAAAGATGAAGGGAAAGAAGATGTTAAAGGGAAAGGGTGAAGGCTAATACCCAAAACACTTAGAGGAAAGAAGAAGGAAAAGAAGGAGTGAGAGCGATGGAGAAAGCATACAATTAAGCAGGTAAGTGAAAGCCTGAAAACTTGAAAATCTTGAACTTAGCCAATTTAGGAACCCTCAAGGAAAACTCCTGGAAGATGATCCATGTAGGATCTCTCAGATCAGATATCAGTGATGGGTCATCGAATGGGGGCATGAAATTTCAACAACTACTACAAATTCATCCACATCTTCATATAAGGATTTATCAGATTCAAAATTAGAGAAAGACTCATTTTTATTTTTCTTCTCCTTCTTATAGTCTTTGTGGAAATGACTAGATTTTCCACAGTGCAAACATTTCACCTTGAAAATTTTACCAGGAGACTTAGATCTCCCCAAAGACTTGGACTTAGACTTCTTTTCCTTTTTCTTGATTTTCTCCTTCAATCTAGACCATAGGGCCTCCTTGGTCACCTCGAAAGATTTCCTTCACATCTCTTTAAACAACAATGAAGAAACCACATATTCCATCTTGAAAGTGGTTGTTTTAATTCTAATAGCCATCACCAGGTGGTCCTATGAGTTTGGAAAAGAACATAGAAATAACATGTTATGGTCCTCATCATCAATCTTCACACCAACAAAACCCAATTGAGCAACAAGCATATTAAATGCATTTAGGTGATCAACAATTGATCCTCCTTCCTCCATCCTTAGAGAATATAGTTTCTTTCTCAAGAATAACTTATTTACCAAGGTTTTTCCTTGATAAATGTCACCAAGATTCTTCCAAAGACTAGCTATAGTCTTCTCCTCATGGACATTCATGAGCGTGAAATTAGCCAAACAAAGTCTTATCAAACCCTTGGCTTTCTGATCCATTAGATCCCAAGCAATTTGTGAGGTTGCTATTGGTTTTGTACTAGATATTGCATCCCATAGATCTCTATCTATGAGCATATCCTTCATTTTGAGTTTCCACAACTCAAAATTACTGCCATTAAATTTCTCCATCTCTATTCTTCCAGATGTGCTTGCCATCTTAAAACTATAAACAAGATTACAAAGTTCTCTCTGCAAGAAGTCCCACTGAAATTATATAAGCATTAAAAACCCTTCAAACCCAATAAGGATAACAAAGTTGGCCAGGCTTAGATACCAAATAAAAGGAAAGCTGAGTGCAGAAAATATTCTCTAATGCAAATCAATCAAGAGAGGGTTGCAAGAGACTTGTTTCAAATCCTTTAACTTTTAAAATTAGCATTCAATATTGCACATTCAATTAATTATTGTCATATTTAAAGCATTGAATGAAACAACACAAAAATTTATGTGGGAAAACCCTTTAGAGAAAAAAACGTGCACACCAGAGCATAGATCAATTTTATTACTATAATAAACTATTATAACACAAATCTTAGAGTCTATGCTCTTACAGGTGTTGATTCACTATGATACAAGTTCTAGAGTGAATCCAACAATATAATGGCAAATAAATATTACAATTGCAACATACAAAAAATGCACTAAGACATCAATACATATTCTTCTCATACATGGGTGTTGAGCATTTCCATGTGTCAATCTCTCAGTCTCTACATGCATGTAAACTGAAATTGACAACATGCATGAGTCCCAAGTGACTCTATTAGCAACCTATCAAACATGCATGCACATGCAACAACATGCAAGCACATACAAGACTTGCATCTCCAAAAGTCAATAAACCTCACATGCTAAGTGTCCCATAGAGAAGATAAGCTTTATTTCCAAATTAGAACTCGCCCTTGAGACTCCTAATCACTCCAAGTGACAACTCAACCTCCATTTAGCAACTCTCCCTTGAAAGCTTTAATCAACAAGTCAAACCAATACCAAATGGCATCATGGCACTCCTCATCAAAGTTTTCACAATTCTCAATGTTCAAATGAGTGCCTAGGTGACAAGTGTCACTATCTTGTCTTCCACTTTTCTAAAGAGATAAACTTGCACACAAGTGGACCCTGCCAATGCTTTCTTCCAAAATAAATTGCCACATGTCAACATGGCACACCTTTTTAAGGTTTTAATATTTTCTAATTCCGAATTTAGTGCCCATGTGACAAGTTTCACAATTTTTCTCTTCACACCTTGCATGTAGGATGCCAACTCTCTATTGGGTCCCACAAAGTGACTTAGCAATTTGAAAACAATTAGTTTTGGATTTAATAAATAAATTCAACAACTTAGGGGAAAATAATTAAATAAATAATCATGGGACTCACTAAGGTTGAGACACCTTAATCCTAACACTATGGAAGATACATTGGACATACTTAAAATAATTTTTAAAGCCTATGAGAACCCTATTGCTCATTTCAACCTTGTACACTATCTAGAATCACCTTTTTTGAGTAGGGGTGATTTGAATTAGAAAAAGGGGTTATTAAAATATACTATGGGTGATATATGATACTTGTATGTGATCTCAAATAGTAAAGTGGAAATCATTATTGTAAACAAATATTTTGGCTCTCAAGGGCTTTCTAACACTTCTAGGATTTTTCACCTTAAAGGAGAAAGATGGGCCAAAATGCAATGTAAACATTAAAAATCAATGCAAGGATGGAGGGAATATGCCTAAATACAATGTTCTAATGCAATAAACAGATAAAAGATGTTGATCATTAATGAAAAACCTAAGAAATGCAACTTGTTGGAAAGCACATTGTGATATGCAAAATGACCTAGAAATGAAGGTAAATTGTAACATAAATTGATGAAACTGAAGATGTGCACCTGAAGGCTGAAAGAGGATGAAATGAAGGTTTGAGATCCTAAAAAACCTTATGCAAAATCCAACTAGGACACTTGTGCCAATCTGGGCGACTTAGTCCCAGATCTGGAAAACCTGCTTTGAAGCCTGTTTTAGCCAAATTAGTGTCTAAATCTACAGAAATAACTGAAAAACATATTTAGTGGGACTAATTTACCATTGTTGGTGACTTAGTCCACTTCTGAATTTCTAAAAATTTGAAAGTGGAAATGAAACCCCTCAATCTGCACTCCGGTTCCTGACAGGTGTCCGCTTCTAAAACTCTGATTTTCGGGCCTGAAAGTGACTTTTATTGGATGTTTTCGCTTTTCAAGGAGGAAGATGACTCCAATAAGCCCTCAACCTATTCTTCAATGATTTTCAAGTCCTCAAGATACCTAAATCTACAAACACACAAAGAGAGAAGGAGAAAATATTGATTGTTAGGGCGTTGGGGTTTGTCTTAGTCAAACCCCTTTTTAGGTAATTAAACCAAAATGAAGAAGTAATGTAATGAAGCATGCAAAAATGGAGTTAGAGACTTGCCATGATGTTTGATCTTGAATTTCTACAGCAAAAGATGAAGAGAATATGCCCTTGAATGTCTTAGGAAGCTATCTTGATGACTTGAAATGATAAAACCCTAGCTTGCTTGACTTGAGAACATGAAGAATGATGAATGAATGATGATGAGTTATGAATTAGGGTTTAGAGGCTTGTATTTATAGGAAATCCACCTAATTTTCTCGTTAATTTGATTCCCAAGGCCGACATGAAGGAAAAATAAACTTAAATTCCAACTTTTCCTGCTCAAAACTCAAAAATAACCCAAATGGGACTAATTTTCCACTCTGGGCAACTTAGTCACACTTGGCAGGGACTCATTTGCCTAGATGGGCAACTTAGTCTCAAAGGGGCCCTTTTGCCAGTTGGATTGTTGGGGAATGAAGAATTTCAAATTTTTATGTTGATTTCATTGGGTATTTAATCAAATTGTGCCTTGGGATGCACAATATGGGGCCATATGGGCCTATTAATGATGATGTAAAGGTTAATTAGGGCTTGGGACACAAAATTCAATGTGAAAGTGTGATTAAACACACTTTACAACACTAAAATGAGGTCCACTTAGCCTAGAAAGGCACAACATCCAATGTGAATGTGTAGGACACGTTACAACACTAGAATAAAGTCAAATTCAATTTACAATGCTTCTAGATTAATGTGATAATGCATTTAAATATATTTAATAACATTGAATTAAAGGGAAAATGGGTCCATTAGACTTAGATGTTTAATAAGAGTCTAGAAAAGTGTGAAAGTCGTTTACAACACTTTAAAACACCTTTACAAGACATCAATAAATACATTTTATTCAGTTTACATGTGTTAATTTTATGATTAGATTGACATGTATAGAAAATTAATTCAAAACACACCACAAGACACAACAGATACCCTAGGAAAACCCTCCTCTTGAGGGCAAAAAACCCAACAAATAATATCTCTTATATTATTGAATCTTTTATATGAATGATATATATACAATAGGCCAATAGGCAGGCCAACACACAGCACCACAACTGATGCAATCACTGAACTAAGAGATACACTTTGCCTAAATATATCTCAATCTTCTACACAATTCTTAGTCTACTCTTTAGATGAACTCGCATAAGAAGAACTTTGAACTGTATGTGAATGAAGTGAAAAGTACGAATGGATGGATGATCAATGATGTATATATACAAAAAAAGAGAAGAGACGCAACTCTTCAAGACTAAGAGTTAGCTGCATTACAGATAACAAATATATAATAACAAGAGGTTGGCTTGTCTAAGAAATATGCACCTCTCCAAAGTCTTCAAGTCAGCCTCCAATGATAACTAATGTGTAGAGAATGATCACATCTAATAAGGAGAGAGTGGGTGCACTTAAGAACTCGTGCCATTTCAAAAATAGGAAACTCTATAAATTAAATAGCTCTTAAGCTATTATTTAATTTATTCAATCAAGAACAAATGATAGGCTGGAAGTGACAACCGAAGCTGTCATAAACATCAACACTCCCTCTCAGCTAGGGAGGATACTTCTAGCTGCACAAGACAAATCACCTCATTGTGATGTCTACCACCATGGCTACAACCAAATGTGGAAGAGAAGAATATCACCCCATCGTGATATTAGATATCACCTCAACATGATATCAACCATAATGGCTACAACCATACTATGGTGTGTACAAGTGTTCATCACTTGCGTGATGTTGTCACCTCAACATGACTTTCACAATTATAAGATGTTGTCATGGAGTCACACACATGACATCCACCATGACTCTGTCAAAGGGTGGAAACAAGGGCTTTCACCTCAAATCTCTCTCAAAGAGAAATGCATTAACAAGGGCTTGCACCTCAAATTCCTCCATCTCAGAAGAAAATGCATTAACAAGGGCTTGCACCTCAAATTCCTTTGTCTCAGAGGAAAATGCATTAACAAGGGATTTCACCTCGAACTTCTCACAGAGAAGAACTCATTAAACAAGTTCACTAATAATGAGACTCTTTCTCAGTTAAGGCTAGATTCTCCACCATACCAAGCTTATCTCGAAAGTACACAAACTTTATTTTGGAGAGAGGCTTGGTGATAATATCTATCATCTGCTCATCAGTGCTGATATACTTCAACTGTATAGCCTTCCTCAATACCATATCTCTGATATAGTGGTATTTTATCTCAACATGCTCGATTCTGTCATGAAACACAAGATTGACAGAAAGCTTCACGCAACTATGGTTATCACAATGAATGATAGTAGGCTCCATTGATTGTCCAAACAATCCTGCAAGAAGCTTATGAAGCCATATTTCTTCTCGAGCTGCCATACAAGCTGCAATATACTCTGCCTTTGCTATACTCAATGCCACAGATGATTGCTTCCTGCTACACCAGGATATCATAGCAGAACCCAAACTGAAGCAACAACCTGAGGTACTCTTCCGATCTGTAACACATCCTGCCCAATCAGAATTAGTATAACCATACAACTCCAAGTCAGCATCTAAAGAATATCTCAACCCATATCCAACTATGCCACACAAGTATCTCAGGATATGTTTAGCTACAACAAGATGTATATTTCTTGGTTCACACATGAACTGACTAAGTGCACTCACAACATAACAGATATTTGGTCTAGTGTTAACTAGATACATCAAGGACCCAATCAACTATATGTGCATTGTAGGATCCACCAAGTCTGAACTAGCTGCAACCTCCTTTAATTTGTGTAGGTTGGTCTCCATAGGTGTAGACATGGATTTGCAATCCATCATACCAAACCTCTTAAGTACACCAATGGTGTGCTTCCCTTGACAGGATCATTTCATCTAGTTTCTGCCAGACTTCTAAGCCAAGGAAGTAGTGCATAAGTCCAAGGTCTTTCATCTCAAATTCAGAGGCCAACTCTTTCTTACATTTGATGATCAAGTGTTCTTCTCTAGTAAGTATCAAATCATCAACATATAAAACCAAAATCAATGCTTCACCATCAATTACCCTAAAGTATAGATTAGAGTCAGCATCATTCTTCAAGAAGCCCAAGCTTGACAGGTAATGATCAATCCTTTCATACCATGCACAAGGGGCCTGTTTAAGACCATACAAGGCCTTCTTCAGCTTGCAAACATGAGACTCCTTCCCATGTACCTCAAACCCATTAGGTTGCTCGATGTAGAATTCTTCCTCAATCACACCATTTAGAAAAGTTGTCTTCACATCCATTTGATGAATCTTCCATCCTTTAGATGTAGCAATGGAAATGATGGTCCTAGCAGAAGTGTAGTGAGCAACAGGAGCAAATGTTTCTTCATAATCAACTCCCTCTTTCTATGAAAACCCATGAGCCACAAATATTGCCTTGTACTTCTCTATGCTCCCATCAGCTACATGCTTGATCTTGAAGAGCCATTCTGAAGATACCACAAATTTTCCTTCGGGTCTAGGAACAATGTCCCAAACATCATTCTTGAGAATTGATTAATACTCCTCTGCCATAGCATCTCTCCAAACTTGTTGACTAGATGCATCCTCAACACAGGTAGGCTCAAATTCAATAATCTGACTCATTAAGGCAACACAACTGGAGAACTTATGTGGCCTTTTACTTTCTCTAAATGTGCCTCTAGGAGCTACAAAACTTTCAACCTCTTGCATAGTACGCCTAGCCCATAGAGGTCTCTTTCTCCCAATAACAATGTCAGTAGGCCCATCAGTAGGTTCCAAGGGCTCAATTGGATCAACATCTTCCTTTGGTTCAGTAGGCTCCCTTTGAATCTTCAAGTACTTACATCAATCTTCTAACCTCTTCCTCCAAGATTGCCTGCAACGCTTACCTTAGGGAAATGTTTTTCCCATGTACACCTCAGATATTGTAGAGAGTTCAGGATTGTCCTCATTGACCTCATCCCAGATCACTCTATTTTGAATAGGTTTGCAGAGCTACCAATGCCAAATCTAGATGATAGTCTTGAGCAATTTTGATCTCAGCAGTTGAAGAGGTATTTCAAGGATTTTAACACTTTTCCTTGCAACACTGCAACCTTAACTTCTTCTTAGTGGGTCACAAAACTCCCTCTTGATCCCTACTTCAGAGATTGCAAAAAGACTTCTGGAAGTGAACTCCCTCTGGCCACCAACTCAGTCCCATGGCTGCTTGATCATTTCTTTAGTCGGCATGACTTCCTCACAAGATGCCTTGAGCTTTTCATCACCAAGCAGTGTCTCATCACCTTCTTGCTCCTAGAATAGTGAACTGCAAGCATTTTAGAGAAAGATTACTAACAGTTCATAATTATCCAAAGAAATATCAAGGTTAGAATCATACAAGGTTTACTATTTCAAGTTATAGCATGAATACGTAAGAATTTATGAACAATATTAAAACATGAATAAATAACTCAATTTATAAAAGAAATATATCAAGAGATCAGAATGAAAGAAACTTATCTATATTAAATTATGATATAACTCTTTCTTCCATCTTTTACTCCTCTCGAGAGTGAAAAACTCAGCACAATAAAAACTAATCTGAACAACTATAGATTTCTTGAATGTATTAAGTAGTTAGCATGAAGAACCAACCCTCTCCAAGAGTCAGGGTTCTATCACAGTTCATGCATAAGAGAATGGTATCGATGTGATCATCCTATCACAACGAAAATGCAGTTCTCTTTTTCATCTCAGAGTCACACTCAGATATCTTCATAATTAGCATGAAACAACTCGCAATGAATAAATTGAAATCTTCAATGAATCTTTATTCTAGTGAGCACAATTCAAGAGAAACCACTATCTCTCTTTACTAAAACAAGATCCAACTAAGAATGATATAACTCAAACAAAGAATACTTATCTCTTTAAATATTCTGATGGAAGCCTGGAATGTCATGACTGGAACAACTTCTAACTGGTTCTTCACCTAGCAACAAACTCCATGATTTCTAAGCTATCCCACAACCTCACAACCTTATCTACAAAAGTACTAGGTCGCATGAGGGTTTTCTCAGATCTACAACCCTTCAAAAGACCCACGACCTGACTATGATGCTCATGTGATCTCCACAGGCCAAAAAGATTCCTTTGTGCAATGGTAAAATCCCACGCAGGGGGTATAGCTGACCTTAGTCTCAACGAACCAACCAACATAAATAAATATTCGCCCCACTTCCAGAAAGCAGATAATGCTCTCTTCAAATCTCCATTATGTTCATAGAGTAGATTAATTAAAATACCATGACCACTTCTAATGGCCCATGATCTCCTGTACCAAGTGAATCACCTCCTACAGCAAGGGATAATTCCCTCACAAAAGTGGTGACAGTCTCAATGCCTATAAGACCCACGACTAGACCAGACATTGATTTATTGTGTTCATTAGTAGCATGAAGCCTTTCAGACCCCACGACCTCCCTTTATTTCAAGTCCTTGAATGATGCGTTTAATTTTGTAGCTTGGACAGATGCCCACGACTTAGTCAACAAAAAAACCTGCTAATACTCGACATCTAGGAGATTCTAAAACATTAAACCCATAATAAACTTACGCCCCATTTGCAGAATGAGTCCCACAATGACCAACTTACAAAATAGATGCCACAGTGAAGGAGAAATAGAATAAAGAGTATCACTGCAAGACTAAATCTAATCAAGACCTTCTACAAACCCGCTCTCATACCATGTTAATTTTATGATCAGATTGACATGTACAATAAATTAATTCAAAACACAACACAAGACACAACAGATACCCTTGGAAAACCCTCCTCTTGAGGGAGAAAAACCCAGCGAATAATATCCCTTATATTATTGAATCTTCAATATGAATGGTACATATACAATAGGCCAATAGGCAGGCCAACACACAGCACCACAACTAATGCAATCATTGAACTAAGAGATACAATCTGCCTAAATATATCTCAATCTTCTACACAACTCTTAGTTTTCTCTTTAGATGAACTTGCGTAAGAAGAACTCCGAACTATATGTGAATGAACTGAAAAGTATGAATGGATGGATGATTAGTGATCTACAAATGATGTTGTATATATACAAAATAAGAGAAGAGACACAACTCTTCAAGACTAAGAGTCGGCTGCAAATTTGTTAGCTCTCAAAAACCCAGGCTGAATGCCTCAAGAGGCTGCCAATCTCTTGATATGCTTCAGGGTAACAGACAAGGTCAAGAGAACTCAACCTTCTACTCTTTAGGTGCTGCTAAACATGGGTGGGTGTACCTTTTTGAATTTGGGCAGACTTAACTTACGATTATCCCTCTTGTAATGATTTGTCCACAATGGCAGATGGAAGTGAACAAATGAAATCAAACTTGACAGCAATAGTAATCTTTTGATCTAAATCCTAGAATGCTTAATTAACAAATATAAAGAAACAGAATGAGTTCAAAATGATGAAGTGCAGAGACCAGTGCCTTATTGGGTATGTGGAGTCAAAATGAGATCAAGATGAGCAACACTTCTCTGGAGAAATTCAAACTACCTGTCATATATTATGTTTACAACTTGTATAAACATGCAAAATGTGATTACAAAGCTCTACTTGAACAATCCAGATGATTCTCTCTGATTACTGTGATTAACTAAAAGGATTTAATATTTTCTTGAAAGAACCAATCAATCAATCACACAGATACAACAAATGTGCACTGATGAATTATATATAAACTTGTCATATCAATTCAAACAACCAGAAAGCCTCAATCTTGGAGACAGCTTAGCAATACTTTCATTAGATTCAACAAATAATTGACACCAGAGAAATGCAGCAACATCAACTGATTTTCATAAATACCTCCATTCTGAAATCATGCAACAATAGTCTCTGATTTGATAATTCTATTCCACTGTATCTACTTGCTGTGTATCAAAAATCTAATAACTGGTCATCTTTTACAATTACAAAATGCCTATTTATACACCAACATGAGAAAAACATATTATATTGAGATCTCATGTCGGCCTAGCACAAAATTTGGGCTCAAATTATGTCAGCTTGCAACGGTCCTCAAGCATCAACCTGTCGGCCACAAGATTTGTATTTATGTTATTCATTAGTGAGACAATCAGCGAGACATATCGTTAGCTATGCCGAAGGCAATTCAATCGCTAATCATCCCATGTTCATTGTGCTCGCATTCGCCGTGACCCATCAGAGTCAGGGAGATGTCGTATATATTATATTCTACTTCACCGAAATCCCCATGGTTAAACCTGTCGCCGTGACTTATCACTCTCAGGGAGATATCACATAGATTATGTTCTGCTTCACCAATATGCCCACATACCACCTGTATCTCGCTATAGCACTCTGTTCGTTACACCGAAGTCATGGAGTATTCTTATGTTCCTTCGTTGTAACACTATGATATTTTGGAAACAACATGTCGAAACCATTGTCATACCGAAAGTCCTTTATCAATTCCATGTTGCCAAAATAAGAGCACACTCTCACCAAGATATAATCTTCATTCTAGGTATCGGCGAGACACATCAATGTCGGGGAGACCTCATGTAGAGTACCCTTTGCTTTATCGAAAGTCACCCCGAGATAACCCTTGATCACCAAGAGAAAGCAATACTCACACCGAAAGCCACTTGAAAGAACCCTTATGCTTCGTCGGTGAGACATGCGCACATCACTATGACCCTTCACCGAAGAAATCATGTGTGGCTAAAGAGAAGACCCATATGAAGTGTTGGCGAGACCGAAGGTCACTCTCCGATAGCTCCTCTTGATAGCTCCAACCCATACTGATACACATCCTCCCGCCACCGGTCGGTAAGACAAAAGATAATCGCCAAGACATAATGCCGATACCCCCAAGTCTGGCTGAAGAGAATCCATAATGCGCTTGTCGGAAAGACCAAAAAAGCTTGCTATGACCTTATGTCGACACCGCAACTGCTGTCGAAATGTGTATCATCCTCTATCGCCGAGACCGCGGAAAAGTCATGTTGAACGGTGCTTGGAAGTGAAATCCAATCACCATGACAAATAATAAGTCTTTCCGATAGGCAACACAAACTTATGTTAGCAAAAACGCAAAATGGATTGGGGAGACCCTGGTCTCCTCATGCCGATACGAACCCTAATGTGAGAATGTAGACCCAATGGAATTTATGGGAGCTAAATGGGAAAAATATAGGTGAAATATGCATACAGTAGGACCAAATCTAGAAATTTATGAGTGAAAACATATGTAAAAACATCATATTTTTACAGTTCTAATAGTGGCTCCATCTGGGGATGAATGATAGTAAGATCATTACAAGGAACCAGATCTTTGGGTGAGCAGACCAGACACAAAATAACAAACCAGTGAGCAGAAATGGAATGAATGGCAATGAGAATGAATGTAAAATGGAGATGAATGGAAAATGAAAATGAAATGGAGATGGACAAAATCCTAAACTACTATGCATGGAAAATAATTTTAAAGAGGATGAGCAAGAATTTGTCCATGCACTGGCAACCTTAATCCTCTATGTTGCTCAAGAGAAGAAAAGCTTCAAGAATTGCCCATGAACAGCAATTTCCACTAGCCATGTTTTGTAGATAGTATGAGTCTTCACCCTTCTTTCCAACAACAACAAAAGGTCCCAGCCATAAGGCTTCAAATTTACCATGGTTTCCTTTCTCCTGACATCTTGCATTCCACATCAGTACCAAATCATTCTCTTCAAATTTTCTATCCTTTTCCTTCTTGTCAAATAGATACTTCATTTGTGTCTGTAACTTCATGTTTTGACTTTGGGCCTCTCTCCTTACCTCATCAAGTTCAACGAATTGCTCCATTCTTTCCTCCATAAGTTTAGGGACATCCAAATCCTCCTGAAGGACAAACTTGTAGACTGGTAACAAATTCTGCAAAGGCATCCTGGCTTGTGCCCCATACACCAATTCAAATGGGGATTTTCCAATTGCCTTCTTCACAGTGATCCTATCAGCCCACACAACCAGTTTCAATTTTGAATCCCAAGCCTTCTTGTTCTACCCTAACATTCTCCTTATGATCTTCAAAAGACTTTTATTGCTAGACTCTGCTTGTCCATTAGCTTGTGGATGATAAGGGGCTGCATAAGAAATAGTAATTCCATACTTATCACAGAAGCTTTTGAATTCTCTGACTTGAAACACATCCCATTATCTGTGATCAACCTCACTAGTGCACCAAATCTGTGATGATGTTGTCCAACAGGAAATTTGTCACTACCTTGCTTGTAGCCTATTTAGTTGGGATTGCCTCTACCCACTTAGTAAAATAATCAGTGGCAACTAGTATCCACTTGTGTCCCCCACTTGAATTTTCCTGTATCTCTCCAATGAAATCAATTCCCCATTGATGAAAAGGAGCATCAACCTGCATAGGTCGGAGTGGCAAAGCACCCTGATACTTCAATTTCCCAGAAAACCTTTGGCAAACTTCACATTTTCTCACATGTGTAAAAGAATCATTAAAAACCTTTGGCCAATAATAACCTGCCCTAAGAATTTTGTGTGCAATTGTCTTTGTTGAATAATGTCCTCCACAAACTCCTTCATGCATTTCACTCAAGACATGCTTAGCCTGTGACTCATCCAGACATAATAACATTATACCATCCCTATTCTTCCAAAATAGATCTCCATCCATGAAAACATACTTTGATGCCTGCAACTTCAAAGTTCTCTTCTGGCTGTCACTCAATCCATCTGGACACTTCATGTATTTAAGATAATGTATGATATCAGTATACCAAAGAGTATGCTCAATGCTTGCAATTGCAATCCCTTCTTCTACATTACAGACTTGAATTTCTTCAATATTTGATTCTGCCATCAGCCTAGCCAAGCCTTGACCTCTTACTAGTTTAGTGATCTGTATCTCCATGTCAAACTCTTGAATCTTGTTGATCCATCTGCATCTCTTTCCTATTACTTCAGATTGTGTCAAGGTATCTTTGACAGCTGCATGAGGGACATAAGAAATCACCTTTGCTCCAACAAGATATGGTTTGAATGCTTTTGTAGCCTTCACCAATGCAAAAGCCTATTTTTCCATTATGTCATACTTCAATTCAGACCCCTGTAATGATTTACTGAAGAAAGACACAGGTTGTTCATGACCATCATCATTCTTCTGTAAAATAACAACAATTGTGTGCATTGAAGCAAATGAAAAAATCTAAAAAAACCTGGAAAAATCTGGAGACTTAAGTATAGGAGCCTCCTTGATGGCCCTTTTGATAGATATAAAAGCATCTAAAGCTTCTGCAGTCCAGTCCATTTTTTGTCCTTTCTTCAACATTTTCGATATGGGCTTAATGATCTCAGCAAAATTAGAGACAAATCTTCTAACAAAATTAATTTGTCCGAAGAATGACTGTATAGCCTTGACAGTTTTGGGAACAGGGATTTTATCAATAGCTTCAACTCTCTCAAGATCTATCCTAATCCCTTCCTTTGAAACAATATGTCCTAAAAGCTTACCTTCTATGACTGCAAAATGACACTTATTTGGATTTAAACTAATACCATATTCAAGGGACTTAATAAATACCTTTTCGGATGTTGCACGCAGTCTTGACCTTCTTCGAATAAGTAGTCAAGTCATCTTGATACACTACCATGATAACATTGATTAAATATGCAAATGCCACATCCATAGCTCTTTGGAAAGTCGCTCCAGCATTAGTAAGACCAAATGGAATTCTTATGTATACATACGTTCCCCAAGGAGTTGTAAATGTTGTTTTATATTGCTCAGATTCCTTGAATTTAACCTGGTTGTATCCTAAAAACCCATCCATCATGGACAGCAGTTCACACCCTATCACCTTGTGCAATACAGCCTCCATATTGGGTAGAGAATAATTGTCCTTGAGAGATGCCATATTCAAATTCCTGAAGTCCACACATAATCTGATATCTTTGTTCTTCTTCCTCACAGGGACCAAATTTGAGACCCACGTTGAATGCCTGATTGGTTTAATGATTCCCCCATCTCTGAGCTTTGTCAATTCTTCTTGCATTTTAGGCTCTAGTGTTGGATTTATGGGTCTTTGCTTCTTTCTGAATGGCTTAGCATCTGGCTTCAATGGTATTTCATGCTGAAACAAGTCTTCCCTGTATGCTTTCAGATCTTCATAAGACCAAGCAAAAACATGCTTGTATTTTCTCAATAGCTCAATCAACATTCTTCTAATTGTAGGATTTATCTTTTTCCCTATGTACACCTTTCTTGGTGCTATTTCAGTCCCCAAGTTAATTTCTTCAACATCTTCCCTTTTGACTGGTGTTTGCTTCATGAGGGACCGATCATTTCCATCATACATCATTTCTAGTGCCACTAAGCCTTTAGGAAGCTTATTTGTTTTGAGCTGCAATATTTCCTTTCCAAACACTGTTTGCTTCCCATCTACTTCTTCAACAAAAGCATTGAAATCAATTTCCTGGGCTTCATACTGGTCTATACAATGAAGAAAATTTAGCAAGTCAGTATCATCATTGAAAACTTTCCAACTATAAATATTATCAGGAACAACAGGCCTTGTTTTGAACTCAATCTGTGATACCCTAGCCAGCGTAATATCATCTCTTTTGAGTGCCACATTTGCTAGGAAATCAACCATTATGTTCTTTGATCTGTCAATCCACTCAATTGAAAATGCATCAAACAAT
>VDFB02271358.1:319200873-319249719 GCA_007258455.2 Sequoia sempervirens | reverse complement strand
ATTAACAAATATAAAGAAACGGAATGAGTTCAAAATGATGAAGTGCAGAGACCAGTGCCTTATTGGGTATGCGAACTCAAAATGAGATCAAGATGAGGAACACTTCTCTGGAGAAACTCAAACTACCTAACATATATTATGTTTACAACTTGTATAAGCATGCAAAATGTGATTACAAAGCTTTACTTGAACAATCTAGATGATTCTCTCTGATTACTGTGATTAACTAAAAGGATTTAATCTTTGCTTGAAAGAACCAATCAATCAATCACACAGATACAACAAATGTGCACTGATGAATTATATATAAACTTGTCATATCAATTCAAACAACCAGAAAGCCTCAATCTTGGAGACAACTTAGCAATACTTTCATTAGATTCAACAAATAATTGACACCAGAGAAATGCAGCAACATCAACTGATTTTCATAAATACCTCCATTCTGAAATCATGCAACAATAGTCTCTTATTTGATAATTCTATTCCACTGTATCTACTTGCTGTGTATCGAAAATCTAATAATTGGTCATCTTTTACAGTTACAAAATGCCTATTTATACACTAGCATGAGAAAAATATATTATGTTGAGATCTCATGTCGGCCCAACACAAAATTCGGGCTCAAATTATGTCGGCCTGCAATGGTCCTCAAGCATCAACCTATTGGCCACAAGATTTGTATTTCTGTTATTCATCAGTGAGACAATTGGCGAGACATATCGTTAGCTATGTCGAAGGCAATTCAATCGCTAATCATCCAGTGTTCACTGTGCTCACATTCGCCGTGACCCATCGGAGTCGGGGAGATGTTGTATAGATTATATTCCGCTTCACCGAAAGCCCCGTGGTTAAACCTGTCGCCGTAACTTATCGCTCTCAGGGAGATATCACATAGATTATGTTCTGCTTCACTGATATGCCCACATACCACTTGTATCTCGCTATAACACTCTGTTCATTACACCGAAGTCATGGAGTATTCTTATGTTCCTTCGTTGTAACACTGTGATATCAAGGAAACAACATGTCAAAACCATTATGTCATACCAAAAGTCCTTTATCAATTCCAAGTCGCCAAGACAAGAGCACATTCTCACCGAGATATAATCTTCATTCTGGGTATCGTCGAGACACATCAATGTCGGGGAGACCTCATGTAGAGTACCCTTTGCTTTACCGAAAGTCACCCCGAGATAACCCTTGATCGCCAAGAGAAAGCAATACTCACACCGAAAGCCACTTGAAAGAACCCTTATGCTCCGTCGGTGAGACATGCGCACATTGCTATGACCCTTCACCGAAGACATCATGTGTGGCCGAAGAGAAGACCCATACGAAGTGTCCGCGAGATTGAAGGTCACTCACCGATACCTCCTCTCAATAGCTCCAACCCATACCGATACACATCCTCCCACCACCGGTTGGTAAGACAAAAGATAATCGCCAAGACATAATGCCGATACTGCCAAGTCTGGCCAAAGATAATCCATAATGCGCTTGTCGGCAAGACCAAAAAAGCTTGCTATGACCTTATGTCGATGCCGCAACTCCTGCCAAAATGTGTATCATCCTCTATCGCCGAGACCACGAAAAAGTCCTGCCGAACGGTGCCTGTAAGTGAAATCCAATTGCCATGACAAATAATAAGTCTTGCCGATAGGAAACATAGACTTATGTTAGCAAAAGCACAAAATGGATCGGGGAGACCCTGGTCTCCTCATGCCGATATGAACCCTAATGTGAGAATGCAGACCCAATGGAATTTATGGGAGCTAAATGGGCAAATATAGGTGAAATATGCATACGGTAGGACCAAATCTGGAAATTTATGAGTGAAAACATATGTAAAAACATCAGATTTTTACAATTCTAACAGGGTCTACCTTGAATTTCTATCATCTTGGTTTTTGATATTGTACATGTCCTATGTTAGTTTTTCTTCATTTTGTGTTATATTTCATTATTTAGGAGGAAATAATTAGTCTTTTGCAAGATTAGGTTGAGATAGACTCACCATGCAATTTGGAATTCCTTAAGTTTGGATGTTGCTTTCACACCATTTTAAGATGTGTGAGTGTGATTGGGTTAGTTTTGTGGGATGCCATGATGGTCAATTTTCCTTAGATTATAAAATTATGGATCCATATCATTGATTTATTATCTACTCATGAGAAATGGGTTCAGTGGTCTTGTAACTATTCATTGTGAAAAGAGGAAATTATACCTTCTCATATGGTCATCATATTGATTATCATGCACAATTGTATCTAAGCCTTCCACTTGTGATGCCACGTTTGGTCATTGTAATTAGATTATTTAGTTTCATTGTATTGTGTTTTGACATCCTAGAGAATAAGTACACATTGTAAATAATTATTATTAATTGTATCACAAAATTATTGTTCATCTATTTTTTATCTACCATTATCTTGGTTAAAAGCTTAGGAATTTAATCCTAGGTTGAACTCTTTAAATAAATATCTAAATGAAGTTATGTATGTGTAGAATATGTGTGATATATATATGTCCAAAGGTTAAGTGTAATATAAAACTAAAATAGTAAAATGTGTTATTTATTTATTTGTTTGTTTGTTTTATAAATGGTATAATCTAGAGAAATATGTTTGAAAAGTTATATGTTCTAATATTTCTACTTATCTATTTCCATATCTTCAATATATCAACCTATGCTCTAAATATGTACATATAGATTGCATGCCATGGAGGCCAAAAGATAGTATAGAAGTTTAACCATCCCTATGGAAGTGGAAAAAATTTCATATATGACTCATCACATCTTAGTAATTACATGGTAATATTTAGTGTGAATTATAATTTTTTTTTAGTTTGTAAATGTCTTATAGCTTATGAAAGTTATGGTAGAAATTGTATATTTTTTGATGAAATTATGGTTAGGTAGGTGTGTTTTATCCCATGAAGAGTGCTTTGTGCCACTATTGAATTAAATACATGGTTCTTGTTAGATATGGATACATAATCCTTTTCTTATTACAAACATTTCATAGGTGTTTTAGCATATTGTAGACCATGGAAATGTTTCCATATTTATTGCAAACCATGAAAATGGACTTGGAAAGAGCAGATGCACCATTACTAGTATATCCTACCAAAGGAGTTTCCCCTACTTGTGAAGTAATAGTCCCAATTATATTTTCTTTTAAGTAGGTGTAAAGTGTTGACTTCTAATTATTTTTAGATGAGCCATATTTTTGTGGGAATTGACTCTTTCTAACTACTCTATACATGAGCACAAAATATTTCTATTAAGCATGGTTTCTAGAATCTAATATATCATTGTCATAATATCTCATGCTTAAGTTGAGAGTGAAGCATAGAAAGTTTAAAAGTATGCATAGTTATATGGAATAATCTCTTATAGAGTTCACATGACATGCATTAAGCATATAATCACTTCAAGAATATATTATATCTTACCACCCAGTAATACTATAACTACGTTATGAGGATTAGTAATGAACATACATTTATGACTATACATGTATGAATGTTCAAGGAATACATCATAAAACTCCATCAAAATAACATCACTAGTTATATACTCATGAAAAGGATGAATAACATGTAAAATGTGATACTATAGAGTAACACATGTAACTTGAGTGTTGTAGATGTTGAACCATTCCAATTTATAAGTTGGAAAATGAAGTATTGTCAAAAGTTTAAGTTTCTTAAAGGTTATTGAAGAGATGGAAATCTTCATGATATTGTCATCAATAATGAAGTATAATTAATACTTGTTTACCTACATATATGGGTTGAATAATACTTTTTATAATAAATATAGTGTGGTTTATTGTGTAGTGTTGAATAAAATATTGGGATTTATGAAGACTCAACATAATCATCATCCTAGAAATTTCATCCCACATATATAAACTCTTCTAAGTATGGAACTACATGTTTGAGTGGTTGTTACTCTTGTGCTTATCACACCACATACCTATATTGGATGATTCACTCTTTTCTAAAGGTGGCATTATTATATTTAGTGGATTGATTTTTTCCCACTCACTATTTTTCTTGAAGTCTTCATTTGTTACTACTTAGTGATAAGCTTTTCTCATTATCTTTAATTACCTTAACCAATTTTAGTATAGACTAAGTGGATAGTCATAGTTCATTATGGTACATGAGTTCTCAATGAATTTATAACTTGAATATATGAACCCAAGTGCATAGAGTTTATGGAAGGTATTATTTTGGTCTTGGAATGTATATTCATATATTTTTCATAATTATTACAATTCATCCTTGGAATATTCTATGAGTTGATCTTAGGTTGGCTTGAATTTTCCTCTTGTTTGGTCTTCCTCCCAAAACATATAAAATTGATAACACTTCTTAATGGATGAAGAAACTTTTGTAAGTGAAATTTTGATCTCTTGGTCATAAATTGGTTTCATAGGAAAATATGACTATAAAAAATCTATCTGTCATACCATTTTCATTAATATTACCCTTAAAGATAAGATCATCTAGTTTTACTTGAAACCTACAAGGACTCAACCACTAAAATATTTAATTATTTATTAGTTTCATGGAATCACCTATTCAAGGAATTCTATAAATATACTAAATAAAAAATTTGTTTACTAGTCCATGAGTTTTTTTTAAATTTTAATCTTGATAATTGCACACATCTCCTCTTGGTGTTTATTTTTCCATTCTAAAATGAGTTTGTATTTAGTTTTATGGTTATTAAGGTTGATGCTAAATATCAGATGCTTTGATTATATTTGATAGGTTATGCATGATGAAGATGAACTACTCTAATATCAATGATCTAAGGCCTAGATTAAATCTTAGTATAAATATCTAGATGATGTTATGTGTATATATGGATGCTTTGTAAGATATATTAATATAAATATTTAGAGAGTTATAACTTAAACAATAAATATGTTATTACATATCTATTCACCTTATCTATTGAATAAATTTGAGAAAGATTTATTACTATTATATCTTTCAATATACCTACTTATTTTTCTTCCTATATTTCATGTATATTTATCTAGATATTATAAACTTATATGTCAAGGCTAAGATTCACTATGAAAGAAATTATTTCCATCTATGTGTCATTATCTTCCAATGGTTATATGGTAAGAAGTGATATGAATTAAATTTTATAATTTTTCTTGGAGGTGTACACACCCTATTGAAGTCATGGTAGAAACCAAATAAGGTTTGGTTGAAGTTTATTTATTGCATGAGTGTTTAATCCTATAAATATTTCCCTATGTCATTACTAGAGTATGTGCAACACTTATTGGAGATGGATGCATGCTCCATATGTTATTCAAAGGACACAAGAAGTAATTTTCTCTACCATAAAATTGAAATTGTTCTAATAGTTATTTTTAGCCATGCAAATAGTCTTGGTATTGCCACATGAACCATCATACTAGGTCCTCCTAAATCATACTTGTATACCTATATTTCTAGTTTCAACATTTTTCTTCCTTTCACTTTGGCCTATTTTATATTCTTTGATTATTGGATTTTTTACATATATTTCTCCTTATTTTCCCTCCCTCATATGGGGTATTTTTTATATTTCTAACTTGAGATTTCCCCCTCTATGCTTGTTTACACCCTCATTTCTCATTAACTTATGCCCTTGTACGCCTTACTCTTATGTATGCTCATACCTACCACATTTTTTCATTATTTTCCTTATTGTATCTTACTTTAATGATTGTTTTTTAGCCATGGTTTTCTCTTGATATTATTGTCCATTTCTTATGATTATTTTTTAGTTTTATGGAATCTTATTTTTCTCATTATCTATTGTTGTATCATTTGTTATCACTTTATACTGAGGATATAATGCCTTTACCATGTATCATCTTGCACTCATATCCTTGATCATGTTCCTCTATCTAGCTTATCACATTAGAGGAATCTTGTGCTTGCCATCCGTTTTATGTATGTATTCCTTATCATATTTTAAGAGCTACATCAAGCTACCATGCCCTCTTCATATAACTTACAATATGTCTTTTGAACTCTTTGGACATTATGATTTCCTCATATCTTGGAGAAACCATATATATCTTAATGATTATATCTAGCCAATTCATTTTTTATGCTTATAATTTGATATATGAACTTGCTTTCTTACCAAAGAATACTATTAATAACACTTTCTTACATGATCTATATCCTTTCATGCTTACACTTAATTTTCTTTTATTTTCTTCCTCTCCTCCAATTCCTTCCACGCATTTTATGATTTTTTTGGAAGGGGGTATATATCATTACTAATATTTCTATGCTAAAAATTAAGGTAGTGACTAATGTTGTATAGAAACTCATTACAATGACCAAATGAATCTTTGTCATATGTAGTTCCTGTTATAACATACTACTCTATTGCTACTAGACTAGGTATACTATTACTATACTAATTTCTATATAATCAAAATTTAATGACTCCACTCCCTTTATTAATAACTTTTAAATTTTCTTAGATACTTGAAAAAAACTCAATTAATTATTAGTTATTTCAATTGTGAGATAATTTCTAGTTATTATATATCTTCTCTACTTTCTAGGCTCATATGGAGCACATGCACCAAGAAGGAGGAACACATGAAGATAAGTTGGCACATTAATTTACATGGATTCCATATTATTTTCTTTAAATATTTACTTACTTCAACCATGTTCTTGAGTTCTTATATACTTTGAAACACACATTCATCAAGACTCAAATGCACCTCATAGTGGAGGAAAAGTCTAATGACAAAATTTGCATACCCATGTCAATTCCCATTTAGTTTTGGGCCCCATTTTGATAAAATATAGTAATATGATTGCATATGTGCAACTATTTTGTATTATATTATTCCTTTCTAGACTCCTATCCATTCTTATTTATTCTCATTTACACACATTCCCATACATTTGATCTTATATTGACCACATAAATGATTATTCTCATATATCCACTTCATTATTGACTCATACTTCAAAAATTCATTCTTGATCCCGAGATTTTGGATTCCTCATCTTTGGTCAATCTTAGGATGTGCAACAGTGATCTCACACTATGCAAATTTATATTTAACTTCAAACTATAAATTTTTAATTATTGAATACTATCCTTTTATAGTAATCAATGGGGTAGTACACATTTGTGTGACTATTTATTGTGTCTTGGTCTCTAAAGCCTTTCATTTGGAAATTTATTCACATCCAAAAACTAACAAGCATTATCAAGATTACAAACCTAGAAATAAATCGATTTGGAGAATTAAAAATAATTAGTACAAGTACAACATAACTTTCATTTAGGCCATTTCATGCTTTCTTGCTCTCTACTAACACTTTCCCATTGTTGTAAAGTCAATATTCAACATAGTTGAATAAGAAGAATGTGAATGCTCATAATTGAATAATTTCTCAAGGTATTTCTAAATACCATCAATTTTACCCATCAACAAATATCAAAGAAAACCAAATCCCATAAGTTTATGTTTGGTTAGATCAATACCACACTCTAGAGATTAAATCCTACCACATGAAAGTGATCCTAAGCCACAAGATCAACCCATAGAAATGTACTTATTAACATTGGTTTTTATACAACCAAAATTTTACAAAACTCAACTTCTAAAGCTATAACAAATAAACTCTCCAAATCATTAGCAACAATATCTCATCTTAAATCACCTTTCATTTGCATTTAATTTCCTAAAATAATATTTACTACTAATCACACCTTGGTGTGTAATGGGTACACTGAAGAAGTGTGGAAGGTCAATTAGGGAATTTTTTGGTCTATTTTTTATATACATTTGTGTAGTATACATGAGGTCAATTGGTAGGTCATTTATAAAATGATGTTGTTTTTGCAACAAAGGTCTCAATGGAGAAGTGATAGCTCAATTCAACTATGCATGTACTTGTAGGGATCTGAACACAACTAAAATAAAATCTTTGAACTGGGAATATAATAAGTCTTCATTACCAATAGGCTCATGCTATATTTACAATAGGGAGAGAGGGAGAGAGAGGGAGAGATAGAGGGGGGGAGAGAGGGGGGTAAGGAGATAGAGATGGAGATGGAGAGAGAGATCAGAGAGAAGAGATCGATAGAAAGAGGGAGACAATGAAAGAGGGGGAGATGGAGAGAGAAATAAAAAGATATAGGAGGTGATATATAGAGAGAGGTAGAGAGAGGGATATATATATATATAAGGAAAATTCCAGGATTAGCAATACAAAGCGTAAATAAAAATAAACCCAAGCTAATAATGAAGAACAGTGGAAAATAAAACATGCTCACCAAACACACATGCAATTCCATGATTCACCTTCATTACCCTTCTCCATTTTGTTGTAGTATAGTACTTGCCCTTAGATTTTGATTAAGTATGCAAATTTGGCCTCATGGAAATGATAATAACAAAACATTGAAGATTTATAAAGTTTCTTCCAAATCTCATAAGATTTTAGGAGTAAAAATGGTAGAGATAAAGCCATTTTACAGAAGATGTAATTTTCGAATGACAGGTTGAGATTGAGAGATAATTAATCGATGATCAAGATTAAAAGATGTGACATCTAATAGGTTTAGGGTTAAATTAGTGTAAGTAATAAAGCTTGAATGGTGGAGATTAAATTAAAAAGTAATTTAATCAAAGGTGGACATTAGTTGAGACACAAAAGGATAAGGATTACAGGTAGAGGATCATATTTGATTTGGAGAGAGTTGTCAGTTAGAGAAAATCAAATCCAATCTTATCTAGATAAAAAAGTGATCAACATAGAAAGTCTATTTGTTATAGAAAATCAAATATTATCTAGACTTGAGTGATTAATTACTAATTAGATAACTAAGAGATTATCTTTAGATTAGAGAAGAATATGATACATATAAATCCTTTTGAATTAAATAATTTCAATTCAACATTGAAGATATTAGATCAAATTAAATAAATAAAGATTTATTCAATTAAAGAGAGAAAAAGTTAAGGACTAATTAAATAATTTAAAATGATTATTTAATTATAGTTGAAAGTGCCATAGAAATTAAATAAATAATCGTTTATTTAATTTTAGAAAGAAGATAGATTTAATTAGTGATGTAATTAAATAAATAATATTTAATTAATTAATTGAGGAAGAATAAAGGTAAGGATGAATTAATTAAATAATTAAAGTTATTTAATTAATAAATGATTGCATGTTGAAGATAAGATTGACATAGATAAAACTGTAGTGTTAGAGAAATCAAATCTAATTAAATCTTATCTAGACACTAATTATAGAATATTGTGATAAGAAGGAATCATCATTTTGAATTAAATAATGATTTTAATTCAAAATTCAAGGATATTGGATTAAATTGAATAAATAAAGATTTATTTAATTAAAGCGAGAAAAGGCCAATGAATAATTAAATAATTAAAATAATTATTTAATTATAGTGGAAAGTGACATAGGAAATTAAATAAATAAACATTTATTTAATTTTAGAAAGAAAATAAGTTTAATTAGTGACGTAATTAAATAACATTTATTTAATTAGTCAAAGGGAAATAAAGATGGGAATGAATTAATTAAATTATTGAAATTATTTAATTAATAGAGGATATATGGTCATAGGAAATAATTACATAATTAAAATTATTTAATTATGAAAAATGAAGATGAAAGAATTATGAAGAAATTAAGAGTCGCGGGCCTAGGACAATTTTTAGTATCTAAATTTTGCCCCTCTTTGATACAATGTAGCTTATCACATTGTGTCAAAGAAAAAGATGCGCCCCAGTGAAAGATAGAAAAAAAATATGCCCCAGTGAAAGTAGGATGAGGAAGGATGACGAGGAAGTAGTGGTATGCCCCCTTGAGAGGATAGGAAGGTTCAAAGAACACGAGTGTGCTCTCGAAATGGATGAGAGAAATAGAAGATGAAGGAAAAAAGGATAGAGGAACATAGATAAGGGTGGTTAAGATGCAAAAAGGAAGAAATGTTAGAGCGGAAAAGATGAATAACAATATAGAAGACATGGATGCTAGCATGGAAGACATGGATGTTAGTATATAAGAATGATTTCAATATTTTTTCAAATCATAATAGGCCTTGCATTAATCATCATTGGGCGTTAAATAATACAAATGGATAACAAACATCGTGATATGAGATAAACCAAGGTGTGCAAAGTCATCCACCTGCTAAAAACAAATAGTCACAAACAAGGAATGTCCTAACTCAGACTAAGGGAAAAGTTGCCCCAGTCTTTTTGTCAAGAAAAACCACTAACAATGTTCAATCAAATAAAAGATGAGTCATGGGACATCCTCAAGGAAGCTAGTAACCTGACTCGAAGGAAAAACCAAAAGACAATCGACAAACAATAGTCAAAGAAAAAGAGTCCTAAGACATCCTTGCTTCTCTAAATCCTTCGTGGGACATCCTCAAGGAAGCTAGTAACTAGACTCAAAGACAAAGCCAAATGAAAAGATAAGACAAAACAATCCATAATGTCAACAGCCAATAAAAATATTTTCCAAAATTTGATCTGTTAGTTGTTTAATTATCTAGGAGATTGGCAAGATGATTGTTTAATAAAGCCTGATTTCAGTAATGACACATATTGTACAAGATGTTGAGTCTGGTTTCGATCATGTGACCACCTGTATAAGGAAATAATGAAGCTTGACCAAATGACAATGTCCATTTTTAGGAAGGACACATCCTGTATAAGACATAGGTTGATTGTTTTGGTTTTTTGAGTGTTTTGGAAATTTGTTTGGTTTGAATTGATGACCTTGTTAACTTGTTTTTCTTGTTGATGCATGACATGTCTTGGTGTTTTGACAATTGTTTGTGTTTGATGACAATTTTTGACTTATTTTGACTAACATGATGAACCTTAAAAGACTAACCTAGTGCAGCGTCGAGTGCTCATCGATTGATGGCCTTGCCTACGTTATTCACACAAAGACCTAATAGTTCGACATGACCATTGACTTTCTTTCTATTGATAAAAGACTGAGTCATGATTTCATTGTTTATTTGACAAACCTAAAAGACTGACCTAATGCCTCGGGGGCACATCGACAGACGGCCTTGCCTACGTCTAGTAGGAGAGGCAACGTAGTTCGACAATGACAAAGACTGACTGACATGACTGACTCTGACTCTATTTTTGGATTTTTTGAAAGTTTTTAGATGTTTTTAGTTTTTTTTGACATGTTTCAATTTTTTTGTCTTTTTGAAGCTTTATGATGTTTTTGGATTTTTTAAGAACATTTTGTGATATTTTTGGATTTTTTCAAGACATTTTGTGATGTTTAAGGATTTTTTTGATTATTTTACGTCCTTAGAACAACCACTATAAGAACCAAATGATGTAAGTCAAGTGCCTACCCCCAATCGGGTATAACACCAATTTATTATGAATAGGATGGAATGGGGATGTGAAGTGTGACCAATGTCAATCATTCCAAGTTATGGAAAGGACAACCATTTATTATGGGTGGTATGAAAAGGATAAACGATAAGGTGTGTGGATAAGAAAGATAGGTGATATGACTGGAAAGTCAGATTGAAATGATGGTAGACAATGGAGCAAAGTCAACTACACATGGCGCCTGTTTGCTAGGTTTTCACCACGGTATTCATCCAAAGCGCCACCAAAGTGGTTTTCACTATTGGACAACTTATTTCTCTTTACAATTTTCTTGATTTAAAAAAAAAAATTATGTTACCAAGACGCTTGTTTTCTAGGTTTTCACCTAGGTAATGATTTTTTTGATTTTTCCATTTTTTGGTATTTTTCATAACTATGACAAGGCTCTCAGAAGCTATGGGTAGAATCTCTTCAGATGAAGGTTGTTAATTGGCGCTAATAGTGGTTCACTTTTAGGGGTAGAGAGCTGGTATGCTCCTGATCCAAAGGCTTCTATGACAATATAAGGTCCTAGCTAGTTTGGCACAAAATTTCTTGGTTTTTCTCTTTTTGTTTTCAATTCTTTGGATTTTCCATTAAAACAGGTCACCAATGTCAAAATGTTGATTCATGACTTTCTTGTTGTATTTACGATGAAGATGATTTTGATATGCTTGAAGATGATCTAGTGCCTTTTGTCTTCATTCGTCCAGGAACTCTAGCTCATGTAGTCTTGACACACAGTACTCTTCATCGTCAATATGCCCTTTTAGAGATACCCTTAGGGAAGGAATCTCGACCTCAATAGGCAAGATGGCCTTAGAATCGAATACCAAGGAATATGGAGTGGCATCGGTGGGAGTGTGGATGCTTGTGCAATAAGCCCATAGGGTAGGGTTAAGTTGTAAATGCCAATCACGACCAACATCATTAACAATATTTTTAAGGATTCTGAGGATTGTTTTGTTAGATGTCTCAGCTTGGCCATTACTCTGTGGGTAATATGGAGTAGAAAAGTGGTGTTGGATATGGAATTCCTGGCAGAGGTGACAAAATTATTGGTTTTTAAAAGGGCGACCATTATCTGTGATTATGGATTGAGGAACACCATACCAAAAAATGATATAGTTAAGGATGAACTCAGAAATTTGCATGTTGGTAATGTAGGTCATATGAATGGCTTCAATCCACTTGGTAAAGTATTCAATCACAGTAATGATGAATTTATGACTGTTGGAGGTTGTAGGATGTATCTTATCGATGCGGTTGATTCCCCATTGGGCAAAGGGATATGGTGACATTATTGGACGGAGCTCCCATGTTGGTGCATGTATCAAGTCTCTGCGAATATGGCACTATTGACATTTCTTGACAAAGACATATGAGTCCTTTTCCCTCATAGGCCAATAATAGCCTAGTCTCATAATCTTCTTGGCTAAGGTGGGACTGCTAGAGTGGGATCCACATATACCCTCATGTACCCCATGCAAGGTCGCTTGTGCTTCTTTAGTATCAAGACATCTCAATAGGGTATTGTCTAGGGGACGTCTATAAAGGGTATCTCCGATGATGGTATGCTTGGAAGACTTATAGATAAATGTATTATGTTGGTTGTTCAAGAGGTCAGGGGGTAGGATTTGGGCACAGAGGTAGTCATATATGTCTTTGTACCACAGGAAATTGGGACCAACAAGTTCACACACCATCTCCGAATCTAGGACGTCAAAGGCAGGGACCAAAATTTGTTCTACCAAAAACTCGAATTTAGGCATGTTGCTAGGTATGTCCAAGAATGAACCAATGGTTGTCATGGCGTCAACTACCCTGTTCTAAATACAGGGTATTTGATGAAAGAGGATGTTGTCAAAATATTGTTTGAAACTATCTACCATCCACTTGTATGGGGTGAGCTTTTCATCTTTGGTTTCATAGTCATCATTAACTTGTCGGACTACCAGTTGAGAATCTCCATAAACTTATAGATGGTTAATCTTCCATTTGATTGCCATTCACAATCTTGTTACAAGAGCCTAATATTCTACTATATTGTTGGTGCGTGGAAAAACAATTTTGAATGACTTAGGAATAGTGTCGCCTTGTGGTGTGATAAAAAATATGCTAGCCCTTAAACCATAATTTGTGTGGGACCCATCAAAGTATAACTTCCATGTCATTCCCATGTCAAGAGTGAAGATGGATTCATTAGGAAAATCTGAAACTAGAGGATGATTTACCTTAATCGGTGCATTTTCCAACTAGTCAGCAATAACTTGTCCTTTTATAGATTTTCTTTCTACATACTAGATATCTTATTCACTGAGTATCATTTCCCATTTAGCCAGGCATCTTGTTAATGCTTCTTTACTAAGTAGATACTTCAAAGGATCTATCTTTGCACCCAACATTGTTTGGAGGTTTAACATGTAGTGCCTTAGTCATTGAGTAGAAAAAACTACCGCAAGACATGCATGTTCTATGAGACTATAATTTAGCTCATAACCTACCAAAGTGTGGTTGATATAATACACTGCCCTTTCATGACCCTCATTATCATTTTATGCAAGTAAGGCTCCTATCACTGATGTGGTTGCTGAAATGTAGAGTATCAAAGGTCATCCATCAATAGATGGCATTAACATTGGTGGTGTAAGTAGGTAATCCTTGATCCTTTGAAAAGATTCTTGGCATTTATCTATCCATACAAGCACTATCATTTTTCTAAGTAGATGCTGGAAGGGATGGATTTTGTCTACTAACTACACTATGAATTCTTTGATAGACTGCAATCTCTCTTGTAGTGTCTGTAGTTAAATTATATTGGCCGGTGGAGGCATGTACATTATAGCTTTCACTTTTGTTGGGTCCACTTCAATGCCTCGTCTAGAAATAATGTATCCTAGAAGTTTTCCTGATTGCACACCCAATATGCATTTTTTAGGATTTAGCTTCAGTTTGTATTCTTCTAGTATTTGAAAAATCTTATCTAGGACCCGTAAGTGATCAACCCTTGTCAATGATTTAGCTATCTAATCATCCACATAGTCTTTCATGAGAGTGTGCATTAGATCATGGAAAATAGTTGTCATGGCACATTGATATGTTGCTCTAGCATTCTTAAGTCCAAAGGGCATGACATTCCAACAATAAGTTCCCCATGGACAAGTGAAAGATGTCTTACTTTGGTCTTCATGTGTGATTTTGATTTGATTGTATCCCAAGAAACCATCCATGAGGGATAACATTTCATATCCTGCTATTAGGTCCACAATCATGTCAATATTTGGTAGAGGAAAGTCATCTTTAGGAAATGATTTTTTTAGATCTTGGAAGTCTGTATAGATGCAGATGCCACCTGTTGGTATTTGTCACTGGTATGAGATTGGAAATCCATTCTACATAGTCAATTGATCTGATAAAGCCGAAGTCCAACAATTTCTTTAGTTCAGCTTTGACTAATAAAACAATTTGTTGGTGCATTTTTCTTAATTTCTGCTTCATGGGGTTAGCACTTGGTTGTAATGGAAAATGATGTAATACTAGGTCAGGATCCAGTCTAGGCATGTCAACATATGACCATGCAAAGTTGACCTATCTTTCTGTGAAGAAGTTATGAAATTTAGGTTGCTTTGTTTCTGTCAAAGATGCTACAAAATAGATTAACCGAGGATTATCTTCAGTGCCTATGTTGATCTCCACAGATTCCTCAACCAACATTGGTGACTTTTCTTGAGCAACGGGGAGAACATTCAACCCTCCATCCTTGGGTGCCTTAGAGAGGTTTTCACCCTTGGATGCATCCTTGGGTGAAATCACAATACTGTGTCTCACTTTTTTCCCAAGATAGACATTTACATCAATATTTTAAATTTCATGTGATGTTCTGGGACTTTTTGTTGGTAAATCGTTAAATTTGAAGGTGTTTCACATAGTGATTTTATGTTTTGTGTGTAACAATGTATTTAGATGCATTTAAAGTACTGAATCTTTATGTCCTTTAGTAACTAGTTTTAAGCAATACGTAACTTAAAATTAGCGAGTTTTTTTTTTTTTGTGTTACAATTTTTCCATAAAGAATAAAATTCTAATTTTTGAAATATAGATTCTCAACATCAATATCTAGGGAAAGGATATTTTTTCATAATTTTTTGTTACATATATATTTTTTAATTAATTTTTGAAATCACTATAACTATAATTTGGACATGCATGTGTGTCGTAAAACCTAACTTGTTATGTATATATCGAAAATATCCAATTTTTATTTTTTTAGTAAAACAAGGACATCAATACCTAGGGAAAGGGTATTTTTTGAATTATTTTTACAATGGTTTACTATTTTTCCACCTCTATAGAATGAAGAGCTTAATGTTTAGAGAAAAACCTATGTTCAGTAAAAATTGAAAATTAAATACAAGATAAAATGAAAATATATCAAAACTATACTTGTTGGAAAGCTTGTTTCAAGAGCTACAATCTTGTAAAAGACCATTTCTAAATGATGTTATTTAATCCCTCAAAAGGTAAAGTAAACATGTTTTTTTGCTAGCATTTTGATAGGTGCGAAGGAGAAGTTCCATTGTGGGTATGATTTAGTACTAGAGGGGTTCCATCCAAGGGGGTTTGATCTAAGGGGGTCTTATCTATCCCTCTTCAATTAAAACCCTTTAGATGGAACCTCTCAAGGCTAAAATCATTAGTTTTTCTAAAAAAAATGATTTCAGGCAAAAATCAGCATGTCCCAAAAGTGATACACACTATTGCATGGCAGCACCCTCTTATTTTTTACCTTTTTATCGTCTAAAGGCACCTTTTGATTTTCACCTAGGGACTCGTCATTTTTATTTTTTTCATTGTTTTTCTTATTGTTTCTACTTTTGTGACTGGAGGGGTGAACAAACTCCTCAAAATAATCCATGTTATCCAAGTCTATGGTAAATCCAACTTTATGGTCACCACTAGGTATTCCTTCTCGCAGTCCCATGAACTTAGCTATTGCTTTGTCATTCTCAAAGGTATCTAAGATAGGGAGGTCTTGTTGATCCCAATTGATAAGTTGGGGATATGCCAGGGGTATGTCATCATCAGAAGTATCAAAATTTGAAGGGGTCAAGGTGAAGGCTAAACTATTGACATAGTTCCAAAATGCTTTTATGGTGTCTTCCCTACTCCTGGGAGGGGGTATGTCAGGTTTTGATATGTCTTGTGATGGACCAATTTTGAAGCATTGCTCAAATATTTCATCAAATGTAGGTTCACCAGGTTCTCTAAAGGTTTCAAAAATTTCATAATCATCAGATGATTTTTCAGAACCCCATTCATATTCGTTTGAGTTAGTGGAATAATAAGGTAGGTTAGATGGCTCATTAGATGTCTCAATAGCTTCAAAATCATTGAATCCCTCTTGTAAAGTCAATGTGGTACTAGAAACGCCAATCTTAAGTGGTTGAAATTCCAGCTCTAGGCCTTTTGGTCACTTATAGAAAATGATGGGTTCAGTCCTCCCATTCTGTTTTAGTACCAACCTGCTATGTCTGTCATATCCTTTGTTTTGCATTATCTTGAAACCTTTTCCATATTGATATGTAGGTATTTGAGCAGGAAAAGGAGGTTCTTCATTGTCTTCTTTATATAACCAAGAGCTGACATCTTCTTCATTTATAGCTTCTTTACTTGGTTCCCCCCATTTTGTGAAATTCATTGTTGGACGGATGCATATGGTGATGATGGATTGTGTCTTATCTGCCATTGGTAGACTGTATGATTTGGGAGGAACCAACTGGCTGATACATTAAGATGCTTTCATATGATACTCTCCACAACCCTTATATTGGATCTTGACCTTAGGAGTGGAAGGTGGTGGTTGGGAAGTGGATGTTTTGCAAAGAGTGGATGGATCGATATAATGGGATGAGTTGGATGATGAAGCCTCTTGATTAACATGCACCTATCGTTGGGCAACTGTTCCACGTAGGTTAGTGCAATACTGGAAAGGATTAGGATCACCATCTATCATGATCTTGGTGCCATTGTATGGGAATTTAAGGAATTGATGGTAAGTGGAAAGGACGACCTTCATATCATGTATCCATGGTCTACCTAGTAAAAGATTATATGGGAGGACGAGATCCAAGACTTGGAAATTGGTATCCATAATTGCAGGACCAATTCTAATGGGGAGCGTTACAACTCCTTTAGATGACCGTTCTTCATCATCATATGCCTTAATGAAAATGCTCTTAGTAGTGTCCACACATGCCTCTAAGAAGCCTAATGCCTTAACTAGTTTCAAGGTGCAAATATTTAACCCTACTCCTTCGTTTACCAAGACTCGTCTAACTTTTATTTTATGGACAAGAACTTCGAGGTGCAAGGGTCATTATGATATGTCTTCTCGATTAAGTAATCTCGTTCAGAGAAGGTAGCATGATGAGAGTTGGTTAGGTAGCCTACCATATCTTGAAAATGATTGACATCAAGGCTGGTTGGGACGATCGTGATTTGCAAAGCTTTGTCTAAAATAGCTCGATGATTGGGTGATATACGCAATAGTTCCAAGATAGAAATTTGCACTGGGGTCTTCCCCAACTAGTCAAGTAAATTGTACTAAGGCTTGGAGGACTATGGTTGTTGTTGTGATGGAGGGCCTTGGATGGTTACCTTAATTCGACAAGTGTTGACAACACATTTAGGAGTTTTCTTTATGGTAATAGTGTTGATATGTCCATCGATGGCTCGAATGTGATTTATGATGGTGTTGTGGTTATAGTCCTATTTGACATTAGCATAGTTGGCCCAATTATTATTGGTCTTATTTCCCGAACTAGAGGCTTTTCCTTTTCCATGGTAATGTAATGGATCTAAAAAGACCTTGTGGTCACTATTTGAGGATTTTTTTTTTGTCCATTACCTTCAATACTTTTGTTTTCCACGAGATCCTATATAATGTTCTTCAACTATTGACATTGTGGTAGACTGTGTCCCTTAGGTGAAAATCATAAAAAGCGTTGTCATCCCACCAAGATGGTTTGAATTGTCCAGGATCATATTGTTTTGGCTTAGGAAGTTGTATGAGGTTGTGTTGTATCAGTTCTTTAAAGGTTGACTCAATTGGTTCCCCTAGGGGAGTGAATTCACTTTTTAGAAACTTCCTTTGCGCTCATGGTTGTTGCGTGTTTTGGACAACATTGGAATTTTGTTCGGCATTGTTGGGTGTTTTGTTAGAGTGGTTGTGTCCTCTAAATGTAATGATTGGTCCTATGTGTAGGGTTTCAACAGATCAACAACACCATCATTGATTACATTCTTGTTTCAAGACCAATATTTGTTCATATCATTAGGGGCACTTTGAACATTTGGATTTCTATTTGACATCTTTATTTCACCTTTGTCAATGAAAGCCTTTTCAAGTATGATACCCTTTTCTACTAGTTCCACAAAAGAAGTGCAACAGTGTACTCTTAAGTCACTTCTCAATTTTGAATTAAGGTTTTCTAGGAATATGGTGACCTTTTGCTTTTCGGGTATTTCAACAAGGCATTGACTAGCTAGACTCCTCTATCTCTGGAAGAAGGTGATAAAGTTATCTTCTTCATCTTGTGTGGTGTGACATAAGGTTGCTATTGTGATTTCATTGTCAATGTTAAAGGTGAAATGTTCCATAAATTTTTTAGCAAGTTCACCCCATGACCTTATGCCATATGGAAGTTGAGAAAACCATTCAAGTACTATTCCAACAAGGCTTCATGGAAAAAGTCTCATGAGATATGTGGGGTCATATGCAACATCTATGCACATTGTGGAAAATTCCCTTATATGTTCAATAGGATTACGCTTCCCATTATACTTAGGAAAGTTTGGTATAACATATCCATGTGGGAAGGGTGTCATGTATAAAGCTTTGTCAAAGGGAAATAGACATAAGTCTTTTGTTGAATTTTTTTTTTTTCTAGACATCATCATATTGTCTATTTGTTGTTGAAAATTTTGTATTTGTGTTTGCAAAACATCCACTTGTGTCAATGATGTGTTTGTTGTATTGTTGGGGTCTATGTAAGTGTTTTGAAACCCAATGTTATGTGACAGATATTGGTTTGGAATGTGAGAGGATAAGTTTTGGTTTGATGTTGGTTGATTGGGAACATGAACATTTTGCAAAGGATTGGGCCGGTTCCCAAATTGTATGGGAGGTATATGTTTCATTTGTGAAACCACTATTTATGGTATGACACTAGTGGTGTTGATGTTTGGTATAGCATTTGTCATGTTTATGCTAACTTTAGGCCTTTTTCTTCCAGTATTGGTACTGAAGGGATTTGATAATGATGTCCTATGGTAAAATTAAGGCCTTATGTCATGCTCGATGTACCAAATAGTGATGTATGTATTGTTGAGGCAGTTTGGGTAGGTACTCCAAATGGTATGGTTGCAGTTACTTGAGGGATAGAGTCACTAGAAGTCCTCGTGTTTTTCCCTTGGGTAGATGAAGTTTGCAATGTATGAATGTCAAATACAGGAGGTAATGTGGCACCTTCTACTAACAATTTTTCTAAATATCATTGGGGATCTTGTGCTAGGTATTCATCTACAAAAGAAGCCAATTCTGGGTCTTGAGCAGTAGCATCTAAGTCTTCAACTACAACTCATCCTTGTTGGTCTCTAGTGACAAATTTGTCCAATAAGGTTTTGTGTGGTATTGATGTCCCTTGTGGGGGGTTTGAAAATGGATTGATAAAGCCTTGTGGGTCAGCCATATTTTCTCTTTGTTTCCTATTTTTACCTTGTTTCAACCATGTAAGATATGCTCAAAATGTAGATGATGCAGACTATGTCTATGAGTGATATGATTTTAGTCTATGTTTTTGGATATTTTTTATATAAGGAATGGATGTTAATGCAACTATTTTTTTGTTCTTTTTTTGGAAAATAAGGAATGTTAAATTATGTAATGTGCTAATTTATGCCTAAAATGATGGTGTCCTAAAATGGTTATGTCTAAGTATGCAAAAGTGTAGGAAAGCTTTTAAAGGTAATCAACTTTAGAAGATTTGAGAAGAGGTTACTAACCATCCAAAGTTTAGCCAATGCTTCAATTTAGCTTGTCAAAGAACCTTTTGTGAGACTAAGACCAAGAGACAAAGTGAGTTCCCAAACTGGATTGACAAGTTGGAAAATACTCACCAAATTGACAAAAGATAGCAAGTGTGACAAGTGAATTGGTTCAATGATAATTTTCCTTGAAGCATAGGTTTATACATAGTATGGGAAGTTGAACTATTTTAATCTGTAAAGGTGATTGTCCTAAAAGTCTAATTGATCTGAAGATAATGAGGACTCCTAAAATGTAATTAAGGTTTCCAATTGGTATGTCTATTGCTATGGCTAAATGATACTAAAAGGTGCAATGGTGAAAAGTGTGAGCAAATATTTCTAGTTTATGTTCAAAGATCATTGTGAAAGGATAATTAGAGACCGGTTTTGACTATTTGACCTCAAACTATGATAGTGGACTTTATTTTTTTTATTGTTAGATAATTGCAGTTCAAATTTAACAGATGCATCATTTTACAGCTAGTTACGATTTACAGTATGCAAATATGGCCTCATGACTATGATAATAGCAGAACATTGAATATTTCTAAAGTTGCTTCCAAAACTCATAAGATTTCAGAAGAAGTAAAAATGGTAGAGATAAAGCCATTTTATAGAAGATGTAATTTTCGAATGATAGGTTGAGATTGAGAGATAATTAATAGATGATCAAGATTAAAAGATGTGACATGCAATAGGGTTAGGGTTAAATTAGTGTAAGTAATAAAGCTTGAATGGTGGAGATTAAATTAAAAAGTAATTTAATCAAAGGTGGACATTAATTGAGACAGAGAAGGATAAGGATTGCAGGTAGAGGATTAGATTTGATTTGGAGAGAGTTGTCTATTAGAGAAAATCAAATATGATCTTATCTAGATAACAGAGTGATCAACACATAAAGTCTGTTTGTTATAGAAAATCAGATATTATCTAGACTTGAGTGATTAATGACTAATTAGATAACTAAGAGATTATCTAATTAGAGAAGAATATGATACGGATAAATCCTTTTGAATTAAATAATTTCAATTCAGCATTGAAGATATTAGATCAAATTAAATAAATAAAGATTTATTCAATTAAAGAGAGAAAAAGTTAAGGAATAATTAAATAATTTAAAATGATTATTTAATTATTATTATTATTATTATTATTTAGACTGCAAGAATCGGGTAGCATGACCCCATATAAATCAAGTAGCATGAACTTTTAACGGACTCATTAAATATCACAGCGACATCCCACCACCTGGGTGGAATGATTATTTAATTATAGTAGAGTATTGTAGAAATCTAAACAAATAATCAAGCATTTAATCTTTGTTAGAAGATAGATTTAATTGAATGCACATAAGTAATCGAGGAAGAATAAAGGTAAGAATAATTAATTAAATAATTAAAATTATTTAATTAATAGAGGACTGCATGTAGAAGATAAGATTTCTACATAAGATTGACATAGATAAAACTGTCTGTTAGAGAAATCAAATTTGATAAAATCTTATCTAGACTTACGTGATTAATGACTAATTAAATAATAAAGATATTATTTAATTATAGAAGATTGCAATAATGAGGAATCATCATTTTGAATTAAATAATGATTTTAATTCAAAATTCAAGGATATTGGATTAAATTGAATAAATAAAGATTTATTTAATTAAAGAGAGAAAAGGCCAATGAATAATTAAATAGTTAAAATAATTATTTAATTATAGTGGAAAGTGACATAGGAAATTAAATAAATAAACATTTATTTAATTTTAGAAAGAAAATAAGTTTATTTAATTAATAATTAAATAACATTTATTTAATTGGTCAAAGGGAAATAAAGATGGGAATAAATTAATTAAATTATTGAAATTATTTAATTAATAGAGGATATATGGACATAGAAAATAATTAAATTATTAAAATTATTTAATTATGAAGATATAAATAGAGAGGGAGAGGGAGATATGAGAAGATAGAAATAAAGTGGGCAAGAGTGAGAGATAAAGGAGGTGATAGAGATAATTAATAGAGGGAGAGAGATGGAGAGAGGGGGTAGAGATGGAGAGATAGAGATAGATATAAAGATAGAGATAGAGATAGGGAGGGAGAAACAATGAGTGTGTTTGTGTGTGTGTGAGTGAAAGAGATATAGAGATAGAGATAGGGAAGGAAAAATAAGGAGTGTATGTGTCTGAGTGAGAGATATTGAGATAGATATGGGGAGAGAGAGATAAATATAAATAGATTGAGAGGGAGGGAGAGAACTAGAGTATATATAGAAGTTAAGAGATATAGAAAGAGAGAGTGATAGGGAAAGAGGGAGAGATATTGATAGAAAGAGGGGGAGATAGAGAGATATATATAGTGGGAAAGATAGAGGGGAAAGAGAGAAAGAGATTTAAGGAGAGATAGAGAGGAATATAAAGATGGAGATGGAAATGGAAATTGAGAGAGATAGGGAGAGGGAGAAATAGAGATAAAAAGAAGGGGAGACAAAGAGAGGAGAGAATGAGAGAATGAGAGATGGAGGGATAAAAAGCTAGATATAGGAAGCTATATAGAGAGAGGTAAAGAGAGGGAGATATATAGAGATAGGTATGGAGAGGTACATGGGGATATATATAGAGATATATGGGAAGAGAAAGAGAGAGAGGTCTCTTTATATCTTTGTCTCCCTCTATATATTTATATTTTTTATTATCTCTCAATCTCTCTCTTTCTCTCTGCCCCCTATTTCTCTTTATATTTGTATTCCCTTCTCTCTTCCTTTATCTTTCTCTCATTTCTTCTCTCTATTTATTTTCCTCTCCCTATATTTCTCCCATTACTTTTTTTGCTATCCCTATTTATCTCCCCCTCTCTCTCCCCCTTTCCCTCTTTATCTCTTGATCTCTCTACCTCTATATATATCTATGTCTCCTATTTCTCTCTATCACTCGATCTCTCTCTTAATGTGACTCTCTCTCTCTCTCACACATATCTCTATCTCTTTGTCTCTCCATATTTATTCCTTTATATCTATACCTCTATTTGTGTATCTCTATCTTTCTTCTTATCTCTTGTATCTCTTTGTCTCCCTCTCTATTTCTCTATTTCTCTCTATATTTTCTTTCTTTCTCTCTCTATCTATTTTCCTCCTAAGTGTGCAATGGATACACTAAAGAGGTGTTAAAGGTGAATTATCATATCCTTAATTAAATGACATGTTACCCTCAGCATAACTCCCTAGGGACATACTATCCTTGGATTGTTGGTATGAAATGACTAATTCAAAGTTACCTTCTCTTTCTCACTCTATAAATTTTATTTTATATTGTAAGTTTAAAATTCATTTTATTATATAAATTATAACAAAAATCCAAAATAGTGTTATTCTACAATAATTAAAGTTTTAATAAAATAAATAATTATAAATTAAATTAATTCTAATAATTTTAATTATATTATTTGTAATTTCATAAAAAGACAAATAATAAAAAATAATTTTCAAAATTAAATCTAAATTTAAAACTAAAAATAAAATAAACTAAATAGAAAGTCAAAATATATCAAAATCCAAATATTAACAAACATAATAATTTTAAAAAATTAATAACAAATAATAAACTTATTAAATTTATAAATAATTAAATAAATTAAAAAAAACTATTTTTTAATTTATTAAAATTAAAATAGTAATAAAATATGTACCTAAAAAAATATAACTAATATATTACAAACAATATTAAAATAAAATCAATATTAACAAATTATAAAATATTATTAGATAAATTAACAAATTATAAAATATTATAAAATATTATTAGATAAATTAAATTTTAAAAACTAAAATTGTATTTCAAATAAAATATTAAAAAATAAAAATAAGCTATATTAAAATTATTAAAATAAAATTCTAACTTTTATATTAAAAATTAAAGTAGCACCAAATTGAAATATATGACAAAAGATAAAGAAAATTCATTAATCAATCTCACCACCAAGTTATCCTAATCCTCTATACTTATCTATTAAAAAAAAAAAATTAATAAATTAATAAAATGAAACCTATTAAAAAAAAAGTCAACTCCTAATTTATTGATTTATTATTAATAATATTATTATTTGAAAAAATAAATAAATTATATTTTAGAAAATCCAATGATTGAATCATTTCAATGGTCTTACATCCTTTCATACAATTTTCAACCCCTGTAATTATTATAATATTTAATTCAAGTGCATGCACTTTGTCTATTTGAATGTAATCAATCTTTAAAAACAAAAAAATTGTACCATTACAAATATAATATAATAATAATTGAGTTTAACTAGGTAAACGTCAGGGTTTGAACTCAAACTTTTAACTTCTAAGAATGTCCTCCATTAATATCTTATTTATACCCAAATCATTGAGCTGGCGTATTTACTTAAATTTCGTGGTTTGTTTTGATCTGCTCATTATTTTTTCGTCGCTGTCGGGTAGCAGTTGCGATCCTTTCGTTGAAGCTTGAAAGAGCAAAATGTTACCCTAATCTTTTGTATTTTTGCTGAACATCGCAGCAAAGTTTATCTGTTTGCAATGGAAGTCACCGATCTCCCCAGTTTCCTATGCTGCTAAAGACAAAAGGTTACTTTGAGATCTCAGTTTGGCGCGCTTTATATTCATGAGCAAAGATCTGTCCATGCCTCAGGTCATGAGTTCAAATCCCCTGGAGGGAAGGCCGTTTTATGGTCTTCTAATGGCCACTAAAATGTTTTCGTTTTAATACAGGGCGCGCGCCAGAGATTTTACAGTCTGTCCTCACGGCATGTCGAACCTCAAGAAGCGCAAGAATTCTTTCAAGAATTTGGTGAAAAAGGTCATGGAAATTGGTGTTAATTTGAAGAGCTTGGATGTTCCTTACACGGCCATGAACAGAGATTCTGCGGAGAAATTGGAAAGAAAGGACAGTAGCAGCCGTTGGAGAAACGCGAGGGTTCCCCATGGATGTTTCGCTGTCTATGTCGGCCAAGAACGGCGGAGATTTGTGATTCCGACGGAGGATTTATCGCATCCTGTATTTCTGATGCTGCTGGAGAAAGCAAAGGAAGAATATGGCTTCAACCAGAGGGAGGGCTTGGCGGTTCCCTGCGATGTGGAAACTTTTGAAAATGCTCTGTTTGTTATTCACAGCAGTCAATCGGCCTCAGGAAAGTTTGATCTGGAGAGCTTGCTGAGCAAACTCATGCTCACTGCAACCCTGCCGAAACATGAATGAAAATTTTGAAAAATATTATTTACGGGAAAATGCATCAATATCTTTGTAATTCAGCATAACGTTTCTTTTTTCTTCTTTCATCCGTGACTCTTTGATGCCATTTGTATTCTGTTCAACGGTACTCTGTAACTGCTGCTCCTATTCAAATCATTTTTATATCAAAATCCGGACGGGGGAAAATTTATATCTTACAGTGGATTTTTGGTAATTATTTCTGGATCAAATCCATGTGCTAATTACTGTAGATCTATTCTGGTTTGTGTGTTAATACAGTAGAAAATGAATTTCAGTTTCCAGGCAGAAATTTGATTGCTAATCTGTATAGAGATATCATTCTTTAGGAATGGTTCATATATTAACATTGCTTTTTATTTTTAAAGATATTTTCCAAAATGAGTGATGGAATATTTTTTAAATTCAAAGTCAATTGTGATTTATTTATTTTTTTTAGATATTTTCCAAAAATTTTGCCATGAATGATGGAATGTTTTTTAACATGCAAAGCTATTTGTGGTTTTTATAAGATATTCTCCAAATTTTTTGCCATGAGTGATGAAATGTTTTTTAAATGCAAAGTCATTTGTGATTTTTATTTTTAAGATATTCTCCAAAATTTTTGCCATGAGTGATGGAATGTTTTTTACATGCAAAGCTATTTATGGTTTTTATTTTTAAGATATTCTCCAAAAATTTTGAGTGATGGAATTTTTTTAAATGCAAAGTCATTTGTGATTTTTATTTTTGAGATATTTTCCAAAGTTTTTGGGATGAGTGATGGAATGTTTTTTAAATGTAAAGCTATTTGTGGTTTTTATTTTTAAGAATTTTGGCCATGAGTGATGAAATGTTTTTAAAATGCTAAGTCATTTGTGATTTTTATGGGACCTTCCCAAGGGTTGGTCTTATTGTAGTGATAACACAACGATAATTATTTTGTGTCCTAACATTCTATTTTTACATATGTAGAGTAAATTTTTATGAACAATTACGCTTATAAATTTTGTACTTATTCTCAAAATTTAGATTTATATGTTTATTTGATTTAATTTGTTTAAATATTTTATAAATTTTCAATATATGTATAAAATTTTATTTTAATATATAAAATAATGTATTTCTTTAAAAAGAATTTAAAAATAATAATTAACTTTTTTGATTAAAGGTAAATGTACCTTTTAGAAAGCGCTTAAAATCTTTTATAAAAATAACATTAAATAGAGAATTAGAGTTCAAAAAATAAACATGAAATTCTTATATGAATTAGCAACGCAAATGTTTAAAAACAAGAGCTACCATCACAACACTAAAAAATAGCAAAAACCAAGCACCTTGAAAGGCTAGTCAAGTGGCTTGAAACCATAGAGGTCTAGAAAGCCCTAAACACTAGCAATGAAATTTCCCATTAAATTACTAAAGTAATTTTTCTTCTTAATCATTCATCCTTTTATGATGGTTGAATCTAAGTCAAAAGTATTCATAGGAATTCTTGAAAACTTTATGCCCAAGTGATCTCTAGGGAACAAAATCCTCAATTTCCCTTTTATCCTTGATTGAAGTAGATAAACAAACTTCTTTTATCCTATCAACCACCTCCAAAAGCTTCAAATTTGAAGTTGTGCCTTTAAGGCCCTTCTCCAAACAAACCTCTTCTAATCTTACACTAATACCTTTTATTTCAATTGACTGAAAACCATCTAGAGCTTTGTCATTTCCTTGTGCCTCCATTAGAGGGGGTTGCCTTCATTGCTAAATTCCTCTCAATTGATGCCTTGACTATCTCTCTTTTTTCTAGGGAGTCACATTATCCATCTTCTCAGGACAATTCATCACTAAATGGATCATTCTATGATAATTAAAGTAGAAAAAAGGGTATTTTCAAATTTATCTAGTTGAGGTTACCTACCAAATTTAGAAGAGAGATTTATAGTAGAGGGATATTCCAAATCCAAATTTACATTCACAAAATTCCTAGCATATACTAGCCTTTTCCTAGAATTGGTAACAACTTCTATGATAATTTGATTCCCAAAAGCACTAACAATACCCTTCAACATTTCTTCTAATACTCAAGAGGGTTTTGGAGCCTAGCCCAAAGAGGAACCACAATTATGGTCTCTATATATGGTTCAAAACCCAAGCTCTATTTTCTAAAGAATAATCCAAATCTACTCAAGAATAGTAGGTCATCTAATAGGGTTCTAGCACAACCTTTATGATTAGAGAAGGAAATAAGAAAAAATACTTTAACCATCAATGTAAATCTCAATCTAGCCAAGCTCAAATTCTATTTTATTTTGGCCCAACTCATGAAATAATCAATATTCATCCTTGCATGTATAAAATTATTAAAGAGGGATTTTTAGTTTATTAATGAATCTATCACCTACTATGTTAAAGAAAGTAGTGAGTTTCCAATATCCCTAAGATGATCTAGTAGAATAGGAAAAGTAGATATCAAAGGGATTTGAGGATTGATACTTGATATTTTTATATTATGGTGCATATCCACCCAAGAACTAGACCTTGTCCCATAGAGAAACCTCTAAATATGATCCATCCCACTTAAAATAATAAATCTAGAAATTTGACCTCCCTCTTGGTTTGATGTAGCAGTATAATGCGAGTTAAGATCCATAGAAATGTCAACACTAGCTACCCCCCTACATCATTACTCAATGGACTAGAACCGCACCCTTTGTCCACTATAGAGAGGGGAGGGAAATACATATTTCCACATATCTCAAGCACATGGAGAAAGAAGGGCCCTAACCATTCCAACCCTCTCTTGCTCAAACAAATCCATTACAACATGACCCTCATTAACTTTTGGATTCTACAAAAATTTCCTTGTGGGAAAGGAAGGTAAGAGATACCCTCTATGTATCCCATACCATGAATTGGAAATTCTTTTCTCCTTGCTACAATCATAGCAATAGGGACCAAATAAAATTTGACACCTTTTCCAACAATAAGAGAGGATATTGGGGATCTAACTTACCATTTAGTTATGATTGTTGGGCCTTCAACTAGATATCAAACATATATTCTTCCTCATTCTCACAATTCAATGAGTTGTTTCACTCATTCTCAAGTTCATCAACATCCTCCTCCTTTCCATCCTCATCATCATTATCCTCATTTGAATCTTCCTTTCCTTTCCCATTTAGTTTTGATTGAAAAAACATTTTCTCACTCAGTGCCATGCTTGACAATAAACTAGGAAAATATTAATTATGGATAAATATATAGATGATAACTCAAAGGTGTATAGCTTGGTACCCATGATTCACAATCCATCAGGGAAATTTGACTAATCCTCTTGGTTGTATGAATACTCGAGGATGCCCCACTCTTGATGTGTGGTTGGTTGAATTGATTTTAAAACATACGTTAGTTTGTATTTTTGAATGGCTCAACCAACTGATCTACGCCCAAGGGAAATCATGTATGAATATTATTAAATAATTTAGTTAAAACTATTAAAATAATATTATATTATTTTATTAAAAAACATATTTTCACTAACTAATAAATGAAAATAGATTTTTCTATAAAATATCCAAAAAATTATTATTATAGAGGAAAATATATTATTTTACATAAATATAGGTTAACTGAATAAATATATACAAACAACCCATAAATTAACTAAACTTTTAATTTTTAGTAGTTTGGAAATCAAATTGGAATGATTAGGCATTCAAATTTGAGAACAATGATGAAGGGTGAATGCTGATGTCAAGTATCTGATTTAACTTATTGATGGCATAGAAAGTGTTACTTACAATATGAGGAATGTCTCAAATTCTAAATAGTTATAAATTCTTTATAGCTCAAATTTGTTATTTGACTAATCAATCCTATGCCTTATAGTAATATCTTGATATTTGTAACTATTCTCTAACCCATGAGATCACTTTAGGGCAAGTTGTAGATAACTAAAGAATATGTCATCCTTGTCTTTGATGTGTAGGGGTAGCAATATTGAAATATATTTTGGGAATATTTCCACAATACTAGGGTCATATTCTCTAATATTGTCTCATTTTATTAGGCTAAATTTACAAATGTGAATGGTTATTATAGATAACACTCTCACATAATGAGATTATGGTTCCTTTCAATATTCCAAGTTGAAGTATTTCTATAAAGATTCTCCTTGTAATGATTAGGTTTTTTTGATATGATTTTCTTATATGATTAAATGCACAAAAGAATATTATCATTAAATACCAATACATCAATAAATCTTATAAAGGTTTAAGCCAAGGGTGATCCCACAATACTAGTTTGCAATTCCCTTCATGAAGGAAAATTGCAAAAATGCTCCCAAAAATAAAAATTCAGGTTTTTAGGGGTTTTCTCAAACATATAGGTTCGCATGAACCTATAAAAGGGTTCACTCAAACCCCCTAGTTTGAGAAAACCCCTTTTTGATGCCAGGTCCATTTTGGCACTTTTTTTTTTACTAAAAACAAAGGGAAATTGCAAAAAAATGGGAGGTTTGAGTGAACCCCACTTTGCTTGAAGGGATCTAGGGGAGTTTGCTTGAACCCCCTTTTCCCTTCCCCCCCTCCTTTCTCATTTTACTACAAAATTTTGTGTATCCAAGCTTAGATTGAGGATGAAAATGGAGGAAAATTCACATACCCAACTGGATGATGGCAGTCCTCGAAATGAGATATCCATCAAATATAATTTTAATATTTTTTGGTTTTATTATGTACTTTTTTTAGTTTAATTAAACATAGATTTTTCACCAAAAATTAAGCTTTTTGTTCTGCACATGTGGAAAAATAGTATATTATCAAAAAAATTGAAAAATATGTTCATGCTAGGATTGATGTCCTTGATACAACAAAAAAATAATTGAATTTCAATACATACAAAAAAATTTATGTTGTATATAGTCCACCTATGTATAAATTGGAATTAGTTTGAATTCAAAACTTAATTAAGAAAATAATATTCAATAAAACACTATGAAATGAAATGAACATGCTAGAAATCGTAGTTACAAAACTAAATTCAAAAAAATAGAATTTTATCCTTGATAGAAAAAAGTTATGTTGTTTGCAGTGAACATCACTCTTTAAAAATGGTGTTTACTATTAAAAACTAGTTTTTGAAGGAGATCGAAAAAGAAATGCAATTTGATTCCAATTTTTTTAATATATATATTTAGAATCTACAAACAAAATGTCACAAATCACTAGTTTGCATTATCTTAAAATTCCTCATGGTTAGCAGCTATAGGTGCTCAAAAGTGAAGATTTAGTTAAAAAAAATCAATTCAATGTCCAATTTGGCCAAAAAGTGTAAACCACTATTGTGGGATCACCCCCAAGTTAGCTCATGATCAATAAGAAGGTCAAAGTTGACAAAATATAAATTTTCAAATTTTAGAGTTAATTTTACATGGCTCGAGATTAAACGTAAGCAATGCAATATTAAACTTGGATAGTGAGTAAAAAAAATTGAGGTGGGGAATTATTGTATAAATTTAGATGCAATGATAAGCTTAATAAATGGATACTAATTGTGAATTTATAGGAGTAAGAGAAAATGACGTGATAAGATTTAATGTGTAGAAGTATGTACAAATAGACATGGATAAAGAATTGGAGAACAAACCCATTTGTGTACAAGAGTGCTCTACATGTCAATATATAATTGTTTGAATATATTCAATCAAAATGGACCCAAAATTAAATGATAAATTACATAGGTATACAAATTTTATTATTATATTTTTTAGCATAGGTTTTTTATTTTCCTTAGTTGGATAATATGTATTTTCCTACACCCTTAGCTTTAAGGATTGCTTAGTTTTAGTGAGTGGATCATTATGAGGGTTTAAGGCATCTTCCTTGAATGTAACTCCTACTTATTTTTGGGTAGTTTTGAGTAACATTTCTCATTGTTTGTATGTGTTTCCTCTTTTCTCTCTCTCTCTCTCTATATATATATACACATCCTCTCCTATATCATATTGGTTCATGTATTTTGAGATTTCCTTATGCTATTTTATTATTGCATATAATTTGTGTCTCTTGAGCTCTAAATGTCTCTTGTGTTATTAGAAATTATCTCTATTATTCTATTTTGATTTGGAGATTATTTCCATTAACAATTTTATAGTATCATCTCCTTTAACTTGATTTTGTATCAATCTCTATTTTCTAAACTCTAACATGTTATTAGAACTATGGTGATATGGTAAATAATTTTATTTATTTTTATTTTTAAGAGATTCAAGGGAGATGATAAATTTGCATGTGCATTTCCTTAAACCCCAATGTGGTCTTCTCTTGTATCCTCAGATGATCTAGATAATTAGAATATTTTGTTGAAAATTTTTCAACACTAAGGTTTATACTAAGTGACCAGTGTTGAATGCACAAAAAAACTGAGAATGGATGGGGGTGAATCAATTGTACCTTAAAACTTCAAACCCCTCATAAACACTTAGATCCACATTCATTTAATTAACCCTTAATCTATTATAATGATTTAGCATGAAGAGAAAATAATAGAAACTAAAACATAATCAACACCATACACAAGAGAACACCATATTTACATGGAAAACCTAAGATGGGAAAAACCATGGTGAGGATTAGCTCACAATATAAAGTAATATCAACACTGATTACAAAAGGGCTCACTATCGGAGGGCACACTACATAGAAGAAAGAAAGGCTCACTGCCAAAGTAGAAAAGAAGATAGAGAAGAATGTTACATAGAGAAATTAATCCCAATGCAAAAGGAAAATCCACCACAATATCACCAACACCTTCATAGTTTTACTGGAGAATTGTAGACACCTTTTGCTCACTACATTCGATAATCTAACACATGAAATCTTACACTACACTTTTCAAATTTGCACCTCACAAATCTACAATTTGTAGCATACTCATCTATCTTATCATCCCTCAACAACTCAAATCTTATTTATACCATCTTCAACCTTGAAACCACTCTCCAAGGTCGGCTATGCACCTCAACCATGTAAATTATAATTTATAATTTATTAAAAACACTGGCCAAATTGACCATTTAGTACTTTGATCCAAGAATGGGTTCACCCCATCTAGAGCCAAACCCAACCTTATATTACAAGGATCTTGAGAAAAATTAGGCCATTTGTTATTAGATTCCATCCACATCATAGAATTAGGCACATGTCATTGCATAAGTTCAACAATGTATTTGCACCTATAGATTCAGAGTAATCGTGGGATTACCGGAAAGTGGTGAAGAACCTTTCTAGGAACCACAACTGATTTCATCCCTTCTCTATACCTCGCTTCATGACATTTCAGACATTCACTCTCACTTGCAAGATTCTTGTGAAATAATACACAACCATTCACACATGTGTGGATGTTTTCATACCCTAAGCCTAGCTTAGTGAGTTGCTTTCTACATTGACTTCATTTTGTTGGCAATATGGAGTTAGGTGGTAACAATGAACTTAATAATGCCAATAATGATATACATTCTCATTTGTAAGTTAAAAATTTGAAGGATTTTTGTCAAATGACTTAACCTGCAATTAGCATACAAAGGATTTGAAGCATCCTCCATCAACTTGGCCCAATCATTATTTAGACCCTCATTCAACATTCTATCAACTTCAAATCCTTCGTCTAACATTGTTGCCTCTTCATATATGTTTGGTGCCACTTCATCTATGTTTGGTGCCACTTCATCTATGTTTGTTGCCTCTTCATCTCTCGCACTATACCATTCTATCATATCTTTGTAATAACTGACATTCCAAGGGCTTATACCACTATGCCCATATCTTATCATACATCGATAAATCTAACTTCTTTTTTTCACCTTTCCACCAAGACAGTCATTACATGGACATGGATATTTTTCCATGTCACTCTCATCGGCTATTCTCTCATCAAATGCATGGTATTTCAACCTTTATTGTTGATCCATCTGTAATGTTCTACGTGTATAGCAACAAAAAAATGTAGACTAAGAGACAACAACTATTTTTTTAATTAAAAGGAATTTCCATAGCAATAGAGTTATAAAGAGTAAATAAAATAGAGAGTTTAATTAATGAATTGTAAAAAATAGATTTTTGTAGTTTATATTCAAATTTCTGATTACATTGCATTGCACATATTTCAAACTCAAAGCATTACTTGACATTGCATAACTAATAGTTCTAGATGCTGATAGATGAAAAAAAATTAATTACAATATAGTATTTACAAAGTCAACCTAAGAAGTTATGTAATTACTTCACATTGCATAACTAATAACTAGGAGCAGCTGCCAATTGCATTTGCTTATCATGGCATTCCATGAGACCACATTTCTTTGAGACATTTTTTCAAAAAGTTCATTGCCTTGTCTATGCTACCACATTTTTCATACATGTCTACCAAAGAATTTTATCAAATAGTTCCCTTCCTTGTTGCTATGGCTAAAATCCTAAAACAAGTGCTTTCAAACAAGCTAATGATGCTTGGAAAAAATCTATCAAAGCATAATAGAAAGTAATAGCATCTAGACAAGACAGTGAACTGGTTGAAAAAATGCCTCAAAGAAATGTGGTCTCATGGTGATGGAATGCCATGACAATCCATAATAATTCACTTGTCATGGAATTCTTCATGGCATTCCATCACCATGAGACCACATTTCTTTGAGGCATTTTTTCCAATGTTCATTGCCTTTTCTATGCTACCACATTTTTCATACATGTCTACCAGAGTATTTTATCAAACAGTTTGAATTGCCTTGCTGATATGACTAAAGGCCTAAAATAGGTTATTTAAAAAAAGCTATGGATGCTTGGAAAAAATCTATCAAAGCATAATAGTAAGTAACAAGCTATGGTCTCATGTTTTTTTTTTGGCATGAAAATTAACGTGATTTTATTTGCACTTTTTTGCAAGTTTTAAACACATTATTTTAACAATTTTGTTGTTTGAAATGGGGAAAAATATTTGTGGTCAGTTTTGTGCACTTTTTAATTGTAGGATTCTCATAGTTAGTGAAAAAGGTAGTGTTCAGGAAGGAATGGAAAATATGCTTAGAGCCTTTCAATTATACCTGTACTATGCAATGGCATTGGATCATTTAGCAAACCATTTTTTCTTCACAGGACAACATTTTCTTGTGGAACAGTTGACTGAGATAGCTCTTGTTTCAACTAACCACCCTCTCACGAGATCACATTCATATTATAATCTTACACAATCTTATCATAGTAAAGGTGATTATGACACCACTTGTCAAGGAAAGCCAGAGGCCACAAGATTTTGTGGATAGGTTCAATTGAAGTTGGGAGATCTTAAGAGTTCTCTCTCAAATTTTGAAAAGGTTTTGGAGGTCCACCCTGAGAACTATGAGATATTAAAAGTTGTAGGCCATATATATGCTCAACAAGGGTAGGTAGAGAAGGCTTTGGAATTTTTAAAAAAGGAAACTCGCATAGATCCACATGATGCCCATGCATTTATCAAGATGGGTGAGATATTAATAAATTGTCAAACCCCAATGCAACCTTAGATTCTCTTAACACACCAAAGTTTATTTTGAAGAAGAGGATAGAAGAAGTCCCCATTCAATTGTTAAACAACATTTGGGTTCTTCATTTTGAGCTTGATGAACTAGAGTTGGCTTAACAAACTTTTATGGAGGCATTAGGAAATAATGTTTTACCTCTACATAAATCTTTGTGGTGAGTTTTGTGCATTTTTTACTTGTAGGGTTATCATAGTTAGTGAAAAATGTAGTGTTCATGAAGGAATGGAAAAGATGTTTAGATCCTTTGAATTATACCCATACTCTGCGATGGCATTAAATCATTTAGTAAACCATTTTTTCCTCACTACAGGGCAACATTTTCTTGTGGAATAGTTGACTGAGACAACTCTTGTTTCAATTGAACAACTTCTCATGAAATCTCATTCATATTATAATCTTGCATGATCATAGTAAAGGTGATTATGACACCACTTGTCAAGGAAAGCCAGAGGCCATAGGATTTTGTGGATAAGTTCAATTGAAGCTGGGAGATCTTAATCTTGAGTTCTCTCTCAAATTTTGAAAAGGTTTTGGAGGTCCACCTTGTGAACTTTGAGAGCTTACAAATTGTAGGCCATATATATGCTCAACAAGGGCTAGTAGAGAAGGCATTGGAAATTTTAAGGAAGGAAACTCGCATAGATCCACATGATGCCCATGCATTTATCAAGATGGGTGATTTATTAATATCGCTAGACCCTAGTGCAACCTTAGATTCTCTTAATATGCCAAAGTATTTTCTAAAGAAGAGTAGAGAAGATGTACCCATTCAATTCTTAAATAAAATTGGGGTTCTTCATTTTGAGCATGATGAACTAGAGTTGGCTCAAAAAAATTTTATGGAGGCATTAGGAAATGTTGTTCTGCCTCTACATAAATCTATGTGGTTAGTTTTATGAATTTTTTACTTGTAGGATTCTCACAGTTACTGAAAAAGGTAGTGTTCATGAAGGTATGGAAAAGATGGGTAGAGCCTTTGAATTATACCCATACTATGCAATGGCATTGAATCATTTAGCAAACCATTTTTTCTTCACTACAGGGCAACATTTTCTTGTGGAACAATTGGCTAAGATAGCTCTTGTTTCAATTGACCACCCTCTCATGAAATCTCATTCATATTATAATCTTGCACGAACTTATCATAGTAAAGGTGATTATGACACCACTTGTCAAGGAGAGCCAGAGGCCACAGGATTTTGTGGATAGGTTCAATTGAAGTTGGGAGATCTTAAGAGTTCTTTCTCAAATTTGGAAAAGTTTTTGGAGGTCCACCTTGAGAACTATGAGAGCTTAAAAGTTGTAGGCCATATATATGCTCAACAAGGGCTGGCAGAGAAGGCATTGGAAATTTTAAGAAAGGAAACTCGCATAGATCCACTTGATGTTAATGCATTTATCAAGATGGGTGAGTTATTAATATCGTCAGAACCCAGTGTAGCCTTAGATTCTCTTAAGATGCCAAAGTCTCTTCTGAAGAAGAGCATAGAAGAAGTATCCATTCAATTGTTAAAGAACATTTGGGTTCTTCATTTTGGGCGTGATGAATGAGAGTTGCCTCAACAAACTTTTATTGAGGCATTAGGAAATGGCATTTGGGCTGAATTCATAAATGAAAGCCCGAGTGCTAATTCTGCAGTTTTTCTTGTGCTCTTTAAGGATATGAAATTCTTCCTCTAACTAGAAGAAGGTGGTGTTTCACTTGAGTTACCATGGGATAAAGTCACAACACTATTTAATCTTGCTAGGTTGTTTGAAAAGCTACATGACATTGAAAAGAAAATCTTTTATACAGGCTAATATTGTTCAAGTTTCCTAATTATGTGGATGCATATCTACGTCTTGCAGCCATGGCTCAGGCTTGGAATGAGATCTAACTAAGCCTAGAATTGATTGGGGATGCACTTAAGGTGGATAAAAACTCATTAAATGCTTTATCTGTGCTTCAAAAAATGGAACATAAAATAGATGGTTGGCTTAAAGAAAATAAACAATTAAAGCTACACAAAGTGAATCAAATGCAAAGAATTTTTATGTTGACATTTCAATTGGAAATTGGAATTATTTTGTAGCTTTTCACAATAAGAGGAGGGATCCAAAGGTGGAGGCACAACATCTTGAGAAGGCTAGAGAATTGTATTGTAAAGTGTTGGCATAGAGACCAGGAAATGTTTATGCTACAAATGAGGCAGCCATTGTGCTAGCTAAAAGGGGTCAATTTGATATTGGAAAGGAAATTTTAACATAGGTGAAAGAAGCTGCAGAAAAAAAACATCTTTGTTCATATGCCTGATGTGTGGGTAAATATAGCACATGTTTACTTTGCACAAGGATAGTTTTCGCTTGTAGTGAAAATGTATCAAAATTATTTGAGGAAATTCTAATTTGGCACTAACACCCAAATTTTATTATATTTAGCTTGAGCACATTATGAAGTAGAACAATGGCAAGATTGTAAAAGAACATTATTAAGAGCAATAGATTGTAATGAGTGTTTCAAATTTGTGTTTAATGTAATGAGGGTTTCGAATTACCTTTGAATTCGCTGCAGAGGGCATCCTCAAATCTAATTTTTCTATAGAGGGCCTCGGCGAATTCAAATTTGTTGCAACAAAATTTGAATTCCTTGCCCTTGATCACCTTTCCACAAGTCTCTAGGTCCTCTCTAAATCCTTATCGCCCATGCAAGTAACTGCTAATCAAAACGCCTCATGTCAAGCTAACGAATGAAGTGAGGTATGCAATGAACAAATGAAGCGAGGTCAAGCAAGACAGATAAATGTGCAATGAATGTGAATAATCACACCAATACATCGTGTGCATGAATACATCATGCCAAGATTTGGCCGAATTGTTTTTTTTTTAAATTGTCTACTTTGGATTTGATGACTAACTATTTAGTCATTTTTATTTCTATGAGTAAATAATTTTTTATTCAATGACCAAATTAGTCATTTATTTACTCATTTATAGCTAAGTTGTAAAAAACGAGTAGAATTTAGTCATTTTTAGTTGTTGTGACTAAAAGTTTTAGTCACCTAGTCATTTATTTGCCAAATTCTACTAGTGATACATACAAACTTACACAAAAAAAAATTAAAGCAAGACATAACATGAGCACGTTATAATGCACTCGCATTATAACGTGCTTGTGTTATGTCAAAGGTGTGATATAATGTGAGTGCATTATAACGTGCTCAAGTTGTCTTGATCTGGGAATCCCCAAGCCTTTGGCTTGGATTTGCTTTGTATTTCCAACCCAAAGGCTTGGACTACCTTTCCAACACCCAAAAATATGTTTTTGCATATTCTACAAAATTTCAAATAATCTCATTCATGCTAACCATCAAGTTTGCACATGTTTCAAAGTCAAGTAAAACAAACACCTCAGGGTTAATGTCAATCTCTCTCTTAGCTATTTAACAATGTGATTTTTTTCACATTTTGACTATATCTTAAGGCTTTCATCTTTAATTTCTTTTGTTGGTGTATCTATTTTTTTGTCAAAAACCAATGTTTGGTATTTTTTACTTTATTTTTTAACCGTTCAATGAAATTTCAAATAAATTACATTTTTATAAACTAGACTCTATTCTACACATATTACAAAAATTTGATTTTCAATTAGTTTTCAAAAATTATAGGGTAACTTCACTTATGTTTTTCAGGACATGTCCACTTTACAAATTAGTAAAAAATTATATTCTATAAAAATTATCAAAAAAATCAGGACCCCAATACCTATTAACTAATTTCTCACTGAAACGATTTAAAAAAATACGAAAGAAATTTAACCTTTGACTTACCCACAATAGATGCTATGTTATGCTTTTTTGAAAAAATAGGACCAATTTATGTGGGTAACATGTTTTAACCCCTTCATCTCTTCCATTTAAGAAAAAATAAATAGTTTAGAAAGTACATTCAAAGCTCTACGGTCCTTATTTTTATTGCATCTAAAAATTTTGAGTGTAACTATCCTCAATTTCTCATCCAAGGTCAGTATTTCTTGATTTCAGAAAAAAGTGGCCACTTAAGACCCCTTTTTGACCCCTCATTTTTGTGCACTTACCCATATAAGGGAAAAACCACGGTAAGGATTAGCTCACTATATGAATATCAATACCAATTACAAAAGGCTCACTACTGAAAGGGATCACTACCCAAAGGACTCATTTACCAAACGAAGGAAAGGCTCACTGCCCAAGAAGATCACTTATTTTAGAATATTACAGATGGCTTTCAGAAAACCATCCCGAAGTTTCTCCACTCCCATGGAAAATCATGAAGATCATGTCACGGAATATCAGGGGACTTAATAATCCCCATAAGCAGGATGTTCTGCACAATTTTGTTAGAGATCATAAGCCAGATATTCTCCTTATTCAGGAAACTAAAATGTCAAAGGAAAAAGTGGAAAAGATGAAATTGTTTCAGTACTATAGTATACATGGTAATAACTCAAATGGTGCTTCAAGAGGTATTGCCACTTTCTAGAATAGTCACATAATTAAAGGGGATCCGATTTTGGAAGGCTCGAACCATATTGCTACTATATTCACCCACATTAGGGACAATTTTAGCTGGACTCAATCAAATATCTATGCTCCTAATGGAAAAGGCACCAGAAAATCTTTCTGGTTGGAGCTAGCCGCTTTCCGAAGGATTTTTAACAACGATTCTTGGGTTGTCATGGGAGACTTTAATACTCCCTTACTGAATGAAAAATTTGGAGGATCCCAAATCAGTGCGAAAAGTAAGGAGGATCTTTAGAACTTTATCAATAATTAGGCGTTGATTGATCTGGATTTGCAGGGCGCTTCCTATACCTGGTCAAATCACAGAAATGGTATGGATCTAATCCAGGTTAGATTAGATAGAACTTTAATTTCTAACCAATGGTTCTTAAACTATTATTGTTCTCTTAAAGTCCTTTCTAGGATTGGATCTGACCATTTTCCCATAAGTTTTGTTGTGGATCCTTTAAAGATAAAGAAAAATATCCCCTTCAGAGTTGAAAAAATGTGGATTTCCCATCCTCTTTTTAAAGAGGAAATTAGGAAATGGTGGAACATTAATATCTTTGGGACAACTATGTTTAGAGTTGCCAAAAAACTTAAGGAAGTTAAATTCAATTTTAAAAATTGGAAAAAAGAGTCCTTTGGTAACATTTTTAGGATTAAATCTGATCTTCAGATGGAATTGGGGGAGGTCCAAAATAAAATTCAGAAGGAAGGATATTTGAATGATATTAAGGAAAAAGAGAATGAGCTCCTTATTAAGATGCATGGCATCATTTCTAAAGAAGAGGAGTTCTGGAGACAAAGATCTAGAGCTTTATGGTTATCTGTAGGTGACAAAAATACTAGGTACTTTCACTTGTCGGCCTCAAAACACAGGGCGGTTAACCGAATCTCTCTTATTGAAGCTAATGGTAACCGGTATGAGGAGGAGGAGGATATTAGAAGGCAAGCTATTATTTTCTTGAAAAATCTTCTTTCTAAGAATGAGGAAAATAACCAAAATGATCAGGACCATTTGATAGAGGCTATACCTAATGTGATTAATCAGGGTGATAACTCTATGTTGACTGTTATTCCCTCTAGTGAGGAAGTTAGGAAGGCTATCTTTTCCTTTGAAGGGATTAAAGCTCCGGGTCCTGATGGGTTTCCTATGTTCTTTCAATGGTTTTGGGAGATTGTTGGAGAGGATGTGGTTAACGCAGTCAAATAATTTTTTGGTTCTAGAAGTCTCCTAAAAGAGTTAAATGCTACTTTTCTGGTACTTATTCCTAAGAAGCCTAGAGTTGTGGAATTTGATGCTTTCAAAACCATCATCCTTTGTAACTCTATCTACAAAATCATCTCAAAGGTTTTGACTTCCAAACTTTTAATTCTATTGCCAACTCTGATTTCACCTCAACAGAATGGATTTGTCCCTGGCAGACAGATCCTTGATTCAATAGTCACGGTGCATGAGAATATCCATTCGCTGGTTGAGTCAAAGACTGAAGGTTTCCTCTTAAAGCTTGATATATCGAAAGCCTATGATAGAGTTGACTGAAAATTCTTGTTTAAAATTTTAAAGGTGTTTAGGTTTAGCAACAGGGTTCTTCAGTTGGTGGAGCAGCTTGTTTCTACAGCTTCTATCTTTGTTATGGTTAATGAATCTCCCTCAATTTTCTTTCAAAGCTCCAGAGGTCTAAGATAGGGAGATCCTATTTCTCCTATTTTATTTACTATTATGGTTGAAATTCTGGGAAGAAATTTGAAAAGGATGATAGATCAAAGATCCCTTGTTGGTCTTAAATCATCTTCTAGCAATTTGATCTGTTCTCATCAACAGTTTGTTGATGATACCATGCTCATGGGAAAATCAATTGTTTCGGAGGGAAAGACTTTGAAAAATCTATTGGATGCTTATGGGAGGGCGTCTGGGCAGCTGATTAACAAACAGAAAAGCTCTCTTCTTCTTTAATACTCCTGAACATAGATAGAATAAAATTTCCAGAATGCTAGGTTGCAAGGTGGAGTCTTTACCTGCCACCTATCTTGGTTTACCTTTAAGCCTTAAACCCCCAGAGTCCTTTTGGATTTCATTGGTTGAGAGGTTTACCAAGAAGCTTGTTGGATGGAAAGGAGCTCTGCTAAGTCAAGCCAATAAATTACAGCTCCTCAAAGCTACTCTTCAGAATCTGTCAATTTATGCTTAAGCCCTTCTAAAATCCCTGCCAAGTTTGCAGATGCTATTGAAAAGATTCAAAAAATATTTCTTTGGTCGAGTGTTGAAGAAAGAAAAAAGTTGCCTTTAATAGGATGGGATCTAGTGTGTAGATCTAAAAAGGCTGGTGGTTTAGGTCTTAGAAAAATCAGGATGGTTAACAAGAATCTTCTAGCTAAACAAATTTGGAGACTATTTTCGTCCTCAGGGGAATGGACTAATATCCTGACAAGTAAATATTTGGAGAATAACAGATCTCTTATAATCATGATGGAATCCCATCTTCTACCCAGAGGCTCAACATGTTGGAATAACCTGATTGTTGGTAGAAAAGTGGTTGATATAGGAGTGGGTTGGCAAGTCAGGAGTGGAAACCAAACTAGATTCTGGGATGATAAATGGTTATTCAAGGAGCCCCTTGCCAAAATTGAACTTTTTTGCAGGTGGGCTAAGATTTGTAAAGCTCTCTTTGGTTTGTATGTTAAATATTATTGGAAGAATGGAAAATGGGTGGATCTGTGTCTTGATAGTCAGGTTCTGGCTCCTGTTCAATCATCCCTGTTGGTTGTTAGACTTTGCCATGATAAGACAGAAGACTGTCTTGTTTGGAAAGATGAACCCTTGGGAAACTACTCCGTCTCATCAGCTTTTTCCAAGTTGTCTTCTATCCAGGCTCCCCCCCTTTCTGGTCGAATGCATGGATCAAACACCTAGTTCCTAAAGTCAACATCTTCTTTTGGATCCTACTTTAAAACAAAGTGCTCACGGTTGATAATCTTTGTAAGCGAGGTTTTCAAATACCCAATAGATGTTATCTTTGCAAGATGGATGTTGAGTCAGTTTGTCATTTGTTTCTTCATTGTCCATTTGCTACCTCAATTTGGGAAAAACTTCTCTGTTACTGGCAATTATCTTGGGTGTTCCCCTCGTCAATTGAAGACTTCTTCATTCAATGGAAAGTCCCTACTCACAACCCAACACTTCGGAAGTGGGATTTTTCCTTCCCTCATGTGGCTTGGGGTTTATGGAAAGAACAAAGCAATAGAATTTATAGAAATAAGGAATCTTTAGAGGTCATAGTGTTTGATAAAATAATCAGATTAATGAAAGAAAATTTCAATGCAATCCCCCAACAGGATTGTAACACTGAGAAAGTGGCTTGTTCTTCTTATGATCTTACGATTGCTAAGGAATGGAAAATTAGTTATGATATTTCCTATGCTCCTAAACATGTTAAGAAGGACAAGGAGGGTGTCTACTAGACTTTTCTGCCTAACGGTTGGATCAAAGCCAACTTTGATGGGGTGGCTAAAGGCAATCCTGGGGCGGCGGGATGCAACGGTGTTATAAGGGATTCTTTTGGAAAATTTCTAAGTGAGACTGCTACCCCCCTTGGCTCACAAACCAATGACTTAGCTGAGGTTGTCAAAGCTTTTCATGTAATAAAATTGGCTCATAGTCTGAATTTTAAAAACCTTTGGCTTGAAGGGGACTCAAAAAATATTATTGAATGTCTTCTAGGTAGGTCCCCACCCTCGTGGACCATAAAGCCTTGGATTGATGATGCTATTTCGACCTTAGCTAAGTTTGATAATATAAAGATATCCCATGCCTATAGAGAATCCAATGTTGTGGCAGAATTTTTTACAAATGAAGGGGTTAAAAGTAAAGGACAACGCACATGGATGAATATCAGTGATTTAGGTGTTAATGTCCGAGCCTTATTGAACTATGATGCGTCACATGGGAAAGATGCATGTCACCTCAATAATGATGATAAAACAGGGTAAGTACATCACTATCATTAGATTGCATGGGGCCAAGCTAGTTAGCTTGTCTTGTAAGCTTGCTCGGCATGCTTTGTGGGCTCACAGGTTTGGCAGGACCATTTCGAACCAAGATTTCATCTCTGTCTGCATTACTGTGCTTGCTAAAATGGGAGGAGATAGAAAAAGAGTTGAGTCGGACAACTTCGAGATGCACACAAGAAACACTAAAGCGTGGAACAAAGTTAAAAGTGGGGGTTTACTCCCTTTTCTGGAAAAACTCCATGGGTCAAATCAGGAAGCTATAGAGCTTTTTGAAAAGAATTTGGACAATGGGGAAATTACCCTTTTTGGCAGGAAAGTTAAGCTTGATGAAAATCTCATTGCTGAAGTGACCGGTATGTCCACTGAAGGACACAAATTTTTTTGGGACAGGAATTTCTCTGATGAAGCGGTGGTCAGATTTCTGAAGAAAGACAAGGAAAAATTGAAACTTGTGAAAGTTTCCAATAGTTACTTCAAGGCCAACACCATTAAAGCTCTTTGGAGAAAAGTTCTTCACGTCATTATGGAGTATATCACCCTAGAGGGTCGGTTCACTAGGGTCTATGGCTATCATTTTTCCTTGCTCAATCATTTTCGCTATAAGGTCACGATTTCTCTCCCCTACTATTTACTCTGTTCCTTAAGAAAGAGTCTAGAAGACCATAAGAAAAACCCTAAAAGATATCCTATATTACATACTGGTCTGATAAGGTTAATTTTTGAACATTTCAAAAATATGTCAGCCCCTGCTAACTTGGATGCCTCTTCGACATCTAAGGAGGATGACATTGAACCTAGTTGCTCAGCGAACAACCCTAATATGAGTCCGGCAAGGAAGGTCCTGGATCTGCCATATGTCCAGATTGGCAAGAAAACCCAATCCATAACCCCCAGTCTGTTAAAGTCTACCCTGCTTCTGAGCCTGGAAGCTCTACTCCCATAGCCAAAGGTGTTGGAAAGAATTTCCCTGTCAAAAACCTTGTTTTGTATTATGAAGACTCTCCTGATTCTAAGGACTCTAGCGCAAATAATAATTCTTCCTTTGCTGTCCTGTCAACAGACAGAGATGTTAGAACTAGGTCCCTTGGAGCCTCTGACCCTGCTAAAAGTAGCCTCAATCCTGATAGGGAACCTTCTGTTGACTATCTAGGCATAGCTAGGAGTAATGCTATGGACCATTTCAGAATGTAAAAATGGGTCTTTCATGAAATTAATGACCTGAAAATAAAAAATTGGGCCCTTTAGAGTAAATTGGAAGAGGTGGGAGCTAAGGTTTCTGAGTTATGCAAGAAGGTTGTAGAGCGTAATGAAAACACAGCTAGTAAAGAGATCCAGGAAAATGTGGGTAAGGACAAAAGGATAGAAATTAATTTGGAAAAAATAAAAAATGTTATGAAGATAATTACTGAACATAATAACAGAATGGCAAGACATAATGCAATCATTATCAATGCTATGACTGAAAAATGGGATAAATCTCAATAGGGGTTTTGGGTTGTTGATTTGGAAGAGGTGAAAGATAAAAACCAGGAAGAGGACATTGGGATTTCAAAAAGAACCAGGGTTAATCTGAAAAGGAAGGCACCCCCCACACCACAAATGATTCAAAGCTTCAAGAAGGGTGTCTAGGATATGCAGGATCTTGAGGCCAAGACTAAGATTGTTCTGAAGACTCTGGATTAGTTACTGCTAGTTTTTTGGTCTGAGTTTCGGCTGGCTTTTTGTTTGTCCTTCTTGGCTTTTTTTGGTTGGTTGTTGGTTATTTTGTATTTTTCTTTTATAGCAACCTATTTTATTCGTTGGACTTTTTTTCCCTTTCCTATCTTTTGTTGTAAACTTAGTGGTTTCAGATCCCTGTAAAACCTGTTTTTCCTTTATAAAAAACAAGAGAATCTGCCACAACCATATGTTACATTCGGCTCACTACCTCCAACAACTTTAGGCACACTGAAATGTAGACACCTTTTGCTCACTACTTCCAGTAGTCTTAAGTGTTCATGATCACACTCAGATCACAAAACTTGATCACACATACATCATTTTAAATCACACTTTCCATGTCACACACTTCTCCAAAAATTGACCTTGCATATATATCTTTCGCAACTGTGAATAACCTTCTTCAATTTGGCTTCAATGAAATGTATGCACCTAAAACATGTAACCACCAAATAGGTCAGCAAAAAAAACTTCCATGATGGAAAAAAGTGAAGGTGGACCACACCAAGGGTTAATCAAGACTTAATTCTACATTGACATGCTACACTAGGCTTCCACAATCCACAAAAACATCCACAAATAGCGTTGACACACCAAGTTGGACAAACCAACATTAATGCTACCAAGAAACCAAATTCACACTTTACTAGGTCTAGAAACATCATGCAAACCACATAAGAACATTTCACAAAATCCTAGAATATTCCAACACTAACAAAATATTTAAAATCACTAGTGCAAACACATGAAATTGAAAATGATATCATCCTATGCAACCAGTCAAACTATCACTAAGATACAATACATGAACCAAGCTTGCGAAATAGCTAAACACCAAACCATCTAAGAGAAGATAGATACAAGTATCATTAGCACATTACTAAATCCACAAGACAAGAAACTTTAGTGTGGAGAAATGTGGAGCAATTCCATTTCTCCTAGATATCCCTCTTCACAAGCTAGACACTATCAAACATATCTTCTACTATCACACAATCCAAAACCTGAAACTCTAGATATAACACCTTCAAAGGATTTTGATCATCACATCCAAATTACAGAAGCACAACTTCAAGGATGAAGAAATGTGAAGCATAACACCTAATGCATCCCTATCACCTTGTACACTCTTTATACAAATTTTCTCAAAAGCACTTGGAAACCAAGTGACCCTACTACACTTACAAATTTGATCAACACCACATACACCTTCTCATCATAACTACACTAGAGAGGTTGACATCAATGACAACACTAATGACAACATAGTGCAACAGCCTCTCCCTTTGTCATTGATGGAAACACCTACTGAAAAACCATCAACAACAAAAGCAACTCTGTATATCCAACAATCAAGCAACTCTCCCTTTACTTGGACATCTCTCTCTCCACCTTTCTTGCAATTTTTTTCCTATTTTTTTTAGACTTCACTCTCTCCCTTTAACATTAATGGCAAAGGGAAACACCTGCACACTTCACTTCTCTCTCTCTCTCTCTCACGTTTAGGATCAATATATTCTCTCCCTAATTGCACCAACCAAAGACACCACTACCTACTCCCCATAAGAGGTAGCCTTCATCAATACATGAAAAATAATTCATCTTGAATTGCACACCCCTGGACAGATGCACCATCTTATTCATTTAGTTGAAAGGAGGGAAAATAACCCCTAGCTTATTTTTGAGATACTCAATTGTATCTTTTGGAAGAGCCTTTGTGAAAATTTCTTCTATTTGATCCTTTGTAGGAATATACTCCAACTTTAACTCATTCTCAACAACTTTCTCTCTTATAAAGTGATATCAGATAGAGATATACTTTGTTCTTGAATGCATTACCCAATTTTTTGAAATTTTGATAACACTTGTATTATTACATAAGATAGATATAGGTTCATCATATGAGACTTTGATATCTTTCAATGTTTTCTTCATCCACAACACCTGTGTATAGCAAGATGTTGCAACAATAAATTTTTCCTGTATAGTAGATAATAACACTAAATCTCGCTTCTTACTCAATTAAGAAACTAGTCTATTTCCAAGGAAGAAAGTACCTCCACTTGTACTTCTTCTATCATATGCACAACCCACCCAATCTACATCTATATAAGAACTCAAGGAGAAGTCAATATTCTTAGAATACCATAGTCTAGATTTCTCTTCAAATATCTAAATATCCTTTTGACTACTGCCACATGTGATTCTCTACGATCTTCTTGAAATCTTGCCACAAGGCATACTGCATGCATGATATCTGATCTATTTATTGTTAGATATATTAATCCACCAATCATGGATCTATACTTGGTTTGATTCTTCTTAGGAGATTCATCATTTTTGCTCAATTTACAACCAATAACCATGGGAATACATACTAGTTTAGATTCCTCCATTCCAAACTTCTTTAGCATTTCATTAACATAGTTTAATTGCATAATGAATATACCTTTTTCAATTTGTAGCCCAAGGAAGAAAGTCATTTCCCCAAACATTGACATTTCAAACTCATTTTTCATCTCTATAAATTTTTTACATATTACCTCATTTCCTCCAAAGATTATATCATCAACATACACAACCACAATCATATCTCAACTTTGAAGTAAAGGTTGCTAGATGCAGCACCCTTTTTGAATTCTTGTTGCAATAAGTACTTGACCAATCTTACATACCAGGCTCTATGAGCCTGTTTGAGCCCATATATTTTATTTTTCATCTTTCAGACCATGTCAAGGTCTTCTAATAACTAAAAACCTTCATGTTGTTTAATGTATACCTCTTCTTCTAACTCACATTCAAAAATGTAGACTTTACATCCATCTGATATACTTAGAAGTTTTTATGTGCTGCAAAAGGGTATGTGTAGGATCATCATAGAAAAAACAAGCCCTTAAGTGGCAATGAAAATTTAGAAAAATTAGAGTTAGGGAACTTGATGTAAAAATTTGAATAAGTTATCTATATTATTTCAAAAATATGTAAAAATAGAATTTGTGGCAAATTGAATGTAGTTTCTAAACTACTAGGTTTATTTATATATATGGTGAAAATTTGAAATTTCAATGCAGTAGTACTTAAATTTCAAGGAAAAAATAAGAAGTAGGTGTCTATCTAACTACCCTAACCACAATAAAATGATAATATTTTTTTATAATATTTTAGATATAAGTAGAGGACTCATGTCTGGATGTGATGCATACTTTTTTGTAATTTTTTTCCAAGTAAATAATTAATTATGAATTTTTTATTACAAC
>VDFB02271358.1:319127540-319200773 GCA_007258455.2 Sequoia sempervirens | reverse complement strand
AGATCTCTCTCTCTCTCTCACTCACTCACTCCCTCTACCCTTGACCCTAAACCCTACACCTTACACCCTTACACCCTCTACCCTCTACCATTAACCCTATATACCCTCTATCTCTCTCTCTCAAGTCTCTCCCTCCTACCCCCTCTCCCTCTCTCAAGTCTCTCTCTCTCTCTCTCTCACTCACTCCCCCTATCTCTCTACCCTCTACCCTAAACCCTAAACCCTTAGCCCTTAAACCATAAAACCTTATAACCCTCTACCCTCTACCATCAACCTGATACCCTCTCTCTCAAGTGTCTCTCTCATACCCACTCTCCCTCTCTCAGGTCTCTCTCTCTCACTCACTCCCTCTAGCTCTCTCCCCTCTACCCTAAACCTTAAACCATTAACCCTCCATTCCTTTATCTCTCACCCACTCCCTCCCTCTCTCTTTGTCAAGTCTCCCTCTCTCTCTCACTCACTCACTCCCTCTATCTCTCTCACTCACTCCCTCTATATCTCTCTATCTACCCTTAATCATAAACCCTAAACACTTAACCCTTAAACCCTAAACCCTTAATCCCTCAACCCTAATCCCTCAACCCTATATTGTCAACCCTCTACCCTCAATCTTAAACTATCAACCCTCTACCCTTAACCCTCTCTCTCTCTCTTGGATCTATGGGTGATCCCACAATACTGGTTTATAATTTTTGGCCAAACTGGACACTAAAATAATTTTTCTAACTAAATCTTCACTTTCGAGCACCTATAGTAGCTAAAATGTGAGGAATTTGAAGATGATGCAAACTAGTTATTTGTGACATTTTGTTTGTAGATTCTAAATATATTCTTTTTAAAAAAATTGGAATTAGATTGCACTTTTTTCCATATCCCTCGAAAACTAGTTTTTTTCAAAAAACAACATTTTTAAGGAGTGACACTCACCGTTTAATGCATAACTTTTTTTCCATGAAGTATAAAATTCTAATTCTTTTGAATTTGTATTTGTAACTCTGATATCTAGTGCTTTTGAAAAGGGGTTTTCATTGTGTTTTTTGGCAGGATGGTGGGAACTTGCATTGAATGGGTTCACTCGAACCCATGGTCTAGTGAACCCTCTTTTGGTTTGTTCAAATCTATTAGTTTGCTCGAACCCCAAAAATGAAATTTTTTGGCATGGGGTCATTTTTTTCAACTTTTTCTTCCTAACTCCAATTCTAAACCACTTTTGTGGGTTCACCCCTATGTGTGCAAAAATCGGATATCCGATTTGTAACACCAAAATCTTGTCATTACAATACATTTTAAAACGTTTTCAATACAATACATTTTATATATACCAAACACAAATCAAATATCTTATTTGGATTAGATATCCAATTTGTGCTACTTTGGCTTGGGCATTGCTTTGGAGCAATGTACTGACACCCAAACCAAAAAAAAGTCAACTCAGGATTTTCACATTTTTTGGCGAATGCAAAATGCTACTTTTTTCATATTGCCACTTTTTGGCCCATCATGATCTTGAACATACGCAATAGCCAAAAACATCCTAATAGCCTCCATTCTTACTACTGGAGCAAAAGTCTCTTCAAAATACATTCCTTCCATTTGTGAGTAATCTTTGGGTGATCCCACAATAGTGGTTTGCACTTTTTGGGACATCCTTTTTTTGCTAAAATCACATATTTTTAGAAAATATAATGATTTAAGGCTTGAAAAGTTTCATTTAAAGGATTCCAATTGAATAGGGTTTGATCAAAACACCTTAGATCAAACCGCCTTGGATATAACCCCGCTAGTTTTAAACCATACCTATAACGGAGTCTCCTCTACACCTGTCAAAATGTTGATAAAAACTCACTTTTGATTTACCTTTTGGGGGATCAAATGAAGTCATTTAAAATTTATTTTTTGTAAGTATGTAGTCCTTATTATAAGCTTCCCAAAAGTATAAATTTAAATATATTTAATTTGATTATTATATTTATTTTTTTATTTCTTCTGAATGTAGGTTTTTCACCAAAAATCAAGCTCTTTGTTTTGCACATGTGGAAAAATAGTAGATTACCAAAAAAAAATATAAAAAATATGTTTGTGCTAGGTATTGATGTCCTTGATCTAGCATTTAAACAAATTGAATTTTGATACTATACAAAAAAAATTATGTTGTATGCGGTCCGCCTATGTCTAAATTGTAATTGGTTTACTTAAAAACTTAATGAAGAAAAAAATGTTCAATAAAATACTATGAAACCAAATGAACATGCTAGATATCATAGATACAAATCTAAATTTGAAAATATTAAATTTTTATCCTTCATAGAAAAAATGTTATGTTGTTTACGGTGAACATCACTCTTTAAAAATGGTGTTTACTATTAAAAAATAGATTTTGAAGGAGATGGAAAAATAAATGAAATTTGATTCAAATTTTTTTAAAAAAATTATGTTTAGAATCTACAAATAAAATTTCACAAATCACTAGTTTGCATCATCTTCAAATTCCTCATGGTTTAGCAACTATAGGTGCCCAAAAGTGAAGATTTAGTTAAAAAAAATCAATTCAATGTCTAGTTTGGCTAAAAATTGTAAATCAGTATTGTGGGATCACCCCTTTACACACAAGCCTAGCCTTGTTTCTGATAACTTCTCCATTCTCATTCAATTTATTCCTAAAAACCCATTTAGTTCCTATCACATTCTTGTTTGCTAGTTTTGGGACTAGTTCCCATTTCTAATTCTTCTCAATCTACCTCACCTCTTCTTCCATAGCTTTGATCCAATTTTCATCCTTGCAAGCTTCAATAACTATTTGAGTTTCTACTTCATAAAGTAAATAAATGTTTACCTATTCCTCTATCATAACATCTTTTCTTCTTGTCAGCACACCTTTGCTTTTGTCTCCAATTATTTGATCTCCTCAAAATCATTTTTCTAAACATACTTAGGAGTCTTAGAATTCTTTTCTAGAGCTTCTTCCTCTTCTACTATCATCTCCTTTTCTTTCTCTTCTTCTTTTTCTCTTTCTATGCAAGGGGGGCTCATCAGATTCGTATCCTTCCATCAACACTGAGCTTTGATGTGATTTTTCATCCACTTTGGCACTTGTAATTTCAACTATCTTATCTAGCCTCTTTTGTAGCACTTGTATGCCTTGCTCTTTGTAGAATATCTAAGGGAAATTCCTTCATTTGATATTTCATTAAACTTTGCTAAGTTTTCTTCATCCCTCTTGATATAATATTTGCTTCTAAATGCTCTAAAATATTTCACAGTAGGGTTTTTTCCATATCATATCTCATAACTTAGGTTCTTTGAAATGTTCACTCTTGCTTGACCTCTATTGAGAATGTAAACTATGGTACGAATAGCTTCTCTCCAATAAACATCTGGTAGATTTGATTCTTTCAACATGATTCTTGTTGCTTCCTAAACTGACATATTCTTCCTCTTCACAACCCCATTATGTTATGGAGTCCTAGGAGCTGATAAATGTTTTTTATCCCATGATCTTCACAAAAACTATTAAACTCATTGGAGGTGAACTCACCACCTTTTTCAAACCTCAAACACTTGATTTTCAGATCCATTTCATTCTCAACCATAGATTTAAATTCTTTAAACTTATCTAGAACTTCTATTTTTTCTTTGAGAAGGTTCACCCAAGTCATTCTAGAGTAATCATCTATTAGCAACATAAAATACCTGTCACCTTGAGAGCTTCTTATTCTGTTAGGTCCACATAGATCAATATGCACCAACTTCAAAGGTCTTGTAATACAATATTCCTTAGTTTTGAACCTCTTCGTTGTCTATTTTTCAAACTAACACTCTTTGCAATTGCATTTATAGGCTTTGTAATTCTTGTCATGCCTCCCACAGCATGAGTAGAGCTGATCTTCAATAGGCTATCAAAATTGATATGACACATTCTTTTGTGCCATAGTGAACTTCCATTGATTTGAGTTACATAGGGGTACCAAACTCCCTTTCTAACTCAACTTTCATCTTTTCAACCTTTTCTTCAATATCCTTTTTTTTCTTTTTCAAGTTCTCTTTACTTGATTTCTCTTCATAAGTACCAAACCTTTCAAATGTTGTATCTCCAAGTTTTCTCAATACAATCTCTACAAGACTAATGCACTTGGGCTCAACTACATCATAAGGAAGCTCTAGAACCCAAACAATTCTAGGTTCAACTACTTCCATGTAGCAGCAATCTCTGCTAACCATAAATGTTAATTCATTCTTATAATTATCCATAACTTTACTTGGAATCCTTTCTCCCTCTTGCATCTGAGCTTAAAAAGGTTTAAAGAATCCCCACAACATTGAATCACAAGACTCTTTACCAAGAAATCTCCTCAAATAATCTCTAATTTGAACAACTACAAAAATATTATCTTGCCATACTATATTCTTCACTCCGAGCAACTCATTGAGAAAGTAAAACATTAAGCAAATAATAAGATTACCATACCAAAAAGGGTATTTTGACTCCTTTGTCTTCTGCAAATTTTCTAACAACTATAATCACAAGAGCTCACAAAGATCAAAGTCTTTGCATTCTTTCACCATTTGATATGTTATGTGAATCATGATGGTAGTGACTTAATTATCTTTGTTGGTGTAGAATATCTTGTAACCAATCATCATTGTAGCATATTTAATCACCAGATCTTTAATGTCATCCATTTTTAGGAAATTCTTGTGAAACTTGGAATTGGTAAGCTTCATCACCAATTCATTATTTACCTCTTTCAATGTTGAGATAGGTCATGTGGAGCTCAAACCAATAACAACCCTAATTTCCTCTTTGGTTATCATATGTGGCATGTGAAACCACATGAATTTATCATGTATTTTGCTCAGAACATGCTTCAACCACTCATCTTCATAGCAAAAATTAGGAAATTATTTCCATCCATCCAACTTATTCTCCATCAAGCTTGCATGCTCTGGTTCAAAATCATCTCCAGATAGCACTTTTTCCCTAAACTCCACCAATTTTAAGTGATCATATTCATCCATCTTTGAATGAATGTAAATTCACACATCTTATGTGTGTAGCACATTTGAAGGAACCCTAGAGAATGCCCCTTCTTTATCTGTTTCCATTGATTTGTATGGATGCTTCTTAAATTTGGTATCAACTTCTCAAGAACATCAATAACCTAAGGAGAACATTATGAACTTCTCTAAACTAGGGTTTTCTATAAATTGTAAATATCTCATGGAATGTTGTTGATAGGATTTCATTCAACAATTCAGATCATGTTTTCTCTGCTCTCCTCTTCAAATGATCAAATGAAAATGTCTTTTAGAATATGCAAAATGAAATATAAACACTTTATCTATAACCTATAATGTGCATAAAATGCAATAGTTCAAAAGGTTAGGTCAAATACTATCAAGCCTTGACTATATCATCACAATCACTCCTAAACACTCCACAAATTTCTGCATTAAGATATTTCTCACTAGAGATTTCACCAATGGATCAAGAAAACCAACCTTTATGCGCACTAGTATGTTGAAGACATCAACATCTCATCTTTGGCATGGGTTTAGAAATTTTTCTATTAAAACTCCCCTTGAACCAATCCTTTCTATTTAGTTTTCAAAGGAAACATCTACACCAAAATTTGGCACATATTCATTCTTCACATCATTCTCTTCCTTTTTCTTCTAGATATTATCCATCTCCTTCTTCACCTCAACTAGATCAATCTTCTTTTGTGAAACAAAGGGTTTCACATTCTTTCCTCTACAAAAATTAGCTATATGTCTTATTTCATTACATTTATAACATATGAAACCTTTTTTCAAAACAAACTTACTTCTTTCCATTTTAGATTTGCATTCAAAAGCTTTATGTCCAAACCCATTGCATGAGTAATAGTAACCAAGGAATGATTGAGGTATCATGTACCATTATTGCAACCATTCATCATCTATCTTTTGTATTCACTATCCTTATGATCAAATCTATTGCATGCATAACATTGTCTGAAAAATGATTAATTTTTTTTATTCTTCCAGCTTCTAAATTCTATATTTCTATGTCCAAATTTGTTGTAGGAATAATAGTGACCTTTAAAGGATGAGTACCTTTGTGTAGCTGATTGTTTGATAGGAGGTCCCTTGAAATATTTCTTTTGGTTTCAAAAATGTTTGATATTTCTCTTCTTATCTCGAGTCTTGCTTTGTTCATTATTCCCCTTTTCAAAAAAATTTGGAGTCATATTTTCCTTTGAGCTCTTAACTCTTGACTCTTGACTCTTTGCTTTCTACAGATCTTCCATTAGAGACACAATCTTTTCTTCAAGCTTTGAGCATTCTATAGACTTGTGTTTCAATTTGGCATTCAGGCAGTATTTAACACTTTTTCCTTCTTCAACTTGCACTTTTAGATTAGTGATTGTCCCATTTGATTGTTTAAATTGCTCATTTATTTCCTTGAGTTTCTCTTTAACTTTCTCAACTTGATTCCTTAGTTTCTTGATACACTCATTTGCTTCCTTAAGAGTTTCTTTTAGATCTCTATTCTCATATTCTACTTTATTCAGGTCATTAAGACCATATTTGAGTTCTCCTTCCATATCAACCTCAAAGTCTTCTTCAATAAACCCTTCCATAATAATTTCTTCTAGAGAGATAGTATACATCTTAGTTGTCATGTGTTCAACATACAAGATCTACCTTAGCTATTAAGAAAATTGAAGGAAACTTGCTCTGATACCAATAGATTTCATGCATGATTTTCAGATGCACGAGTGATAAGGAAAAAAAAAGTCTAGATATAGGATGGCAACAAATGTAAGTATAAGTGTGGGTCCTACTATGCTAGTATTTTAGAATAGTACCTAAGTTCTATGTAGACTATTACACATAAGGGGGAAAATATGTAAGTTCCAAAAAATTGCACAAGCCTTAATGGAAATTCAATAATGATTTAGTAGTTTGGCGCATGACCTACACGGTGTGAGTTATACATTCTCTTAGAATTTTCCAACTTGATGATCTAGTGTCATTTTATTTCTTAACCTATTTTCAAGCTTTTTTAGCTCCAAACTAAGTTTTGGGTACTTTCACAACACTAAAATTAATTTAAAAACCTTCAACTTAAGGGTTTCAAGGGAGACTATACATTTACCTAGGTAAATTATATCTTAAGCTATAGGGTTACTTGGGCAACCCGCACTAGGAAAAGGGTTGATCTTAACCTAGAAAAGGGATGATCGTATTGTGTTTGATAGATACATAATTACTTCAATTCTTATTATTTTTTCATCATTTTCACTCATTATTGAGACTTATTTCCAATATTGAATAAGCTATATCTTCCCCTAATTGATTTTCCTCTCCCCTTGATTCTCAATGAACTCTTAGGTGATATATCATTCAACTCTCTAGTCTTCTCCAAATCAATTCCCAATGATTTAGAAGATTCAAACCTATAAAAATTCCCCTTTCCTTTGGAATTCAAGAGGGTGATTTTTTTCTTTCTATCAAGATTCTCGCTACAATCTATACAATCCTTATTCACTTAATTCTACCAAAAGGATCACCTTAGAGAATTATTTCTTTTATATTGTAACCTCCACATATAACATTCTCACACTCAACCCAAGGCTTCACAAGTCCTTCCCCTTATGCATTGAATCTCAAAAGCTTCTTATATCTCCCAAGTAATCTCTAATTCCCAAATCTAGGCCTTCTCTACCACCATTATCATCATAGGGAGGTTCTGAATATTGTAAAGGAGGATTTAAAAGAAGTTAGCTCTATAAGCACACAAGCCACCATTGGTAGCACCAAAAGATTATGTAAACCTTGGTGATAGTATAGGTTATTTATTTATTTTTTAAAATATTTCTTTAGTAATTAGGAAATTCAAAAATTTATAAGAAACATATATGTTTTTATTTTTATTTCTTGATTATAATATGAATCTTTATTTTATTTATAATTAGATTAAATTAAATACTTCTTTTAGATAGAGTAGATTTTCTTTGTTAAGTTTCTTGCAAAAGCTATTGATCACAACACAATACATACAAAATTAAACCCCAAATCCCAGCATGAGGTAATTTTAAAAATTATTTTCTTTGAAATTCAAAACTCAAAAACTAGAGATCTCAAAATTCTCAACAAAATAAAAATTCTTAAAATTTAAGTAGCTCATTTATTTTATTTTGAAAATTACAAACAAAAATAGTTTATTTTCAAGGAAGATATATAAATTTTTTTACACACATTTAGCCTCATTAAAAATTTAGGAAAAAAAAAGCAAAAAGAAGTAGAAGCCCTCAATTCTTCCACTAGAAAATCTATGAATGTGCAAACAAACAAACTTTCTTATCTCTTCTATCTATCTTCATTCTCACTCATCTCTTGTGCTTGATGTGTCTTGTAATAAAAGTAGATTGAGTAGAAACAATCCTAAATGAGATTAGGAGATAATTTTCCTATTTAGTTAACTCCAATTAAAGAACAAGGCCAAGAATAAACTAAAAATATTGAGGCTAATTCAACAAGAAAATGGGTGTAATAAAATGTGAATAAAGATAATAAGGATCTTTTAAGTGCAAGGAAAACTCATAAACCATTTTTTCATATAAGCTAGACATGAAATGAATGTCATTTGAGAAAACAAAAATATTAATCTTAACTTGTTGCAAGAGTTGACCACTTGATCACATCAAATAAACATTGAAAACCATAACCAAACCAAATAAAATAATCTCATTCAAACCTATCAAGAAAACACAATAAACCACAATGGTCTACTTCCACAAAAAAAAGTGAACAAACCCTCAATCCAACTCCTACTCAATTGGATTTTCCCATGAGAGGAAGAGTGACTTGACATGAGTCTCATAGCAATGATCTAATATGCATTATATCTAGTGTTTGAGTCATTTATATGGTGCTTGAGTTGATTTTGACCATCACAGTAATAACTACTTGAACAAAAAATATCAACAGCATAAAGGGGCATGCACTAGTGCCACTTTGAGAATTTATCATTGTTTTTGCTTGACTTTTCCGTGACATTTGAATAGAAGCTACCCAATCCAAATTACATGAAAACTACTTTATCTAAAATAGTAAAATGTAATATGCAATTCTTTCACAAACACTCTCTCTAATTCTTAGGAATTTTAGAGCTATCGTCTATATAAGAGATCTTGTTAATGCTAGATTAAAAATATATATTTTATTGCAATAAGTCAACAATATGTTTGCAATTAATAGAACCAATACAATTTTAAAAAGAACAAAAATGACAATTTGAATAGATTTACTCTATTGTTAAGCATATAGATCCAACGAACTTTAATAGATAATATCTATAGATAGATGTGTCTCTTGCATGAGACAGAGCTCTCCATAGAAATGTTTTGAAGTATGATTAATTACAAGTTATATTTTTAATACTTTAAAAATATTGTTAATGCTAGATTAAAAAAAACAAACATATTTTATTGGAACAACTCAACAATATATTTGCAATTCAACAGAAATGATACAAGTTTAAAAAGAACAAAAATGACAACAAAACAATGGTTTACCTAATGAAGACATGAGACAATGAAATCTACCAAAGAACTAGAGCTTTTTCCTTTGCTTCACATATTTTTGCAGTGTATGCATATTTTTGTTAAGCCACCCACATGTTTTTTTAAATAAAATGAAATTTATACTTACGAAAATTAAATCAAAATTTATTCTATTTATTTTTTCTTCTTCTTCTCTGCTATGACGGGTGGGTTATAAGGGAGAGGGGGCCATAGTGGGTAGGGGTCCAATGGTGGGTATAGAAGTAGGCTTGAGTGGGCTCCATAGTAGGTAGGCTTAATATCCAATAAACTTACACTTAATATCCAATTGCAAAACACTTTTATCCATAAAGTACACAAACTGACAAATCATGTGATGCCACATCAACCAACCAATAATACATGACATAGTGACCCACTATTGGTCTCACCCTTTTTTTGGACCTTTTTGGATACCTTGACAAAAAGCATGTTGATGTGGCATCATATTTGATAGTGTGACCTTGAAACCAATTTTTATAAGTAGGGGACTTGTCAAATAAGATGTACAAATTTGGGAGTGATTTGAATTTTTCACAAAAGACTTTGAGAAGTGCAAAGTTAGGGTGGCCCACTATAGGCCCCTCTCCCTTATTTTAGAAAAGGATTCATGAAGTAAAATATTGAAAGAAATCCCATACAAACATGTCATTCTAAAATAAAAAAATTTGAATAAATGAAAGAGCTCTGGGAATTACAATGCCATTTATGCCATGTCAAGAAAGTTTCAACATTACCATGTACAATGACAAAGGGTGCTTAGTTACATATGTTAAAGGTGTCAGATCCTCCTTTACATCCCTTATTACAAAGGGTGATTAGTTACATATACTAAAGATGCAACATTTGTCGGAGCCTTGCCTTGTAGGTGGTTGTATTGACTTCTTGAGATCCCTACACACCAAACAAGAAATACATTTGGTAGTATGCTAACATAAAATGGTTTTTTCATCCCTGAATTTAGACTATCCAGGCATTATTGGATCCTAAAGAGAAAGGCATGATACAAATTTTAGTAACCATACAACAACATATGCAATATGCACACACATAGCATGATCAGAAAGAAGTCTTAACATGAAATAACATGATTGGTGTTGGACAAAGAAACCATACAATGCACCAAAATTTGTACACTAGATGACATATGGTATGGGGGCTCTACTTCCAAATCATATATGATATTTCAATTTTGTCCACTTCTGAAAGTGCACAACAGTACACCAATAAAACATGACTTAATACACAAACTAACAATCTTGCATGCGCCTGTATTGAGTTCTCACAATCTTGCATGTGCCTGTATTGAGTTCTCAAGTTCACTACAAACCAAATATAATATAATTACATTGAGACCATGAGTCAAGTCAGCCACCCATTTCTTGCTTGAAAAGAAATTGTCGTGCTTGTACAGATTTTGCAGGAAAAACTGTTGCATGCAATGCGTTATCTTCTAAGTGAACAATAAGGTTTATATTTATGTATAAGGTCGAACCCTTACTGTCATCAATGTGGTCATTACCAGCCATTCCATTTTCTAAAGAATGAAGAATTACATACCAAAGTCCATTTTAGTTGATCTTATTGCAAAAACGTAAATTTGGCAGGAACTAGGGTGTAATGCAGCTCTTGTTTAACAGGCTGAGGAGGACACTTTTTTTTTAAGTATCCAATTATCTAAATCTCATCAGACCAGAATACTTATAAGAAGGCTTCTGAAACAGTTGACAAACACAGTGTAATAATTTATTGAAAATTTGAGCAATGTCCATGTGCTTGATATAATTTTTACAAATGAAAGACATTGATAATAGCTATGCATTGGAAGCACTAAAAGTAAGACCATCTTGTGGGCAAAGCAGAGGATTGTGACCTCATGGATTTCACTTCTTTCTTTTGGGAGGATGACTGAGTGCAGCTAATCTGCCATAGAATCTGCTCAAACTCATGTACATCGCATGGAATAGCCAAAACTCCTCTTTGGTGGAACCCATATTCTTCTCTCGCTTTTTCAAGAAGAATGCTGAAAAGGGGATGTGACAAATACACAATGGGAATTACGAACTTCTTCCCTTGTTCGCCAACGCAGACGGGCACGCATGAGATTGAGCGTCCTTTCTTTCTCCACCCAAACCCTAACGTACATCTCTTTTCCACATAATTTGAGCTAACCTCCATGTACTCAGATTTATTGGAGCGGCATGCGATGCTTTCTTTCACCATTTTTAATGTCTGCATCATACGTTTGGTATACATTTTCAGCTTCATCGCTCAAATTCTTGCATACAAAATCGACATTCCTCAAATACTTATAAAAGGAGGTTGGTGTGATTCTCACGCCGCCTCCTATTTTGGGATATTTTTAATTTTAGTAATGACATGTTCATCTTCATGCACAAAATTTATTTTATTTATAATAAGTCACAGTTAGTCTTTTACAAAGTCTTTGACTTCTTGATTTTCTTTTAATATTACACATGCAAAAGCTATTTGTCTTTATAGTTCTTAATTTATAATTAAATTTTTTGTAGCCACTAATTTTTAATACCCTATTCTTAGATAATATAGTAGAAAGTGTTTGGAATAGTGTATGGAAAGTTTTTTATGTTTATTTTATTGTAGGCATAAAATTAACATCTTAAATTATTATTTCTATTTCTTAAAATTTACGAAGAAAAAAAATATCTATTACTGTCATTATCTCTCCAACATTTTCAATAGTCCAAAAGTCTTATCCCAACTAGCAAAAGTATGCAATTCCAAGTTGAATACCAGAAATTGTCGGTCGCATTGAACGTCATAACAGTGCTGAGTTAGAGTGGAGAACACTCCACTCCCTCCAATGTAAGGTTGGTAGGGTGGGGATCACTCCTCTCCCTCTAATATATCCTTTGTTCCTGTGGAAGGAAAGCTCACAACAAATTTCCTCAGTTCATTCACACAGAACAAGGAAGCAGAAAGTGAATTGAGAATTAGGAGGCAGAAGGTGCATTCACAATTCTGGCAATGGAGATGTGTGGATGGAGAGATGTTTTGATATGGGGAGTAGTGTTAAGCTTAGCACATGCGTTGGTGAAAATAGTGAGAGCCATATGGTGGAGGCCTAGACAACATACAAGGTGTCTTGAAGCTCAGGGTATGAGGAGCCCTCCTTACAAACTACTCAATGGCAATCTTCCAGAGATGACGAAGATGATGGATGAAGCCAGATCGAAGCCAATGGAGCTTTCTCATCGAATAGTACCCCGAGTTTTGCCTCATTATCACCCCAGTGTTAACAAATATGGTGTGACTGCCTCTTTTTTTTTTCAGTTTATGTAATGATTAGCTGAAGTTAGTCCTACATAACAATAACACATATTTGTAAAAATTTAAGCCTTTGTGCTGAAGTCGGTGGGTTTTGAACACAGGGCGGTACTTTGTATACTGGTTTGGTATGAAAGCGAGGGTGAATATCCCAGACGGGGAGCTCATTAAAGAAATTCTTTCCACCAAGTTCGGACACTATGAAAAGCCTCCTCTAAACCGTATAACGAGGCAGGTGGCTGGAGGTTCGCTCGCTTCTTTGGAAGGCGAGCAATGGGCAAAGCACAGAAGAATAATCAACCCAGCATTCTACATGGAACACTTAAAGGTGATGCCTTACAATTTGCAGTATAACCATGATTGCTGCCTCTGGCTTTTTTTTGTAGTTTAATGACATTGACGGTGGTGGTTGCAGGGGATGATTCCCTCAGTAGTGGGCAGCACTTCAGATATGATAGAACGGTGGAAGGAAAGAATGGGTTATGATACAGAGATAGAGATTGAGGTGTCAAAAGAATTTCGTGATTTAACAGCAGATATTATTTCCCGAACAGCCTTTGGAAGCAGCTATGCTGAAGGAAAGCATATATTTGACATGCAGCTAGAACAAATTGATCTGATTCTTGAATCTGTTCGTACAGTTTATATTCCTGGTTTCGGGTAAGCTAGCACCTTAATCTCACCTTGCAGTTTCCTTTTACTTGGCAAGTACTTTGCCTATCTTACAGTTTGTATTCCTGGTTTTGGTCTAAGTGATTGTTGGTGTTGTCATAAGTTTTGTATTCCATTTGATTGAGTTCTTATGTTTTTCTTGCATCTCGCGGTTCCTAGTGAATAAATTTTTTACTTTATTATTCAATTGATCATTAAACTGAATGCGCATGCATTTATCTAAGTAGCAGTTGGTCGTGCATTGATTCAGATTCTTGCCCACAAAGAGAAACAGGCGACTTTGGAAACTAGGAAAAGAGATAAACAGATCAGTGAAAGTGTTGATTGAAGGGCGAAAGGAAACAGTAAGCATGGGTGAATCTGAAAGATATGGTAATGATCTGCTGGGTACCATGGTAGCTACAATTAAGAAAGAGCCAGGGAGCCCCCAAAATGCATGCATGACAGTTGAAGAGATCATTGAGGAGTGCAAAATTTTCATCTTCGCTGGTCATGAAACATCATCTGTACTTTTAGCATGGACCATGGTTTTGCTCGGGATGCATCAAGAGTGGCAAGAAGCAGCTAGAAAAGAAGTTTTCGAAGTCTGTGGCAAAGATGTTCCCCACTCCAACATCATCAACCGGTTGAAAATTGTAAGATTAGTGCACCTTTCCATTTCTAATCCGAAATGAATTACCCAACTCTGCAAGTGGCTATGGTTTTCAATATTCTAATTCGGAGATATACCTTTCTTTGAAAATTTCAAAATAATTGTGGGAACTTAAACAATAGAAATTGGGAAAGACAACTTTGGAGGAAAGGTCTCTCTTTGATTGGAATTGTGAAATCCATAGATGCTTGGGACATCATTATGGTTTCTAAATGGTTCTCAACTTTTAAATTTTTTTATTTTTATTCATGTACCATAGAAATGAATCTTTTTCATTGATTATACAGGTTACAATGATTCTGAATGAAGCTCTGAGATTGTATCCCCCTGCGCCACTGTTGATTCGACACACTTACAAGGAAATGAAGTTGGGAGACTTAAATATTCCAGCTGGCACAGAACTTTCAATTCCAATTATTGCAATCCACCATGATCCAGAGCTATGGGGAAACGATGCAGACGAGTTCAAGCCTCAACGCTTTGCTGAGGGTGCTGCTAAGGCTTCTAAACATCCGTCGGCATTTTTGTCATTTGGACTGGGACCAAGAGCTTGTGTAGGCCTCAATTTTTCTATGATTGAAGCTAAGGTAGTACTGGCAATAATTTTGCAGCAATTCTCATTTTCTGTGTCCCCATCTTATGTTCATGCACCTGTCACCGTCGCCACTCTGCAACCTCAATATGGTGCTCAGATACTTTTTTATCGACTACAAAATTGAAGGAAGGTCTTTGATGATTGGTGATGGAACAGAGCAAAAAGCCTTTCTTTCTGAGAAACAAAGTAGTTAACTAGGTACTAAGTTAAGTGCACGTCGAAGTCTTCTTTGAACCTAGAAATAGTTGCAATACTTACTTATAGGTAGATTAGTCACCCATAAAATCATAATAAAGGCATGAAAGAGCCTTCAAATTTATGAACTTTTCTCACGTTGATGTCTAATTATGTACCAACTTCATAATTAAAGTGCTCTACCTATATAGTGTTCTAAATATATTATTGATCAATCACCCATTTCCATGTCAGTGAACAAATATCTAATAAATATTAATACCATGAAAATTTAAGAAGTCAATTAATTTTGATCCAATAATTTGTTCTAACAAATTTAAACGTTGAGAATATGTAAAGAGAAATTTTAAACTTCTGGGATATAATATATTTTTTAAATATAATGTTTATATTAAAATTAAGGAGAAAAGATGGAACTTACAACTGCTTGTTTGAACCATTCAATAATTACCTGTTCTTGTACAGATTCACTTTGAAGAAATTTACTATATTGATAGTGCAGAGAAAATTTACATTATTAATATAATGTGTTTTGTATATGAGTGCTTTTGAATTTATGTAAGAATTGTTTTTGATTAGGTGAAAAGTAGGTTTTTAAGGGACCCGAAACCCTTTATAACCAAAAATAGAAGTGCAAAAAGAACAGCCTACAGCCAGCTAAAGACCAGCCCCCAAATAAGACACTTCAAGATTTATATTTAGAACTACTCTTGTGGGAGCGAAGAGTCATGTCAAAAGAAGGCTTAGAGAATTTTTATTTATTTCCCTTTACAATTATCCAGCCTTCTTCCACTTGCGTTGTCTTAGCATGCCAAGCTGACATACTACTATCCTGAAGAAAATTGCCTGTAGCCACTATCTCAGAGATTTCATCAATATTTCTTCCTACAAGCAATGTCTTATCATAAAAGCTACCAGTAATGGCAGCCCAAGACCCATACTCACGCTCATTTGGGGTTTCAAAAAGATAATCTTTCTCACTATCAGCAACCCCTTCATTTGAGACATCCATAGGGGATGCCCCAAGACCCTATGATTCCAATGCAACCACCTTAGAAAAGCTCCTATGTTGCTCAGGTTTCTTCTCAACCGTATAATGTTGTTAAGAGGCACCTTTCCACCATGTAGCCGTCATTGCTTTCTTCTCTAATCCACATTGTGCAGCAACATGACCTATTTTAAAACATCTTCAACAGTGGGAGGGGACCCCTTCATAGTCCAAAGATTGGACCCAAGAACCTTTAGAAGATTTAAGTAAAATCTCAGCAGGTAGCCCTTTTGAAACATCCATGTCCACCAATATACGGGCAAAGGTGGAGTGAAAAATATTAGAGGATTCAATATCCACCAACAAAAAATCTTCAAGGGCATCACCCACTTCTTCTAAAAGAGAATCAACCCATAAATGGAAGGGGAGATTAGGTAGCCAAACCCAGATCGGGATCTTATTGAAAGTTTTAGAAGAAGGGTTGAAATTAGAATGCTAAGCCTTAATCATCAACAAAAATCTATCCTCCCAGCTAAAAAATGATCACATAAAATTTTGTTTCTATCCTGAGCATTGTCAAACTTGGCAACAAAAAACCCCTTAGTCATGGGGAAAATATGAACTTTACCAATAATTAGAGGCTCCCATTCTTTTGATATCCATGAGTGCAGCTGAGGGAGGCTAGGCCAAAAATCCCTAAACCTACAAACCACCCCCTATAATGACAACTCAGAAGCATTGTTATATATTTCCTCCTTCATCTCAATATTCAGATCGATGGAGACAATAGAAGCAACAGGGATGAAACCCCTGTTCGACAGTCTTCTTAGAGCCGCCAACGTCATCCAGGCTGTAGCTCTACCACCACCATGGACAATATTGCCAACAGTCTTGTCACCACCATGGCCATCCCCATAGCCCACCGACTTTGCCGTAGGAACTCCTGCACCTTCCACCACCGTCGGGTTTCCACCTGCTCGGGCCTCTCCTGCACCCTCCACCGCCATCACCTTAGGGTTTCCACTTGCTCAGGCCTTTGTCCTTATCGCTATCAGTTTATGTAAGAATTGTTTCATCAGTCTTTCAGATTACCTTTTGTGATCCATCATCAAGATGTAGAGAGCAAGAAGAGAGAATGAAAAATTGATGGATCAGTGAATGTGACCTAAAACGTTGATGACATAAATTCATATACATTAAATTTCACAAACACTCATTTAATTATGTAACTTTGGGATCCCATGTCTTTAATAATGATGTTTGTTAGTTGAATATCCTACTCCCTTGTTTGATGTTTTACCACTTAAACAATATTGGATGGGACCTATTTTATTTAATGACCTATTTTTTCACATTTTTTTCTCTCTCCATATTTTTTAAAATAAACACAAATTGCATACATAAACCTAATAAAGAGTCTAATGATCAAAATACACATAAAAATCACATTAGACTAAAATAGGACCTACAAAAAATATCTATATGCTAATAGATGGAATGAACATTACCTTTTCTTCACTCCAATAGTTTGTAGTTTTGTATATATTCAAGATGAATTAAACAATGTTGAACCTCATACCAGGGTGAAACAGAAGAAAGAAGTAAGCTATTTTCATACCCATGGAGTCAATGGGACATGAATGTACATTCGACGACAAACGGAAGACTACTAGGGGAAAAGAACTCTAAAGTGAGCAAACACTAACTAAACACAAAAAAAACTAAAGCAAGAACTTATCAAGTGAAAGGGAACCAAAAATGTTTTATTCCAAACCATAAGATCTGAGTGCAAGTAGAAATAGCCATGTGAGGCAACCCCAATGAAGCGCGTTGATGAAAATCGAAGTGAGAGACCATGCATCAAAACCAATGCTATCATACCTGTAGCAACGATCAAAGCAAAAGAATCAATTTCATCATCTGTGACCACTGAAATACCAATAAAGGATCTAATAACGTCCATCATATAGATGTACAAGGAAAATGAAGACAAGTTAGACAATCCTAGCAGGGAATTCGGGTACTCTCTGGGAAGCCTGAACACGCAAGGATGATGAAGGTTTAGTGGCAGAAAATAAACTACTATTGTGCTCCTCACTATGATCTTGACTGTGGGCTAGGGAGGTAGAACGTCCCAGTTGCCAAAACAAAGCAGACCCACATTTGCTTAGGAGAGAGATTCCACTGGAATTCTAGAGTAAAATGCCTCTTATACTACAACAGTAATATTGGTCGTAATTTAAAGGATTTTAAAACCACCAATCCATAAACCCACGTTAGGATATTACCAGAGCAATAGAAGTTAACAGTGGTCTTTATATTTCTTCCCCAAATGCCATGCAAAAACTGGAGCATTGTCCAAGCAAAGTTGCAACAAGTAATGGGATAAGTGTTTCAGTTATGAAATACCAAATTGGCTATAGTGGAGGTCAATAACGACCTTTCAAAAATTAAAGTTATAGTTTATTGCTTTTATTTTAATAATTTTATTTAATAATTATTTAATTAAAAATTTATCATTGCTTAATTTAAATTTTACCAAATTTAGATGCTAAAAAGTATTATATAATTTATTTAGAGACATTACTGCAAATTTTTATATAGTCTTGTTTGATTAATTCATAGGCATCAAACAATCTCACACTATTAGGTTTCATATATCAAAATTTTTGCACAACAGAGTGTCTTGAAATTATAATAACTCTACTTAATAATTATTTAATTTAATTATAAAGCCTAGATGCTAAAAGTTACTACATATTTTTTCTAGAAACTTTACTCCCAAATTCTATGTAGTCTTGTTTGATTGACTAATAGGTATCAAACAATTTCACACTATTGGATTTCATATACCAAAAATTAGATAGTGATATGAATATTGTAACATGTGTAAAGTATTTACTATGATACAAAAGCCAACAATACTAGCTTACCAAATTGACAACAACAAAATAAACAGTAGTCAATTATTTCTTGACAAAAGGTAAATGAATTTTATATTAAGGATAATGATTAATTTTATGGTCTATATGAAAGAATTACTAAAAATTGTAAAATATATTAGAAATGGGAGAATTTAGGAGATAAAAGACAAGCACAAATGACACAATGAACAGTATAAGCTATTGTATTTAATTGACCCAAATGATAATGAGTACAAAGCCTTGCATGTATAGGCAAGGAAGCCTATGAGGTGGATTGACAAGTGCCCTAAGATGTGGCACAAATGAGTAGACAAGTACATCCTATAGGTGTCAACCTTAGGAACACTTGGAGTGTTCAAACCAACAACCTTTGACCGAGTCATCAACCTTGTGTGCCAAGTGTTGAATGAGATTTGAGGTGAGATAGAAAGTCTTCCAAGCTCAAAATGGTGGAAACCTCTCCTTGTTTCACTATTCCATGTACTCATCTATCAATCCCATGTCACCCCATTCATATATAGATCTATAACCTCATTAATATCATCATAATCTATTGAGTCTAACCATTGATCTCTAATGTTTCCACCTTATTAGAGAAACTAGGAAGATCTAAGAGATAAAAGATGAGCACACTGAACAATGCATAAGACTATATTTAGTTGACCCAAATGTAATGAGTACAAAGTCTTGCATATATAGGAAAGGATGATGTAATCCACGTATGAGGTGAATTTACAAGTGCCACAAGATGTGGCACAAATAGATAGAAAAGTGTCCTATAGGTGTTAACCTTAGGAACACTTGGAGTGTGCAAACCAACAACCTCTTTAACCAAGTCATCAACCTTGTGTGCCATGTGTTGAGTGACCTTTGAGGTGAGATGGAAATTATTCCAACCTCAAAAGGTTTACGCATGAGGTTAACTAAACAAGTTGGTAACCTCTAGAGGTCCAAAAAGTTGCACATTTGGTTAGACAAGATGTCATCTAACCTCATCCACCTAAATACACTTAAATATAGTGAATATATTAATTATTTACACTGGCACCCCCCTTAAGTGATACTTGGGGAGATCACAAAAGTGCAATAAATAAAATGAAATGGGTTTCGACTAGAGGCCATGTTAGGTACCCGTGTACAATGCATTCTCTCATAAAGTGGAGTAAAGGAGAAAACCAAGTGGGAACAAAACTTCGAGCTCTAAAAAGAGAAAGAGAAGGATTTAAGACCTTCTGAAAATATGTCCCTTGATGATAGGAACATGATGATAAAGAACTCCTGAAGCATTTTAAAGTTGTACACTCTATCAATGATGAATTGGTGTTTTCTGAAATTAATGAATCTCTAAGAAATGTAGATCAAGATGAGAGATACAAAATATTGCATGAGTGAACTGGTGAACACTACTCAACCAATGCACATAAAGTTTATCAAATTCTATGAAGTCGATAATACAAATAGTACTATGATAAGGTGTACTAGAATCTCAAAATGTGATCCACTAAATTAATCCCCCATTTGATAGATCAAGATAGAAGGTTCATGAGGCCTCCCAAAAAGAAGATTCATCAACTGCTTCATTGAAGAAACATTAGCATAACATATGATAACTTTCCCCCTTAATGCTCAGAGAATATAAGCAAAACCAACTGAAATCAAGAGTGTGCAAGGAATGTAGAGATGTACAAAAAATTTAGAAAGGGTGAGCTCCAAGGCACACTCACATGAGGTGAGAATCTTGATGATCTAGTGTTGTGATGGTATCACCCCCCATTACACTTTATAATGAATAGTGTATGTACAAAATTTCCCAAATTCCCTTCACACATCTTGTCGCACTTTATGAGTGTATTTATAAGTATTTTTGTTGTTACAATTTTTTCAATGTTTATGTCATGAGGAAGATTAAAAAGACATAAGCCTTACAAACCTCTAAAAATGGCAAGAACTAAAAAAGATAACCCCATTAAAATGAACCTATCACCCGTTTGCAAATTATTACAAAAAGAAAAAAAGCCCCCTTTGCCAAATTCATTGCAAAAGATAAAATTGACTTCTCTTTTACAAATTTTTAACTTTGGTGAAAAAAATCACCTCTGTACAATACTAGTCAACCATGGAAAAAAATCTCCTCACTTAAAAAAATTAACTATGAATTGTTACCAAAAATGTCAATGAATAACAATATGTATTACTATTGTAGCAATAAAGATTATGCAATGCCAAATTGATAAATCTAGCCAAGTCAAATGTGAATGAGCTATGTGTGAGGAGGTGTTAGTTGGTTGACCAAGTCAAAAGCTGTGTAGAGGGAAAATGGAGTTGTGGGATTGTAGACACCAATAAACCATAGATGGTTGTATTAATGCCTAAAGATGAGGTTGACAATGAAAGGGAATATCTACTACAAACAAAGTAGAAAGGCATGTAAGATTTGAATTACAAAATTATAAATAAGTTTTATTGATGTTGACTACCACAAGTGAGGTTAAACTCAAGTTAAATGGTTGCTTATGTTTCTGATACCATATTAGAAATAGGAGAATCTAGGAGATAAAAGACAAGCACAAATGACAAAATGGACAATATGAGCTAGAGAGGCAATCCACAAGTTCCCCAAGATGTGGCATAAATGAGTAGACAAGTGTCCTATAGGTGTCAACCTTAGGAATACTTGGAGTGTGCAAACCAACAACCTCTATGACCAAGTCATCAAACTTGTGTGCCAAGTGTTGAATGACATTTGAGGTTATATGGAAAGTCTTCCAAGATTAAAAGGTATCTGCATGAGGTTTACCAAATAATTTGGTAACCTCTAGAGGTCTAAAAGGTTGCACATTCAGTTATACAAGATGTTGTCTTACCTCATCAACCTAAGTACATTTAAGTATAGTGAATAGATTAATTATTCATACTAAAAAAACATTTTTTCAAACTAATGCTATTGCATAGGTCCCTTTATTTACATCCTTGGAGCTTTACTAAAGAACCAAAATTACGTTATCATTAAGTTGGAGATGAAAATACAATCTAGATGATACAAAATGGTGGGTAAAATGATGCTTCCATTGCTTCAACTTAATTAACAAATAATTTTGAAAGATATGCAACAACAAAGAAAAATGAAAGAAAGTCAATCTAAAAATAATTGAACTAGTAATAATTATAGTGAAGTAGTAATGAATATAACTAAGAATAGAAAAAATATCATTTTTAGTATAGAAGAAATATAACTTAGATCCACTTATAATAGCACAAACTATTCTTTTTTCATATAAATTAAAAAAAAATCAATACATGAATGAAAGAAAAAAAATACACCTATGAGTTTTTAATGTTTCCCACTCTAACTTCCATCAATCATCCCAGTAGAGTATATATTGATGCTCACAATTAGATTAATTTTGAAGGCTCAAAATATCTTTAAAAATGATTGCTTAGCTAATAAATTGATATACTCTAAAGATTTTGAAAACAAAGTTTCCCTCTATAAATAAAGTGTCAAAAATGCATGTCTTTAACAAATAGTCAAAGGTTGGCTTAACAAAATTACCCAAAGTCTTAGTTGAACCCTATTGGGAATAGGATGCCATTTAATTGCAATCCTAAACATTATTTCATGTATCTCCTAAGTCCTTGGAAAGTGTTCCCCAACAAGTTAGGATTATAAAGAGATAAAATTTGAATGAAATGAATATGTAAATTGACATTTGTAATTAATTTTAAATGATAGGAACATGTGGGGACACCCAAGAAGAGATCCTACAAAATAGGAGCACATGGGGTGCCCACATGGAAGGTGGAACTCACCTTAAGTTAAGTTAACTGTTTCGAGAAATATAACACTTCAGTAATACATGTAAAGATCCTAGAAGTTATGGATTGATGTTTACATGCATGAAGTTTAGTTAAGTTCAGTTCAATTCAATTCAATTCAATTATGGTTTGGTTATCTTTAGTTGCATGTTAGTTGACTTTAGTTGAATTGAATTGCTAGTTAATGACTTGAGTTGCATGACATATAACAGGTGATACATTCAGTTAAGTGGGGATGATCAATCATGCATGATATTTCCATGAATGGTGGAGAGATATATGTTTTAGTTAATAGAGATTGATTTGGACCCACTTTGGGTGCCCAAGTTGGCATCTTGGAGTTAACACTTTTGCATGATAAGATATCTTATAACGCTGAGTTAAGTGGACCCATTCTTGGGCGTCAACTTTGAGGAGAAGCCTACAAGATATCTTTGTAATCAACGTTGAGTTAGGACTTTAGTTTTGGATGCCCAAATTGATGTTGGATTTGGTTTGACATTGTTTTTCACAAAAGAACTCTACTTGCGAAGAATAGGCATAGGTTTTGTGAGATAAGCTTTGTGCTTTTCAATTGCAAGGCTCATTAATGTCTATAAATTGTAGCAAGTTGAAGAGAGTTTTATCAAAGTTTGTTGTAGGTTGTGAAGAAGACTTGTTGAAGGTAAAAGAAGCATCTCAAGCAAGGATTGATAAAGAATTATTGTAATCTTATTCTAAAGTTAAATAATACAAGCACTATTGATTCTAGTGGTGGAGTTTTTTCCCGAAAGGGTTTCTCCATGGTATATGTTGTGTCACTTCTATCTTCTAGTCTTATTCTTCTACAATCTTCTACCTATTTCTACAAATGGTAAAATAAGTCTAACCAAATAATCATCCATAAAGAATTTGTAACAAATAACACTTAATTAGATCTACAGTATATAATAGTTTTACAAGTTCTAAAGCTACATAATTACCTCCATTTTCAACATTTGGTATCAGAGCTAATGGTTGGGGTAGAGTTTGGTACGCCTTTCTCTTAAAACTTTGAAGGTTTTTTGGTTGTAGTGGGAGCTTTTACTATTATGTTATTGCTGATTTTGGAAAATAAGTTTGTTACAATGAGTTTCAATTCTCATTTAGATATTGAAAGATTCAATGGATCTAATTATAAGATGTGGAAACTAAAAATGAAGGATCTCCTTGAAGAGAGAGATCAATGATTAGCTATTGGTAATGAGACAAAGTCACCTACAACAATGTTAGATGAGGATTGGGCTAAGCTTGATAAGAAGGAAAGAGGGACCATAAGATTATGTCTTATTGATGTTGATCTCTTGAATGTTTCAGAAGAAACTATCAATTGCATATAAATTGTGGAAGAGAATAGGTGATGTTTATCAAACTAAAAGTCTTACTAATAAGTTGTATCTGAAAATACAGTTGTATTCTTTAAAGATGAAAGATGGCACTGATTTTGTTGCAAATCATTTGAATGCTTTTAATTTGATTCTAATTCAATTAGCATCTGTAGATGTAAAGCTAGAAGATGAAGATAAATGCATTTTGTTACTTTGTTATTTACCAGAATCTTGGGAAAATCTAATTGTTGCTATCAGTGGTAGTGGTGCAAATCCGAAGATGGAAAATATAATTCCTACTCTCTTATCATAGGAGACATGAGTAGGAAGTCTAAAATGGAAATCCAAGATTCCTTGTTTGTAAAAGGTAGGCCTAAGAAAAAGGAACCTAAGGGAGACAAGGAAGGAAAGGGTAAGTCTGAAGAATGGAGTAAGGTAAAGTGTTGGAATTGTGGGAAACTAGGACATGTGAAGAAGGATTGCAAGAACAAGAAAAAGAATTATGATTCTTCTATAGAGGAATCCTTGAATGATAGTAATCATGCATTGATCATTTCATGTAAAAATGTTATTGATGACTCTTTTCTTGATGTTAAAGAGTGATCTTCATGAAGAAGATGGTAGTCATGATGCCATGTGTAGCTTGTACCACGGTTCAGTTGGAGTTGTTGGCAGTGACATGGATGCATCATTGGTAAGGTTATCTTCATGTGATTGGGGATATGTTTTTTCTTGGCTTAGAGTGGTTGATATTATGTCATGGTTTACTCTTGATACATGTTTAGAGTTTGGCATGGTACTTGTTCTATTGAGACTAGGATGTTTATGTATGTTATGATTCATGTGATCTCCTTGGAGGAGATGGTTAGATCATGGATGTCATGTTTATGTTCCTAATTCATGATTGGAGCTTTGGCATTGATCTTGTATGGTTCTATTATGTATTGGGTACATTAAACATTTTCTTGATTACTTCATGATAGTGTTGTGTTGCATTTGGATTTTGGCATGGATTGGTTGGTTACAGGTCCTAATAGATACTTGAAGAAATAGGTGAGGCTTGAGTTCTCTTATGGTTAGAGACATGTGTTGAGATGGTTACTCTTGATGAGATTTCAGTAGGAAGTTTGAGGAGCCTACACCTTGGTTGGACGTGAGTTCAACACACTCGACGCTTTCACATGCCCTCGAAGAGTAAGTTTGGTTACATAGAATTGGGAAAGGCATTGGTTTCAATTACAAGTTAAACTTGAATGTGATAGTCAAAGTGCTATTTGTTTAGCCAAAAATCCTATGTATCATGCTCGTACTAAGCATGTTGATGTTTAGTATCACTTTGTGCAAGAAATGGTTGAGAGTGGGAAGGTATTAATTGAAAAAGTTGACACTTTGATTAATGTTGCAGATTATCTTACGAAACTAGTTCCTATAGATAAATTCTCTTGGTTTTGAGTATTAATCATTTGCTTGGAGCTTCATGATTATGCAGGTTGCATTTGAAGTTGGCATGGATTGATTAGTTGGTGCAGGAAGGCCACTGGCCTTGAGTCATGTACTTGATTTATAATAATGATTCCTTGTTTAGAATAATTGCAATGTATAATGTCAAGTGGGAGAATGTTGGGAATAGGATGCCATTTAATTGCAGTCCTAAACATTATTTCATGTATCTCCTAAGTCCTTGGAAAGTGTTCCCCAACACTAGGATTAGAAAGAGATTAAATTTGAATGAAATGAACATGTAAATTGACATTTGTAATTAATTCTAAATGATAGGAACATGTGGGGATGCCCAAGAAGAGCTCCTACAAAATATGAGCACATGGGGCACCCACATGGAAGGTGGAACTCACCTTAAGTTAAGTTAACTATTTGGAGAAAGATAACACTTCATTAATGCATGTAAAGATCCTAGAAGTTATGGATTGATGTTTACATGCATGAAGTTCAGTTCAATTCAGTTCACTTCACTTCACTCCAGTTCATTTAGTTTAGTTTAGTTTAGTTTAGTTTAGTTTAGTTTAGTTCAATTCAGTTCAGTTTAATTCAATTATGTATCAGTTTAGTTTAGTTTAGTTTAGTTTAGTTTAGTTCAGTTATGGTTTAGTTAGATCTTCAATTGCATGTTAGTTGAATTCAGTTGACTTGAATTGCATGCTAATGACTTGAGTTGCATGACATATAATAGCTGATACATTCAGTTAAGTGGGAATGATCAATCATGCATGATATTTGCATGAATGGTGGAGAGATATGTTTTAGTTAACAGAGATTGAATTGGACCCACCTTGGGCACCAAAATTGGCATCTTAGAGTTAACACATTTGCATGATAAGATATTTTATAAGGCTAAGTTAAGTGGGCCCAGTCTTGGGCACCAACTTTGAGGAGAAGCCTACAAGATATATTTGTAATCAACGTTGAGTTAGGACTTCGGTTTTGGATGCCCAAATTGATGAAGGACTTGGTTTGAAATTGTTTTTCACAAAAGAAATCTACTTGCAAAGAATAGGTGTAGGTTTTGTGAGATAAGTTTTGTGCTTTGTAATTGTAAACTCTTTGGAGTTTACAAGGCTCATTATTGTCTATAAATTGCAGCAAGTTGAAGAGAGTTTTATCAAAGTTTATTGGAGGTTGTGAAGAAGAATTGTTGAAGGAAAAGGAAGCATCTCAAGCAAGGATTGATAAAGAATTATTGTAATCTTGTTCTAAGGTTAAATACTACAAGCACTATTTATTTTGGTGGTGGAGTTTTTTCGGACCGAAAGGGTTTCTCCATGGTATATGTTGTGTCACTTCTATCTTCTGGTCTTATTCTTCTACAATCTTCTTTCTATTTCTACAAATAGTAAAATGAATCTAAACAAATAATCATCCATAAATAATCTATAACAAAGAACACTTAATTAGATCTACAATATAATAGTTTTACAAGTTCTAAAGCTACATAATTACCTCCATTTTCAACCCCAACAAAATGTAGGACCTTCTTAGGCACACAAGTGGCCACAATTTTGGCCCCTTGAAAGGTAGGCACCATCTTGATTGTCATAGATCCACATTTTCCTCTAACCTTATGTGACACATTATGCATCTTCTCAGTCTTGTACCTCCAATAATTGTGGCTGAAAGGGATGATAGAAAGCTTAGCCAAAATCAAGGCCCCTCTAGTAGTGAAGGAAACTTCTTTATTGCTATCACCCACCACAATGAAGGCTTTAAATCTTGTTCTCTACCCTAGTTTGGTTTGGATAGGCATGATCTTCATGACCTCATTCTTGAGCTATAAGCCTTCTTTAACCAAACGACCAAGCTTTGTGATAGGCACCAATTTTTCTTCTTCTTCTTTTATGTGGCTAGGGAAACATAATCATAGTGAATGGATTGAGCTTCCCATTGAATCAACATAGGACATTATAGTAGCTTGCACAAACTCATGGCTTCCACAAATCTATCTCAAGCACACTACATGTTTAGAACATGTCCTTTGTCTTCACGACCACTTCTACAATAGATTCAAAGGAGTAAAGTTTTCTTGGAAATATTCATGTAGCCATTTCATCAGCACACAATCCCCATTCACAACATAAATGATTATTCAAACTATCACAATATATATACTACCCTAACCTTACATTCTTCTAAAAAACTACTTTTCACCAATCACATGCTATCTCCACAAAAGCAATGAATATAAGATCCATACTAAAATGTTGAATACTAAACACAATTATTGATACATATATGTGGTTGAAAAACCAAAAATAATTCAATTGGCCAATGACCATCAATAATGAATGAAAAAGACCATGAGTGTGAGCGGGAGAGTGAACATAAAGGCACATAGAGGAGGGTATTTGAAATGCTTGTAGGGCGAGGAGGATTCTTCTGAGGAGGATGAAGACTTAGTAGATGTTGATGGAGTCTTGGAAGCATTGTGGGCTAGCCTGGCTCCTGCGGGATCAACTGATGATGATGTTGTGGTGGAGGATGTTGGTGACGCAGTTGGTGTCTCATATCTAGGTGAAGATCCCTATTTCCATGCGTCTCCTTGCATCACTGGAGGGGTCTCTGCCTCTATTACCTGTGGGTTGTAGAAGCTCATTTCTACAATGTTTTCTTAGGTAGCCTTTAAAGAATATTTTGATGCTTGCGATCTAGGGAAGCCTCACCTCTACTCTCATAAGGAGGCTTTTGTTGGTCTGGGTGGGAAAAGATTTACTCTGTTTCATCTTTCTTGGCTACTTTTGGGGTTGTATATCAAGTTTTATGAAGATCCATAGATTCAAAGTTTTTTCTTCTTTAAGATGGATTTGGTGTCTATTGCTGACCCATTGGTGGTTATTGAAGCATTTGGGGATGAAGGGTTTTTCTTTTTTCTGGCCTTTGTGCTCCAGGTGTTGGTATGGCTTGTGGATGGCTTCTTTTGGGTGGATTCCTGCTGAGGCTACTTGCCTTGCTGCTTTGTTTTGGAGGGTCTCAGCCTCCTATCAATAGTTTCCTGGTGTGACTGTAGGAGGTTCTCTTCTTTTTGTGGATTGGCTACAGTTTCCCTTCCTTGTTGTTTTTTAGTTGCTCTCTTTGTAGGGGATGTGGGAGTGAGTTGGCTGCTTAAATGAAGTTTGGATGTTTATTGGGCTTATTTTTGTTCCTATTCGGTGTAATAAGGAGGCTTGGGGGATCCTCTTGTTGTCCTACTCTACTTCTAGCTTCCATTTTTCTATCTTTCGTTTCTTCCTCGTTCTCTTTGTTGGCTTGAGGGTTGCTTTTGTGTTTTTGAACCTCGAATGTTCCTTCATACTTGTGTTTTTTCTGGGGTTGTTGGATGTCGATGCGATTATGATGTTGGTTTAGGATGGGTTGTCTCTACCCTGTCAGTTTGTGGATGCCATTAAGTTTCGTATGGAGCTAATGGTTATGTCTTTCTCCCCTATTTTTGGTAAGGCGCTTTTGGCTAGGATGAGTGTTTTTCTGTTTTCCCAGTTGTTGTCTTTGGTTAGGGGTTATTTTTTCTTTCCTTCTTCAAGTGCTCACACTCTATTAAAGGTAGTGATGGAGCTAGTTGTTTTGGGCTTCAAGTCTCTGTTGAAGTTTTACCTGATTACGGTGCTTGCTTTGGGTTCTTTTTGCTAATGACTTGTTGGCTAAAGGGTCTTGCTATTTTGGATTCTTTTCAGATCAATTCTAGCCTTGTTCTCTTAGCTGGGTGGTTCTCAAGTTTTAATCCTAGACCCTAGATGGTTTTGTTCCTTATGTAGGGTTCTCCAAAGGATGCTACGATTGTATGCTTGGCTACTATGTTGGATTTCTCCTTTGGTTGTATGGAGGAGGTCCCCCCTCAGTAGTTGTTCTTATTGAGGTGGGAAGTTCTCCTATGGAGGTGGAGGTTGAGGGTGTTGGTGATGTCTAGCTGTGGTGGTTTTGTTAATCATATCCTCCTTTCTAATAGAGGGGAGCTCACTCCTTTAGAGGTGGAGTTGGAGTTGGTTTCCTGTTACCAGGTGAGTCTGTGCTGCTAAGAAGATGATTTATTGTAGTTTTCAGTGGTGGATCATAAAGCCCCTATTGAGGCAGGGTGTTTGGTCTTATTGATGGTTTATATCACTATGTTATCTTCTCTTTTAGTGATGATTATCTTTCCTGGCTCAGTGGTGTCTTCCTTGAGCGACAGGTTCTTTGTGTAACTAAAAGGGTTTATGGTCTCGATTAAAAACTAGATTGTTTAAGGGTCTCAAGCCCTTGTTTGTTTGTAAGATGCAACATGTGGTCCTGTTAATCTTTTAGAGGTTGTTGTGGTGTTGTTGTTGGTCTATGGTTTATCTTTCTTGCAGCTTTCTTTCCTTTGTAAGGGTTTCAGGCCCCTTCAAAACCTGGTTTTTACCCCTAATAAAAAATAGTAAGTGCAAAAGAATGAAAAAATGATAGAAGGCACCTCAATCTTATCAAATGCATGCATTAAACTTACTTCAAAAATTTTACACATTGCCTTGAATGAATTTGCAGCTTACAATGCTAGAAAATTTTACAATGTGCATTCTCTTAAATATGGTTGTAGAATCACTTACCGTCCATAGTGGTAATCACTTTGATGACAATCCATTAAATCTAGTAACGCTACACTCGCTCAAAGTAAAAAGGTGTAATATCCCCATTTTAGCCCTATGCTCTTCAATGATTGTTAGCCTATTTCCAAAGACCTTTATGCTAGTCAGGAGTGGAAATTAGGGTTTCATATTTTGTAGGAGGTTTCGGTGAGCTTTTGAGGGTTTACATGCAGGAGTTTTTCAGTAAGGTTTCTAGGTCTTTTTTGGGTTTTCAAAGAGCTTCAAAATGATGTAACATGCATCTACATTTGATGACCTTTTCCAGAATTACTATTTTTAGTAAGTTACAACGGTTTCCCAGACTGTGCTTAAAAGGAGTTTGGAGTCACTTACTATTTTTAGCAGTATGTTATTTTTAGTAAGTGCTAATTATGGAAGTGCTATTTTTAGCACCAGTTCAACACATTGTTTATTTCTAGCAGTAAGGCAATTCAGATTTGGCAAAGGTATCTCCAATCTTCTTGGGCTCAAAAAAGAAAGTTTATAACTTAAGTCATATTATATTTTATTATTATTTTGGACCCAATGCCTAAGTATATGACTTTAAGTTGTGTTTAAAAGTGGGACTCATGTTGGATGCCACCCTTGAAGACAATTAAATGTTATTAAGTGAATTTTCCTAAGTCAAAGTTGGACACCTAGGAATATGAGGAGAAATATTAATTTAAAAGTATCTTTTATTCTCAAATCTAGGCATCCCTTTTTGGAGGGAAAAATTAATCTAGACCTTTCCTTGGTGGAGGAAAGTTATAAATAAAGAAATTTTCTCCTTCATTCTCATCTATGATTGATTATTCTATCGAATTGCTGCTAAATTGAATTTAGAGCTCTTCCTTCAAGGAACACATACCTCCTAGCTCCATTCATTGAGTTTTGTACTTGAAAGATAGTACGTAGCTAGATTCTGAAGAATGTGCTTCATCCAAGAGTGCAAATTGAGTTTTATTATAATTTCTTATTTCAGATTGTTGTATAATCTAATTTTATGTTGCAAGTTAGTGATTGGTTGAAGTGCATCTTCATTCATATCTTTTAGAGGGATTTTGCTATCATTTTGGGTATTGTTCATGTTGATTCCTCTACCCTTAGCACTCATTTTATCAAGGTTTCATTGATTTTTGAGTGAGTCTTTGAATTTCTAGATTAGATTGCCCATTTTCGGAGGTTATACTTTTCATTGTGGATGCATTGGGAAGCATGCATTAAAAATTTGGGTTGTTTGGTGGTGTTCTCTCATAGTGGTCTTGGTTACCCAGCTTCTAGCTCTCGTTTGCATTAAATTTCACATCAAATGGAGAATTTTAGAGTAATATATGAGCATTTAGGTGAATTGTGTGCTTGTTGGTCTAATATTTTGTTTGTTGCTATTTATATCAAACCTGATATATTTCATCTAATCTTCATATTTATGATTGAGTATCATGTATTTGGTATTGGATATGGTTTCCTAACATGTTGATGATCTATTTCTATGTATATCTCGTTTATATTGCAGTTGAAGCTATATTTTGTAGTGCTAATTTTTAATAGTATTGATCAACTTTATATTTCTGCACTTTACTTTTGGTATATCACACTCCCACTAAATAAGTGGTCAAGTTATTTTACATTTCAGTTTTTTCCCTCACTCTCGCTAAATAAGTATTTCTATTTGTATTTTCACTCTTGCTAAATAAGTGGTTGAGCTCTTATGGTCAGTTATCCACCTACACATTTACATTTCCAATATTTACTTTCTAGAATGGTCAGCTAGCTGTCTATAGCATTGTACTTTTAGTTTTAGATTTGATCTAATGATCCCCTCACACTGTATGCTCTCACCTTGCCCACACTGGGATCTTGGTGATTAGAAAGTGAAGGGTTCCTTTCAAGTTGATTATGTTTATTAAGCTAACCCTAATGGGTACAGTATTGTGTTTTAAAAATTAAAAGAAAAACTAAGGGGGATACTTTTAGTGGTATCAAAGCCGATTTTCTACACCATCCTGTGAAAAATTAGAGTTACAGTTGACAAACACCTATTGGAAAACAACTTTTGATTTTCTTTTCAGATTGAATCATGGCTTCTGATGAAGAAAAAAAAGTGTGGTGAGGTCATTTTACATTGCAAGGAAAAATCTTAGTGAAGAATTTCAATCAAGGGAAGATGAAGTGAGTATAATTCATATGTTGGAACAATTTTTGAGCTGAATGAATTAGTCACCCTCTAAAATTATGATGGCATTATCACCTACAATGACCTCTCTAAAATATCCCTATAGGTTGAGGCATCTAGATGAAGAAATCAATCTGCTAGTTGCTTCATGCCTCAGTGAAGAGATGAGAATCCTAGCACCCTTGGTGTCCTATGATGATGATACTATGAAGAAGGTTCTACACATGATTGTAGAAAGCTTTCAATATCTTGATGAAACTGATTAGTAGTTAGTACTCCAAAAGAACTAGTATATTAAAGACATTTTTAGATCCCAAGACAAGTATATTGCTGATAGATTTGGGTATGGGAGATCAAATATATTATTTGTTCCATTACCTCTTCATTTCAACTTGGGGTGAACAAGAGGAGGATGTAGTTGTAACCATGAGAAAAAAATTATTTTTAATTGTCCATGAAATGGATGATTATCCTAAACCCATCCTATCTTTCCTACCAAATGTTTATGAACAAGAAGGAAAGAATTCTTCTACTACTAGTAAGTTAATTGAAGATTTGTTCAATCAGTGTGAAGGGAAGCTAAAGCCTCACTTGAAAATGATAGACTCTAATGTTGATGACATGAATACAATTTTGTTTCTCAATGATTCTATGACAGATTCCTAGGATGTACCTTTAGATATGCATTTGTCTACACATACTAAAGATGAGTGCAATGAGGCAACATCAATTAAATGGTTACACATGAAGAATTTTTGACAAGTAACCAATAAGATCTCTTTGGTATGCATTAGACTATTAATGATAAGATTAGTAATATACATATTCATGATGGAATCATTGAAGGCAAAAATGATATATTTTTCCAAACTAGCATCGATGATTCTTTACTTCATTTCAGTGATGATGACATGGGTGGTCTTGGGTTTGATTATCAAACGAATCCATTGGAGAAGGATAGTTATGTTATTATTTTTAGTGAGTTGGGAAGAGACTCATTCAAAGAGTCAACACCCCAAGAGGAGTATAGTGAGCACCTTCCTTTTGATCAAAATAATCATCCCTTTAGCATTTGGGATCCAGGTGAAAAGTCACTTAAGAATGACAAGGAATCTATATGGGGTAAATTTCCCTTTGATCTTGATGATGATCAAAATTCAGATTTCAATGCCAGCTAGGAGGAGAAGATGTCTCTGAAGAAGAAGCATGCTTGGAAAAGCTCCATAATGACTCCTTTGAGATGGTTGCAACCATTAAAGAAGATTTTTCTACTACTAAAAATTTTAGAACAATATCTATTCATGAGAAACTTCTTCATTCCAATAATAGTTTAATCTGAATGTTGAGTGGGAAACTCATATGCTCAAAAGATATCATCCCAACTTCTCAATGAATCTAATAGAGGGGCATGATGAAATGGTTCTTGATGAGGATTCTATATCAGCAATCCATGGAGATTTTATGCTTGAGATTGGGGCTACCTTCACATTTGATCAAAGTGACAGTGAGTTGGAAGTATATTTAGAAGAGCATAGGGCTCTTGATGATGAAAATGTTAAAGAGGTTCTCAAACCCAAATCTGATTCACCTCTTCATGAAGCTAATTGTAAACAAAGGCTCAAAAAAATTGTAGATTCTAATCCTCTTCATGATCTTGAGAAATTTTAGCTAGTGGGTGGTGAAAGACAAGAGTTTTGGTGCAGTTATGAGGGTAGCAAAGTTAATAAACAAAGTCCTAATTTTGAAGTACATCACTATCAACAATTCACCATCCTTGCACACTTATGAGTGGGAAGGTCAATCCATAGTGTCCATTGAAAATGAAGTGCAAGCTCTTCCCAGATTTGACCACACACACAGTTTAATTTAAGAACTCTATTGGAAGGCTCAAATTGCTGAGAGACATGAAGGAATTAGGGATGGAGTCACTCTCCTTAATTTTCAATTCATCAAAGACTCCTTGGAGATTATGAAATCTGAGTATCTATGTTGGATTAGAGATTAGGATTATGCCTATGAATTCACAAAGAAGACCATAAGTGCATTCCAAGGAAAAGAAGGAAAGGTTGATAAGGTTACTCTTGAGCTTGAATCAATGAAGGACGTGCTAGAGAATTCTCAGTTGGCTCTAATAGAGGGAGAAGATCAGATAGCTGATTTTAAATGTCTTAGAAAGTAAGAGAATGAACTAAGAATTGAAGGAATCAAGCAAGTAATTGAAGACCTTGATTGTATTCAAGAGGGGTTTTATTTGGAGGATTTCCCTGAGAAATCTAAGGTTGCAAGTGTAGATTTGCATCATCGAAGGTTGGAAGTATTGATTCATGGTGACTTCCACATATTTGACACTGAGGCACTATTGTTCAAACATGTTTTGGTAGTTGCTGAAAAACTTATTACAGTAGTAAGGAGAGGAGATTTCAGATTTGTAATGCACGAAGCATAGGAGGAAGAAGGACCAAAACAGGGTGTCTACATGTTTAATAATCCATCATTTGGATTGAGTGATGTTTTAATTTGAACTAATCTTTTCTTGGGACTGGGTTTAAAGATAATGATTGTTCCATGTTCCCTTGTTAATGAAGCTCTCATGGATAGGCTTCAAGGGTTCACTAGAGAAGACACCATTGAGTATGCACTTGGTTCTGATTGGTACTCGGAGACTTGTTGGGTATTCTTTCCAATGTGTTGGAGTTTATTCTCGGTTAGGAATTCATGTTTGGAATTCTCAACATGGTAAATGATGGTGATTATTACAAATAGAAAGAAGGATCTTTAGAGAGATAAGGATCTAATTTTTAGATTCTTTGGTGCTATCCTCATCCTTACCAGCCATTCGATGATTCCTTTTTCTCATCAACTAGTGGATTGGAGAGATAATTTGAGCAAAGGGTGATTTTATGTAATGTCCCCTTTCTAGCTCGTTGTCGTTTTGGGGGATTAGCCTATTATTTGACCCTCATAGGCTAATGCAGATGTTTTGAGGGTCTCATTTGGAAGATATCAGAGTGTTCTCTTCTCAAGAACTTGGTTGGGTTCAGGATTGGCTTTCGTTTGGTAATCCAGGACTTAGTTTCACACACTTACTATTTATAGTAAGTCATTTAGCCAGTGGAGTTCATTGTTTCTATATATAGCAAAGAACCTAGGCATGTGGTGAATTCAGTGTTGATCCCAGTTTTATGTTGGCATGGAAAAATAATGATTAATGTGCGAGTTATATATCATTTAATTATTATTAAAGGTGACAATAATAATAATTAATCATTAAAAGAATATCATAAAGGTATTATAACTTTATGTCTAAAGGGGGCATTTAATGACTTAAAGTACATTAAATGATTAATTAAATGGGTACCCACTTTGAGGAAATATTTAATAAAGTTTAAATGCACATTTAATGTTATTTTAAATAATTTAAAAGGAGGCTTCTAGAGGATCGACCTCTTGATGAGAAATTATAAAAAAGAGATCAACCATGCTATTGGATTATTCATTTGATCATATTACTATTATGTCTTTTGGTGATTTGCTATGGAGAAGAAGAAACCAGGAGTTTATGCAATTTCTACAATTCCTGATCATTGAGAATGAAATCTCTCATTGATTTTGCATACCTGAAGTTGTGAAAGATCTTTCGAAGGATTGCCTTTGAGGTTGGCTTCATCCAGGAGTCAACACTGAACTTCATTGGTGAAAGATTCAAAAGTCTAGACAAGGGTTTATAGAGCTATCTTGCACATCATTCAAGAAATAGTCTTGGAGGATTTTTTACAAAGTTCTTGAAGGGTTTATGCATAGAAAGTTTAAATGCATTGTATGTTTGTTGCTCATTGGTGTTAATTACAGCCTTGTTGGGCCACACACAACAATATCTAGAAGTTGTATAATTCTCCATTTGCAGGTGATACAGTCTTGTACTCATAGCGTGTTCATCCTAGGGAAAAAATGCCTTGACTTGGGAGCTGAAACTAATAGCAATAGGGGTGGCCAAGTCTGAGATTGATGTTTAGTGCTTGAAATTGGTGGGGAAACCCTTATTTTCTATAAGTCGCGCTCACAAGGGTTTTCTAGTTGATGACAAACATTTCCAGGTTCATTCTAATACTAGTTTGCATATAGTTAACTCAATCAAATCATTAAAGGAAGCCTTGTAATTGTTCATTGAATAGTCTTTGCATTGTAATCAATATTTCCTATGTATGTAGAGTTTTGGCATATCATTGTAACCATGCTACAATTAGTTTTATGCATCATATAAATAAGGAGAGGGAGACCACAAGTTTGCATAACAAGTGTTTGTTAAAATTCCTTGTTGTCGCTACTCATTTTAGTTCATACGTTTCTTGGAAAATGTTTGTAGTAATGCCAATTAATCTGAAGGTGCATGTTTCATATCTTGTCAATCATATACTTGCATTGGAAGGTTACAATTAGTTTTTGCATTGCATTTCAGTCTTTTAGATTACTTCTTCTAAGTCATTTCAGTATTTGCAAACATCCAAACAAATCAAAACACCAAAAAGAGATTACTACCAGCAAGTACAAAATTTGTAAGACAATTATTTGACATTATTCCTCGAGGCTCAAATTCATAAAATAATCATTAGAAGTGCAAAAATTTAGTTGGGGAGAATAGGGAATCTTATAGTGGTATCAGAGCCATAATCTTGCCAGCTTGTTGGGAAATGATTGCGTTCAATTAGTGTGAAATTAGTTGTGCTCAAGACAATTTGGATTTGGTTTTTAGTTTGGATAGAGAAAAAGGTCATCATGGAAAATTCTTTTAGCAATAAACATGCATGGAAAGAATTTGAATAAACACTTGACACAGGATTGTACATAAATTGTAGCGTTTAGATGATTCACTTTGAAATTTTGTACTCTCTAAAGAATCACCATCGCTTTCTACTAGCAAAGGTCCAACACCACTAGACAAAGAAGTAATAGTGATTAGCATATTTGAGGAGTATAACATTCTTCCTCAATATGTTAAGAAGAATTTACCTTTCAAGGACTACATGGACATGCACTTGAATCTATGCCACAAGACTGAGCATGCAAGGAAGGAATATCACACTATAGCTTATGAATTGTTTATACATGGAATGGATAGAGAATCTTCACGTATGGTTGATACAACTCATCATGAGAATGATTTGGTCTCTTCAAGTTCTAATGAGTTATGCAAAAATTTATATGATGAATTTGATAGACATGCTGATTTGACTCAAAAGGATATGGGGATAGCCTTGGGTAATGATTTGTCTACATTGGGTGCTGCCACAATAGTGGTTTACACTTTCTAGGAGATCCTAATTTTTGTTGAAATCACATATTTTAAAAAATATAATGATTTAAGCATTGAAAAGTTCCATTTAAAGGATTCAAATTGAAGAGGGTTTGATCAAAGCACCTTAGACCAAACCCCTTGGATAGAATCCCACCAGTTTTAAACCATACCTATAACTGAGTCTCCTTTACACCTATCAAAATGTTGATAAAAATTTACTTTTGATTTACCTTTTGGGGGATCAAATTAATTCATTTAAAAAAAAAAATTGTATGTAGTCCTTATTATAAGCTTCCAAAAAATTATAATTTTAATTAAATTTAATTTTATTATTATATTTATTTTTTTATTTCTTGTGAATGTAGGTTTTTCACCAAAAATTAAGCTCTATGTTCTGCACGTGGAAAAATAGAAGATTATCATTTTTTCTTTTTGAAAATTATGAGTGCACCAAATATTGAAGTCCTTGATCCAACAAAAAAAAATTGAATTTCGATACATAAAAAAAGAATTGTGTTATACAGTCCACCTATTTTTGAATTATAATTGGTTTGACTTCAAACCTTGATTAAGGAAAAAATATTCAATAAAAGACTATGAAACCAATTAGAAGCACTAGATATCATAGTTACAAATCTAAATTTGAAAAAATTAGAATTTTATCCTTCATGGAAAAATGGTTATGTGTTATATGGTGAGTGTCACTCCTTAAAAATGGTGTTTACTGAAAAAAACTATTTTTTGAAGGAGATGGAAAAAGAAGTGCAATCTGATTCTAAAAAATTTGAAAAAAATATATTTAGAATCTACAGAAAAAAATTCACAAATCATTAGTTTGCATCATCTTCAAATTCCTCATGGTTTAGCTGAGCCGCTATAGGTGTCTGAAAGTGAATATTTAGTTAGAAAAAATCAATTTAGTGTCTAGTTTGGCCAAATTGTAAACCGGTATTGTGGGATCACCCCATCATCTTTGCATGAATTTTTACTTGAGGCTTCTACATTAGAGGCTAGCATAGAGCATGTTAATGATATGGGTAGCAATGGTATGGATTCTTTGGGTGATCATATTGCTTCTTCACCTACCCATGATGAAAATAAGACTATGGCAGCCAAGGATAGTTGGAACAAAATCCCGTGGTTTGGGAAGATTTGCAAGATCAAATGGTGGTGAAGGAAGAGGGAATAACTCATGCATTGTCAAGAATGGATAACACTCACAAACACATAGAAGATCTCATTTGGACAGCCCAAAGAGAGGAAAGACAAAAGGGAATGGGACGTGGTATTCCACATACACATTTACACCCTTTCAAAGAGGCTTTGGAATTGATAAATGAAGACTATTTACAAATGGTTAGAGATAGAGACATGGTTGGTCAATTGGTGAAAGATCAAGATAGAGAGATTGTTTATCTATGTCTACCTTTGAGTGGGCATAATAACTCCTTTCATAATTTAGAAAATCGGTCCTTTATAGCAGCTACTTCTAGGGTACAAGATGACAAGGCAAATGGTGTAGGAGTTGAACAAGTTGAGAAAAGGAATGAAGAATCATACAATGCAGTACCTTGCAGCCTTGTGACATTTAGTGATGAAGACTTATTTGAGCCACTTCCACCCCTAATCACTTGGGAAGAAGATGAGACTAATTGAGACTTGATGATATTCTTGAGCACAAGAATATGACCAGTATTCTATTTTTTATAACAACTGTCATATTCCTTCACTCCATCATGAGGTGACAAGTTCACATAAGGATGATAGTACCATAGAGTTTTCTATAAATGGTACTCAAAAATTGGGTGTTAAAAATGGATTTTGTGTGGTGAATCCAAGTCATAAGAATTTTTATTTTGTATATCAGACTTGGGAGGTTGTTCAGGAGTTCGATTCAATTCATGGCTTCAAGGGTTGGAAGATGGATGATTCTGATCAACATGGAGTGGTTGAGCAATTTGTGAATAATCCATTATTTGAGTCTGATGTTGGATTGGTCTATGATAATCCACTCTTCGAGTTGGATGCTAATCACACTCCTAATACTAGTATAGTTTTGGGCGATGATCACAATGTTTTGGATCCATCTAGTGCATTAGGATTATGGACATGGCTCATTGAGGATTTTTACAATGTGTACATGGTGAGGAGTGCCTATAGTTTTGTTTTTGATTCACCTATACACAATTTGTATTTGATGCACAAAACTTGTGTGCATAGGATAAACAGTTTATACTATGATTCTCTTTATGCAATGGGGGAAGCAAATCATTTCAGTGCTCAAAGTTGCTTCCACTCGAGGTTCATGCTCCTAAGGTAGATGACACCAGGAATGTTGTGGGTTATAGTGATTTGTTAGTTGTGTGTATTCTAGTGCTTCAAGAGTTAGTTGTTGTTGTAAGTGACATTCTACAAGTCTTCCCTTGGGATCCAGGTGGATTGGTGTTCTCTTTGTAGCTAAGATTGCTTGGGGATAACAAATTTCAAGGAGGGTAGACTATAATGTCCCCTTTTTAGCTCGTTGTCATTTTGGGGGATTAGCCTATTATTTGACCCTTGTAGGCTAATGCAAATGGTTTGAGGGTCTCTTTTGGAAGATATCAGAGTGTTCTATTCTCCAGAGCTTAGTTGGGTTCAGGACTGACTTTCGTTTGGTGATTCAGGACTTGGTTTCACACACTTAATATTTATAGTAAGTCATCTAGCCAGTGGAGTTCAGTGTTTCTATCTATACTAAAGCACATGGGCATTTGGTGAATTCAGTGTTGATCCTAGTTTTCCATTGGCTTGGTGAAATAAGGATTAATGTGCGAGTTATATTATCTAATTATTATTAAAGGTGACTTTAATAATAATTAATCTTTAAAAGCATATCATAAAGTTATATTATAAATTTATGTGTAAAGGGGGGCATTTAATGAATTACAGTACACTAAATGATTAATTAAATGGGCACCCACTTTGAGAAAATATTTAATAAAGCTTAAATGCACATTTAATTTTATTTTAAATAATTTAAAAGAAGGCTTCTAGAGGACCGACCTTTTCATGAGAAATTATAAAAAGGGGATCAACCAGGCTATTGGATTATTCATTTGATCATATTACTCTTATGTCTTTTAGTGATTTGTTGTGGAGAAGAAGAAACCTAGATTTTTTGCAATTTCTACAATTCTTGATCATTGAGAATGAAATCTCTCATTGATTTTGTATACCTAAGGTTGTGAAAGATCTTCCAAAGGATTGCCTTTGAGATTGACTTCATCTAGGAGTCAACACTGAATTTCATTGGTGAAAGATTCAGAAGTTTAGAAAAGGGTTTATAGAGCTATCTTGCACACCATTCATGAAACAATCTCAGAGGAGTTTTAACAAAGTTCTTGAAGGGTTTATGCACAAAAAGTTGAAATGCACATGTTTGTTGTAGACACCTTGACTTGGGAGCTGAAACTAATTGCAATAAGGATGACTAGGTTTGAGATTAATTTTTAGTGCTTGAAATTGGTGGAGAAACCCTTATTTGTTTCAAGTCGCCCTCACAAGGGTTCTCTAGTTGATGAAAAACATTTCTAGGTTCATTCTAATACTAGTTTGCATATAGTTAACTCAGTCAAATCGTTGCTAAGGCAGCCTTGTAATTGTTCATTGAGTAGTCTTTGCATTGTAATCAATCTTGCCTATGTATGTCGAGTCTTGGCATATCATTGTAATCAGACTGCAATTAGTTTTATGCATCATATAAATAAGGAGAGGGAGATCACAAGTTTGTATAAAAAGTGTTTGTTAAAATGCCTTGTTATAGCTACTCATTTCAGTTCATAAGTTGCTTGTAAAATGTTTGTAGTAATGTCAATTAATCTAAAGGTACATGTTTCATATCTTGTCAATCATATAATTGCATTGGAAGGTTACAATTAGTTGTTGCATTGCATTCTAGTCTTCTATATTACTTCTTTTAAGTCATTTCAGTATTTGCAAACATCCAAATAAACCAGAACACCAAAAAGAGATTACAATTAGCTAGTACAAAATTTGTAAGACAATTGTTTGACAATATTCCTCAAGGCTAAAATTTAGAAAATAATCATTAGAAGTGCAGAAATTTAGTTGGGGAGAATAGGGGTTCTTGCATTTTATGTGGGGTTGGAGTCTCTTGAGAGGATGTTTCCAGCCTTGTACATGAGCAAATGCATTAATTTGGATGATAATTTTTTAGTGTTGCAGCAATTGTTCATCTTTTTGGATGTTGATTATCCTTAAATTAGATCTTAAGTCAGTCCTTTTAGTCATGGTGGGAAATTGTTATACTCATTGTTAGACTCCATAGTCTCCTATCAAGACTTATTTTTGGTCTCAAATGAGAGAAGTGATGATTCAAAGCAATCAGAATCCGTCTTTGGGAGGTGTTCAAGTTGTTAGCAGTGGATATTCCTATGCATTTTCTTGTACTTATATTTGGGACAACGACCTTTGCTTGCCCTAGTTCATCATTCTAAGACTCTTGGAATAGGTTCTATAAAAAAATTTAGAAGTATTCATGATCGTTTCAAGATATTTATCAGAGGAGGCATAGTAGATTCATGAGGTCTTATGAGGATGAGTTTGTTGAGCTCTTGCAAAGAGTTGCTTTCCTCTTTGAAAGAAGTTTTGGAGGGGTCACATATGCAATCGTGACTTTGCTTGGCACTTTGAGAAGTTATGCTCAGGAGTATGATTTTGAGTTAAGTAGATTTTCTTTCCTATTGCTTAGGGTTGTGATAGTCATTGTCATTGTGGATATGGACTTCTTAGAGATATTTGGGCAAGAGATGCTGCAAAAAATTGATTTTAGTCCTCCCAAGTTTTTTAGCTTGAATTTTATGGATGTTAACCTTTTGGAGTTACAGGGGAGGTCAGTGCAGATTTGGAACAATGGTTTCATTTGTGTGATCAGAGTGGTGCAACATCAACATGGTGGTTCCTTTCGAAGGTGGACATGGGACCCTGGGATCCTACTTATTTGGAAGTGATCAATCTATTTTTTGGAGTGTGGTTGCAATTGCTTAAGGACAAGCAATTTTCAGAAGGATGGATTGTAATATCCCCATTTTAGCCTTATGCTCTTCAATGATTGTTAGCCTATTTCCAGAGACCCATAGGCTAGTCAAAAGTGGAAATTAGGGCTTTCTATTTTGTAGGAGGTTTCAGTGAGCTTTTGAGGGTTTACATGCAGGAGTTTTGCAATAAGGTTTCTGGCTCTTTTTGGGTTTTAAGAGAGCTTCAAAATGGTGTAACATGCATCTGCATCTAATGACCTTTTTGGACTTACTATTTTTAGTAAGTTACGACAGCTACCTAGATTGTGCTTAAAATGAGTTTGGAGTCACTTACTATTTTTAGCAATATGCTATTTTTAGTAAGTGCTAATTATGGCAATGCTATTTTTAGTAGTAGATCAACAGTTCAACACATTATCTATTTCTGGTAGTAAGGAAATTTAGTTTTGGAAAAGGTATCTCTAGTCTTCTTGGGCTCAAAAAGGAAAGTTTATAACTTAAGTCATATTGTAATTTATTATTATTTTGGACCCCATGCCTAAGTATATGACTTTAAGTTGTGTTTAAAAGTGGGACTCATGTTGGATGCCACACTTGAAGACAATTAAATGTTATTAAGTGAATTTTCCTAAGTCTAAGTTGGACACCTAGGAATATGAGGAGAAATATTAGTTTAAAAGTATTTTTTATTCTCAAATCTAGGCGTCCCTTTTTTGAGGGAAAAACTGTTCACCTTCTAGGGGTTTTCTTGGTGGAGGAAAGTTATAAATAAAGGTATTTTCTCCTTCATTCTCATCTATGATTTATTATTCTATCGAGTTGCTACTAAATTGAATTCAGAACTCTTGCTTCGAAGAACACATACCTCCTAGCTCCATTCATTCAGTTTCATACTTGAAAGATAGTACTTAGCTAGATTCTGAAGACCGTGCTTCATCCAAGAGTGCAAATTGAGTTTCATTTTGATTTTTTATTTCAATTGTTGTTGTATAATCTAATTTTATGTTGTTGGTTGGTGCTTGGATGAAGCACATCATCATTCATATCTTTTAGAGGGATTTTTCTATCATTTTGGGTATTTTTCTTATTTATTCCTCTACCCTAGGCACCCATTTGCTCAAGGTTTAATGATTTTTGAGTGAGTCTTTAAATTTCTAGATCAAATCGCCCATTTTTGGAGGTTGTACTTTTTGTTATGGATGCATTGGGAAGCATGCATTAAAAATATGGGTTGTTTGGTGGTGTTCTCTCATAGTGGTCTTGGTCACCCAGCTTCTAGCTCTCATTTGCATTCAGTTTCGCATCAAACAAAGAAGTTTGGAGCAAGATATGAGCATTTAAGTGAATTTTGTGCTTGTTGGTCTGATTTTTTGTTCACTGCTACTTTATATTAGACCTGATATATTTCATCTAATCTTCATATTTATGGTTGATTATCATGTATTTGGTATTGGAGATGGTTTCCTAACATGTTGATGACCTAATGCTATGTATGTGTCCTTTCTCTTGCAGTTGAAGCTATATTTTGTAATGGTGATTTTAGTAGTACTAATCAACTTTATATAAATCTACACTTTACTTTTTGTATATTACACTCCCGTTGAATAAGTGGTCAAGTTATTTTACATTTCAGTTTGTTCCCTCAGTCCTATTGAATAATTGGTTGAGCTCTTATGGTTGATTATCCACCTACACATTTACATCTCCAATATTTACTTTCTAGAATGGTTGGCTAGCCATCTATAGCATTGCACTTTTAATTTTAGTTTTGATCTAATGATCCCTTCACACTATATGCTCTCACCTTTCCCACACTAAGATCTTGGTGATCAAAAAGTGAAGGGTTCCTTTCAGGCTGGTTATTTTTATTGATCTAACCTTAACGAGTATAGTGTTTTGTGTTAAAAAAAAAAAAAAACTAAGGGGGGTATTTCAAAAGGGCAGATCGATTATTGGAGAATGCAACAACATTTCTACTAATGCTTATTTATCCCATCTCCCTTCATTTTCTTTTCTTCTTCCAGATTTTGACGCATAGGAACAAGAATATATATGGCTTTGATACCATATGAAGGTAAAATACATGATTGATTTATCAAGGAATAGTGAATACATATATAAAAAGGTAAATGCAGTTAATGCAGTTGAACAACATCAAATTGCATAATCACTAATAACCACCAATGTATTAGGAATTTCTAACATAGGCAAAAAAAAATTGTAATCATCAAAATAGGTGTAAATGTGAAGCTCATTGGCCACAAACAATCCAATAAACTATCATATAAATAAATAACACAAGTAGGTTGTGAATCTAGAGGTCTTAGTGTTTGAACCTCTTTTAATCATAACGAAAAAATTATACAAACTTTATGTCTAATAGATGGCTGATGATAGTTAATATTATATACCATTTTAAGGAGGGTTATAGATCCACTTACTTGTCGCTATCCAATCCAAAGAAAGAACTAGAATAGAAATGATATTATTAACGTATTATTTAAAATATTATAATTTCATAAAGGGACTTTTCTTTTGGTACCTTATTATTATTATATATATTTTTAAAAATTATTTGAAACTTTGAAAAGTTGATTCATACTCACTAGCAATTATTTCTAGGTTAATGGGGATGATGTCTAATTCTTTAGGTTGAAACCTCAACATGATATCAAAATTCTGTGTGGTAATGAACAAGATTTCTTCATGTGTGTCTTTGTTAACAATTGCTTTTCTAATTTCATCATAATTATAGGTATATATCATAACAAGTTTTGGTAAAGGAAAACCTCATGGAGCACCATGCATCCCAATCCAACTACCTATGGTATAATGCCACATGGTTGCTTAATGAATTTTATGTTATTTGTCTTATTCTCAAACATGCTTGCAAACCCTCAACCCTAAACAAGTCCAAGATTAAAAAAATTGAAATAAGAGGATTATAGTAATAGAAAATTTGAAGAATATAAAATTTTAGTGTTTCACTTACCCAAAAAGATGAATATAATGATTGGGTGGCTTTTTCATTAACCATAACAATTTTTGGGTACAATCTTACTCTTGCTTCCAACCAATACCACTTAGAAGTTAAAATGCGTGTTTGCAATACTACAATCTAAATTTCTTATTTTCCTCAATTTGTGACTTTGAGACAAGTTCCAAGTACACATACCACAATGTAAACAACAATAAAGTTTTATACTTTTTGTATGAATAAAATAGAATAATAACTTGCAACTTCGTTAAATTCACCTTGTTGATGCCATTAATAAAATATTAAAATATTGAATGAGAAATTAATAATTCTTAAATAGTTGTTGAGTTCTTAATAGTTGATATAAGTTAATCTAATGACTCCTAGTTGATTCCAAGGTATGTGTATCCAATATATAGCTTTCAATATTTTCCTTTCAAAATTGAACTATAGTCGTCTGTTATTGTTTATTGAATGGCCAAATGTTGAACATCCATCAAATCAAAATATAAATGCATATATGCATTGTTTTGAAATAATATGGTGTTATATAAAGATACATATCTAATTAAGAAAATAATTAAAATTCTTGTACAAATTATTTATTGCATAGTGTATATTTAACTATATATTTATTTCAAAAGTATTACTTATTATTTTATAGATTAAGAATATTACTTTTTATAAATATAATATATTTTAATGTAAGTTATCTAATTTTTTTTTTTAATCTTATAGATCAATATCTATAATATACATCAATATGAATTATATCACATTCTATTAAAAATATTTTATAGAATGTGGAATTGTATACTTACTCTAATATATTGAAAATAATGTAATGCTAAAATAAAAATATGTGTTAAATACAAACAAGTGATCCAAGTGTCGAGTTCCTGTCGGAGAATGAAAAGCATTTAGATTCAGAGGAGACGGTAGGAAAAAATGTAATGAATAAACTTAGAATTTGTATTTAATTGCTTTAGTTGTAAAGTACTTTGTATGTTCTATGTCGTGTTTGGGCATTTGTATGTTCATTGTGATATTTTGTTTGAAATTAGAATTCATTCCTAGGGTTTGGGCAAAAAACTAAATTGGAAAAGTGTAGAAATATAAATTAGAAATCTAGAGATAAATAAAAAAAATTAGGGTAGACCCCATTAGGGATATTACACAAACAAAATGTAGAGTATTTTCTATTTTAAATGAAAATAATGCATTTTCACTTTGCATTTATTTAATTAACATGTTTAAGTGTTTTACTTTCAAAAAATATATTATTGTTATATCCTAAAAATGCTATGAAGGGAGGTACCACAAGATTTTGGTGTGTCGTAGATATAGATATTAGGGAAGTCAAATTAGATCCTAATGCTAAGGAATCTTGAAATAATCCAATTGCATGGGCAATAATTGATTGATTAAATTTAATTAAGATTATCAACTAACTAAAAATAAATAAGTATGGTGTTAAGATATTCAATCAATGCTAGAAATTTAATTAATCTCATTTTAAATATTTTCATATAATTCTTAGAAAAAGAGATAAACTCTTTGCTTCTTGTGGTTTTAATTATTTTAACTATTCTAACTTAACTATTTTGAATGTGTAAGTTGTTAGTACTTCTTGAAAATAAATAATTATATTTACAGAAAAATATAATACTAGATTTTTCCTATCTTTAGTTTAGATTTTTTTATCTAATATTTTTATCAAGTATAAGAACATGAATCGAAAATGATTTAAAAATAATAATAATAATTAAATCTCTAGATGTTAATTACACATCTTTATTGGATATTGAAATTATATCTAGTAGATTTGTCTGTGGCGTGATGTGTCTTAATTGCAATCTCTAAACATTATATTCTTGTCTCAGTTGGGTGTTCATTTACTCTAGAGTAATCCATCCTCTAGAGTATTAAGTTTCATTTTAAAATTTATAATATTAATTGCATATTGTTATTTAATGTTACGTTCTTTTTTTTAGGAACTGGAATCCTGCATCGAGAGCAGGAAATTCTGAGGACAATAGAAAGAGGGTTTGGGTATAACTTGCAGTGTAAATTTTGACTCTACTAAGTCAATACAGTATAATCCAATAGTATATACTGTAACTAAAAAGATGTATATCTGTAAGGAAAATAGTGGCAGAAAGCAAGTAGAGATAGCTATAAAAATGCTAAAATGTACTTAACATATAATGTAGATACAATATATGCTACTGTGATGGTCCTATTTTGTAACTGAGAAGGTCCATTTTGTGACTCGACTATTATTAATACAAAAATAACCCAAAGAAATAGAAATATTCACACAAATAGAGGAAACTTGTAATCCTCAGGTAAAACTTATCACCGTTGTAGCTGCTCATAAATAGGGCATTGGAAACCATCCAAACCTAGTAAAATCGCATAGGGAAAGGCATACAAGATTTGTCATTATGGTTATGACAACTACATGCTGAACAAGGCCATAGTTGGTAGCATCATAGACATCTATGCATTCCAATTAAACTATAGACACTCCAAGTGTAATGGCAGTCATTGGTCGAAATAGTAGGCAACAACAACCTTTAGTCGAGTGGAATTATGAGTGGGAGAACCTCCAGATTTCCAAATTTATGCCGATAAATGTGAGGCCGATCATGAGATCAGTGAGGCTGCAAATCATAGTTTAAGCATGGGAAGTATCGAGTTTAAATCTTACATTATGATGCCCAAAGATGGCATCGAAATGGGCAGGGGAAATAAGGACAAGAAGCTTGTACACATGAAAAAAAGAAGGTTGCCCCAAGAAGAAGTGATAGAAGGCTAGTGTAAGTCGTCAGGAAGGAAAAATATTCATTCTTCAATATATCATTGCATTCTCTGGATCTCTTCTTGAAAATAACAAATTGGAGAGACCTCTGCAACGATGACTTTGACCTTCCTCTTTTGATAGTATTGAAGATGCCAGAGGCAAGGTTGTAAGTAAAGATTAGAAGAGGGCATTTTGACTCTAAAGCATTGTTTAAAATTTTGGAAAACACCATCTCTAATGCCTCCAATCGCTCAAATAATTTATGGATGGAGAAAGCGAGAGGTAAAACTCAAATCACAAAAAACTTATTGATTTAGTCTATGGCAGAAAATAGGTAAGCTCTCCCCATCAAGGTGTTGGCTGTGAGAATTTTACATTCCTAGAGGTGCCATATTTAGGAACAGGAGCTATGTTGATATACCCTCTGTCCTATGTTGTTTGTCTAATTGCTCTTCAAGAAAGGTACGCATTGTAGTTATTAAATTATTATTTTTGAAATGAGCTAACTACGAGCATTGTAGCATTAAGAGTGATGTTCAATAGATAGAAGTTTTGTCAGTTTAGAAAGTCTTCATAAAAATTGTACCATTATGTTACAAATGGGAATTATGTTAAGAGTATAGAGTGAACAAATAACTATGCATAATATCCCGCTAACAAGTTTTCTTTTCAGCCCCAAATGTTTGCAGAAGTTGCAATTATATTTTTAATATAGTACTATTTAGAACACCGAGTAAGTTTGTGTTAAGATGCCATATGATTCCTTAAAAGAAAACATGAAATCAATAAACTAGAATGATAGGATTTTCAATTTACAGTAGAAGTTCATCAACAATTGGACAATGTCAGAAAATATTTAGCTGGAGATAAGTTAGTAATGATTTTAAACTGAGTCCCAGGCCCATTTCAAACTCTAGCTCAAATTTTTTTAAAAAAAATTGTATTTGAAGATAAAATGGATCATTTATAAACCTAATTTTCTTTCTATTTCCTGCTGAAAGTCTTCAATATTCAGCTTAATCTTATTCAAGGATTCGACAGTTCAAATGGTTGATAAGTGAACTAAGCAGGTGATTGCTTGTGAATTAAATTCTACAATCTATGGTAAAAGGAATTTTGTGGTCTGTTTATGCACCTTATTAAACCAACGTTCTTATTGTGGATTTGTGTAACACTTATTGACCCAATTAAGATATTAGATAGGATAGTTTTATTATTGTTAGTTGCTTGTAGGCTATTATTCCATGTGCTAAGTCAAACAAGTACAATGAATTACAAAAAACTAGTTTAATTACAGAATAGGAAGAGAAGTGAATAGTCACAACTTTTGGCACTCCAGCTTGACATGGGAAGCTTCTAGTGCATGAAGCTTATAGTATAAAATCCGATCATTCATAGCCACAGAGATCAAATGAATATCTAAATTTACACTTTTAGACCCTTTTAAATGAGAAATGACTTCATTTTTAACATAAAAAAACACAAAGAGATGTTGTTGAGTAAACGTACTTGCAGTAAGAGAAACATTTTCTTGACTCACAAAGGAACCAAACAGCATATCATTAAAATATCAAAATACAAATTGACAATTAAGTTGTCCAAAAGAATTGAGCTACAATAATAACAAGGCAGAAGGGTAAAATATATCCTAGGTTCTAATTGCTCACCAAAATAGAGCAATCCCTAATCATGATACCCAAGTTTAAATCCTTGCAATGTAGCACACACTCACTCTGCCAAACTTGCAGCTACCCATATTCAAAATTTACTGACTAAATAACCATTATAGATTACAATCAACTGTCAAGCTTGACACTCATTTACAATGCTTGTGGGTGTAGTCCAAGCTTAACCCACACTGCACGTTATATTTTTTAAAAAGGAAAAAAAATTGGATACATTGAAGCTTGACCGGGGTTTTAAAATACTAAGAATTTCATCCAAGCCTAGCCCAAACCATGTTAAAGGCTGCCAATAACATCGATCCTCTATGCCTTGCTCCAACAAACTGTCAAGAAACCACAAATCTGCAAAAAGCTTCCTCACTAATCTCATCCAGTACTCGCTAATGAGAAAATACATCTACACAAAAATAAAACTTGGGCCTCAATATATGTTTACCATCTGCTACAATTGTGTGGATGTGCCATTCTAAACACAACATTAGCCCGCCCTTTAGTCCACCTTCAAGCACTATATACAACAAAAGTGGTGTTTGCAGTGGGCAATGAGGGGAAGTTACTATGGTCTGCTCTGCTTCAAAATCTTTATGCTAAAAGAACCAGGGGGAGGGGCAAAGTAACAAGCCTCTCCATACCTCCACATACACAATTACATTTATGATATTTACCCCCCTTTCAATTGGTTCATCCTCTGACTTGGTGTTGCAACAAAAATTAGGAAATTTTAAACTAGCTTCTGCAGAGAGAGTTACCTTCAGTCCCTTCACTGTCTCCTTCACTGCTAGGTGCAAACAATGAGAATAACTTTCAAACCAATTAAGAGTATGCTTTATGAATCTTAATTGAACAAAGAAAATTTGTTGGTACTTGCTAATAAAAAAAATGAGAAAAAGTTGTGAAATTATGATAAATAATTACATTTATAATATATATGGGTGTAACTATTTCCTATGTTCTTTCTTCTGAAAGCTTCCAACAAATAGAGACATATGTAAGGGCACATATATGAAAGATGATTTCAGAAAAAAAAAAAAACCTTAGATTTAATTGAGCTGGACTTGATATGATGACATATACTGGCAACAAAATACAAAGTGAATGAATGTCCTTTATGAACAACATGCAAGACAACATTACTTTTGCCAACACCTACTAGCTAACCAAAAAGCATAGGAAGTTAGATCCTAGAAAATTTATAACATAATTCCTTCAAATGCAGAAAAATCTGGTTTAGCACCATTTTGTACAGATAAGATTACTGAAAATTAATTATTCTAAATAGTATGGAACAGATTAAATGGAACTTGATCCAACTAAATTAATGCACTCAGTTTTCATAGAATGAAATACAGGTCAGCTAAAATGTCTCAAAAAAAGAAAAGCGAAAAAGTGAGAACCAACAGTATATTAGTAAGTGTCAGTTTCCAATTGATGAGTATAAGCTAGCAACGTGTGATGTTCCTTTGTATCAGTGAAAACCTAACATTCCACAGGAGTAATTAGTTAAAAAAAAAAAAAGGAAATAAACACATGAAGGAAAGTTAGACTGCGATATCACAAGAACATAGCTTATCAATCAAGGAAGACACTTTTGAAAAGGTATCACTTAGCTTGATAGCTACACATGTGGAAAACTATACAACATCAAAATTATAAATTTACAATGCCCTGGCTATTTATTAAAGTCAATATTACATCAAAATGAAATTTTAAAATTAGTTACTTTCTAAATACAAGTTTTCTAACTGAAACTCCAAATGGTAAAGCCAAGGATTCATGTAGATCAATTGGGGCTTTTTTGTGTCAGATTCTTCTGTTTAATTGTTAATCTTTGTTCATTGCATTGCCTTTTGTTTTTGTTGGCAGTAGTAGAAATCAAATTAATTCATTTGGAAATATATAATGGTGGTGAAAATTTATGGAGCAAGATTTTGCAATTGTTCTCAGCTTGTTTCAGATGTTTTTTTTCATTAAATCTGTCAATTGCAAGTTTAAAGTAAAAAAAGCGGAGCTTAGAACCAATAGTCATGCTTACAGGGTTAGAACTTAAGTGAAATTTATAAAGTTATTTATCTTTTACTTCCCTTGCAAGTTTTTGACACATGTTTTGGAAATATGAGTCCTAATATAGCATTAGTCTTAAAGGAAAACAACAATAAGATAATCCCAAAGACTCATGATAAACCCAATCTATTTATTGTATCCCAAGAGTCAACCCTGCCAAAATGTAAAACAAAACTTAATGAAAAAAATGGAAATGCAAGAAGAGATGTTAATGTTTAGGGTTAAAATTCTAATTCAATCCTAATTACATTAATAAGTATCCAAGCCAAAGCTAAGCATAATAAACCTTAAGTAGCAAAAATATGCAGGAAGATCAATTAAATGTTTAGGGATTAAGCCTGCTTACCTTTGGTTCCTTTCGCTTTTAATCTAACTTTTCCTGGCCTTAACATGTTCAACCTCAGCTAAAAGTTGCCATCCGCCTTGCAGATTTAGTATATGGTTGATCTTCAAAAGCGCACCCAAGTTGTTGAGTGGATTCTTCTTGAGGGGTTTATGCTAACATCTCTCTGAATAGGCCTCACAACATATTGGACTTCATCCGAATTCACAATCCTTGCCAGATCAGAATTAACTATCTTTGCACGGGGCAACACATAACCCTTCTTTTGCAGGGATTCCTTCTCAAAAGTCCCAAAAACAGCATCAAGCTTCTCAAATGCAGACTTAGTCCATATAATAAACTGTCCCAAGTGTCCTCCAGGCGCAAGATTCAGCAAATTCAATCTGTCCACGCAAGCAACCTCAACCCCAAGAAGATTCCTGAAAGCCCTAACAATCTTAGCCCCCTCAGATCCATAAACAATCAGAGGACCCTTGCGAGACACATATCTCCTGTTCTTTATCTTACCCTTGCCAGCCCAGATAGTTTGACTCTTCTTTGCCCTGTCCACATCAGCAATAGCCCCAACCTTTTCCGAAACATTGATAACAGTTGAGGTTTTCTCCGCACCTTCAACTCTGTCACTCATAACCAGTGGCAACTCAGGGACAGGCTCGATCCTGCGACAAAAGTGAAATCTACTTATGAGATCTCTGCAATGATGAACTAGAATGTGCAATCTTAAAACAAATGGGGGATGCTCTAGACCAAGACCATGGTAGAATTCACTCACTTTCAGTAAGTCTGGAACTCCTGCAAAAAAAGTTCAAGGGGTCAATACTCAACATTTTAATTAAATAGAACTGTAATCAGAAACGAAGCCTAAGCTTCACTTTCTAAAACTGAAACCAATTTCATTCTCAATATTAATGTTGAAAGATTCAAAACAACTCCAACCACCAGCAGATTATAAGCTTGACCCTGGTTAAAAAAAGCCATTAGAAACAATAGTTTGAATTGACACAAATGTTTCTAAGATTTCGGTTTCTAATATATTCAAATCACAAACCCTGGAGGCTGGAAGCCGCAAGCATACATATTCTAGAATAAAAAAAGCATTACATATTCTAGAATCAAAAAATACAAATACATGAAAATACAAGACGTATGCCCTAATGGAAGGGAAAGTTGGACTCCAAACACAACAAACACACATTTATGTGAGAAATGAGAATAAAATTATACTCACACCCGACGAAATAAAAACTAAACTGCAACATGAATAGATATTTGGCCCTCAGCAAATGCTCATTTTCAACATCAAAATTTCAGGTCTCAAAGATTACATGACATCATAGGGCTAGGAATAAAAGATTCGCATGGGAATCCTTCATTGTCTACTATAAAACAGTTATTCGCATGAGGATCCTTCATTGTCTACTGTAAAACAGAAATTTTCCCTAAACAAAGCCTGGTAAATGTAGGCCTTTACCAGGCGCACCCAGATCCTTACAAATAACGGAAGCCTAGTTACGAAAAGGCCAATCCCCTCAATCAAAATTGAAGAGTAAATAAAATGAATAGAATTGTGAGCCACATACACACAGAATGCATCAGCCAGAATGCATCAGCCCTGCAACATTTCTCAAGAGGAGACAAAGAAGCAGTATTTGCTGTAAGCACAAGAAATCCCCCAACGCTTCCAGCAGCTTCTTCTATGGTATTTACTATTTATTTAATTTAATGAATTAACTATAATAGCCTCAGTCAAAATTATTATGATAAAATTTCTCTAGGTTTTTTTAAAAGGAAAAATGAATTTTACAGCTACTCTGACCAATAAAAAAACAGATAAATCATAAATTTTAAATATAAAAAATATGTTCTTTAATTCAAACTATAAAAATAAAATAAAGCATATTTAAATTATGCGATTTGATTGGTCAATCTAACAAAAGATTCCATATAAAATAGAAATCGAATGATTGCAATAGTAACCTGCCTCTCGGCAGGAACTAAAAACACTAAATTAACAATTATCACACATACTATAACAATATAAAAAATTAAAATACATTTCCTAATTACATCATATAAATTCTTATAAAGAATGATATGATCTTATATGTTCACTTTAACAACTATCGCATAATATTTGTTCACTGACATGGAAATGGGTGACTGATCTGTAATATATTTAGAACACTATATAGGTAGAGCACTTTAATTGTGAAGTTGAACATAATTAGACATCAAGGTGAGAATAGTTCATAGATTTGAAGGCTCTTTCATGCCTTCATTATGATTTTAAAGTATTGCATCTATTTCCAGATTCAAAGAAGACTTCAACATGCATTTAACTTAGTACCTAGTTCACTACTATGCTTCTCAGAATGAAAGGTATTTTACTCTGTTCCATCACCACTCATCAAAGACCTTTCTCTAATTTTGTAGTCGATAAACAATTATCTGAACTCCATATTGAGGCTGCAGAGTGGCGAAGGTGGCAGGTGCATGAACATAAGATGGGGACACAGAAAATGAGAATTGCTGCAAAATTCTTGCCAGTACTACCTTAGCTTCAATCATTGCAAAATTCTGGCCTACACAAGCTCTAGGTCCCAGTCCAAATGGCATAAATGCCAATGGATGTTTAGAAGCCTTAGCAGCACCCTCAGCAAAGCGTTGAGGCTTGAACTCGTCTGCATCGTTTCCCCATAGCTCTGGGTCATGGTGGATTACAATAACTGGAACTGAAAGTTCTGTGCCAGCTGGAATATTTAAGTCTCCCAACTTCATTTCCTTGTAAGTGTGTCGAATCAACAATGGCGCAGGGGGATACAATCTCAGAGCTTCATTCAGAATCATTGTCACCTGCATAATCAATGAAGAGGGCTCATTTCTATGGTACATGAACAAACAAATATTTCAAAAGGTAGAACCATTTAGAGACCATAATGATGTCCCAAGCATCTATGGGTTTCACAACTCCAATCAAAGAGAAACCTTTCTTCCAAAGTCGGCTTTCCCAATTTCTATTGTTAACGTTAAATTCCCACAATTATTTTGAAACTTTCAAAGAAAGGTATATTTCTGAATTAGAATATTGAAAACCATAGCAGCTACTTGCAGAGTTGGGTAATTTCATTTCAGATTAGAAATGGAAAGGTGAACTGATCTTACAATTTTCAACCGGTTGATGATGTCAGAGTGGGGAACATCTTTTCCACAGACTTCCAGGACTTCTTTTCGAGCTGCTTCTTGCCACTCTTGATGCATCCCGAGCAAGACCATGGTCCATGTTAAAAGTACAGATGATGTTTCATGACCACTGAAGAAGAAAATTTTGCACTCCTCAATGATCTCTTCAATTGTCATGTATGCATTTTGGGGGCTTCCTGGCTCTTTCTTAATTGTAGCTACCATGGTACTCAGCAGATCATTACCACATCTTTCAGATTCACCCATGTTTACTGTTCGCTCTCGCTCTTCAATCAACACTTTCAATGACCTGTTTATTTCTCTTCCTAGTTTCCAAAGTCGCATGTTTCTCTTTGTGGGCAAGAATCTGAATCAATGCACAACCAACTGCTACTTAGATGCAAGAAAAACACAATAACTCAATTAAATGGAATACTAAACTTATGACAACACCAACAATCACTTAGACCAAAACCAGGAATACAAACTGTAAGATAGCCAAAGTACTTGCCAACTAAAAGGAAACTGAAAGGTGAGATTAAGGTGATAGCTTACCCGAAACCAGGAATATAAACTGTACGAATAGTTTCAAGAATCAGATCAATTTGTTCCAGCTGCATCTCAAATACATGCTTTCCTTCAGCATAGCTGCTTCCAAAAGCTGTTCGGGAAATAACATCTGCTGTTAAATCGCGAAATTCTTTTGACACATCTATCTCTGTGTCTGCATCATAACCAATTCTTTCCTTCCACCGCTCTATCATATCTGAAGCGCTACCCGCTATTGTGGGAACCATCCCCTGCAACCACCACCACCAAGGTCTTTAAACTATAAAGAAAAGCCAGAGGCAGCAATCATGGTTATACTGTAAATTGTAAGGCATCACCTTTAAGTGTTCCATGTAGAATGCTGGGTTGATTATTCTTCTGTGCTTTGCCCATTGCTCGCCTTCCAAAGAAGCGAGCCCACCTCCTGCAAACTGCCTCGTTATACCGTTTAGAGGAGGCTTTTCATAGTGTCCGAACTTGGTGGAAAGAATCTCTTTAATGAGCTCCACATCTGGGATATTCACCCTCGCTTTCGGACCAAACCAGTATACAAAGAACCGCCCTGTGTTCAAAACCCACCAACTTCAACACAAAGGCTTAAATTTTTACAAATATGTGTGATTGTTATGTAGGACTAACTTCAACTAATCATTCCATAAACTGAAAACAAAAGAGAAGAGACAGTCACACCATATTTGCTAACACTGGGGTGATAATGGGGCAAAACTCGGGGTACTATTCGATGAGAAAGCTCCATTGGCTTCGATTTGGCTTGATCCATCATCTTCATCATCTCTGGAAGATTGCCATTGAGTGGTTTGTAAGGAGGGCCCCTCATACCCTGAGCTTCAAAACACCTTGCATGTTGTCTAGGCCTCCACTATATGGCTCTCGCTATTTTCACCAGCGCAAGTGCTAAGCTTAACACTACTCCCCATATCAAAATGCCTCTCCATCCACCCATCTCCATTGCCACAATTCTGAATGCACCTTCTGCCTCCTTATTCTCAATGCACCTTCTGCTTCCTTGTTCTGTGTGAATGGACGGAGGAAATTTGTTGTGAGCTTTCCTTCCACACGAACAAAGGATATATTGGAGGGGGTGGAGTGATCCCCACGCTTCCAACCTTACATTGGAGGGAGTGCAGTGTTCCCCGCTCTAATTCACCACTGTTGTGACGTCCTCTGAGATCGACAATTTCTGGCCTTACCATTTTGCATACCATTTTGGACTACTAAAAAAGGTAGAGAGATAGTGACTGATAGATTCTTTTGATTCATAGCAAATGTCAGGAACAGTTTGTTAGTAAACTCTAAGAAATGAAAATAATAATTTAAGAACAAAGTACTTATTTAATTTTGTAAATAATAAAACATTGCACATGATACAAATTCACCGTCAGTCAAATATGTGTCAAACAAAAATGTGTAAAATGAGCATTAAATCTAATTTTTGTTTTTGATTGTCACCATAGCCACGTGAATTAAAAATCCCTTCGTAATTAAAAATCTAAAGATATTTTAAAAATTGAGACTAGTAAATAGTTCTTTAAATATACCTATTCAAATAAAATAAACAATGTAAATAAACTAATTCATTAATAATTTTAAATTTAAATAAACAAGGGCTGCAGTGCAATTGGAGTCCCTGCCAAATGTTGTTAGAATAGTTTACAGCAAAAGTTGATGAGTGAGAGAAATAAAATTTGGTCATGTATACTATCATATTATAATCATGTATAGCTACAATGTAATTGCAATTTGTACCGATAAAGTGAGAGTTGAAATCTAAGACACAAGATTGTGACTGCTCTATATCAACACTGACCATAGACAAGATGTGTAGTTTACAAAGAAATGATTAAAACAAATCAAACAACAAAGATAAAATAAATACAAAAATTCAATTATTTATATATCTAAGGGTACAAAAATTATTTTATATATGTGTTTTGACTAGTCAATAAAGCTTAGCAATGGGCCTTTTTAAAAGTCATTGATATAAGCATTTGCAACTAAATAAACTAGGGTTCAAGGTTTATCCTCCTCTCAATTTTGGTAGATATAGCTTTGGTTAAGCATTTGCAACTAAATAAAGTAGGGTTCAAGGTTTATCCTCCTCTCAATTTTGGTAGATATAGCTTTGGTTATGGGAAGGGCACAACATTATCAGCACATGAAGATCTTTGCAATTTCCTATATTGTATGAGAGCGCCTCTTTCCTCTCATCATGAAAAAAAACTCTTTCAAATATACAGAAATAGATCAATTGTGGGGACTTATTGTTTGCACATCCAATAAACCATTTGGCTATAAAGAGATGAGTTATCGAGGTTCTAAACTGAAAAGGTTGTATTGGTGTTGTTGTTGACTTTCTACCTTGGCTAAAAGAAGATGAAGTCTAGGACAATCTACAAACTTGTTGAGGAGATGGGGGCGAGATTGTACTTGCAAAAGTTGAAATTAGTCACTTGCTTTGTTGGTCAGTGGACTGAAGAATACCCCACTCTACTATGCATCTAACAACATACGAAAATAAAAATTTGGTACACTCCACTAAACAAAAATGATCAGCACATGATTTTTTTAAAAGTTGAACTCTTATCTAGAAATATTCAACACTCTCTTCAATATGGTTAATCTCTTATTTGGACTATTTGGCTAGAAAGGAATAGGATAATTTTTAGAAAATAAATTAGCTAAGACAACTTACTCCTCTTGGGATTCTAATATATTAACATTGTGGAATTTTTTAAAACCTCCCCCTCCTGGTTGCTCCCTAGCTTCTAAGAAAGTTGATAGGAATAAAGTGTTTTAAATCCCTCCCAAATCCTCATTGGTCAAGATGTATTTTGATGGAGCCTTGAGAGGGAACCTGGGTATCTCTAGAGATGGTTGTGTAAGTAGATATTTGAAATGTGTTGTTCCAACTTCTTTAGATTTAAAACTCCTAGTTGAACAAATGATGAAATCAAGGCATGTGCTCTCTTAGCTAGTTTGGAATTGGTTAAAAAGGAAAAATTTCAAATAATTAACATTTAAGGTGGTTCTCTTAATATAGTTCATGCTACTAAGAATAAATCCCCAATTAATTAGAAAATAAATTATCTACTTCAAGAGGCATGGGAAATTATAGAGTAGTTTGAATATTACGAAATACTTCACTATTATAGAGAGGGACATAAAATTAAAAAAAAATGGCATGTGATAATGATAAGGGGTTAGTAACTTGGGATGCCTACACAATTTTACAATTTTCTTCCATCAATACCATCATAGAATATGATCAATGTTGACTCCTTTTCTAGGGAACTTTTTTTATTCTAACATTTTATTTTATTGGTTCTAGGATATCTAATAATTTTTGTAAATGTTCCTATTTCTAATGTTTATGCTTACATAAGTAGCCCACTTGATTAACAAGATTTGTGTGTGTACCATTATTATTTATTTCAATCTTGGTTATTTGAGTGTGTGAAGTTAATTATATTCTCTCTATCAAGCTACCAATGTGTGATCAATGTACTTTGTTGTTGTCTATTGTTTTTTATTAATATCTCTCAAGTTTTACAATTTTTCTCATCATATTTCTATTATGATGGATAGTTAACTGAATAATAGGCATAACTTCACCCCAACCCAAAAATGAGAAGTTCTTAAGTATGGTGCATTTAATTCTATGATGTTAGAAGATATCTTTATGTTTGATTTATTTATGGTGGAGGATGCATAATTACAATTTTTAATTGGTAGGGAAATTCCTCAAATTTCACCCACATTGATCTATCTCTCATAAGTATTATCTTTATATCTCCAACTACATGGATTGCTTCAAAACCCTATCCACTTAAAAAAATTGTTGTAGATTATATTTAAGATCATTTTATCTTTGAGAAAATTATTAGGGTAAACCCACAAAAATGGTTTAAAATTTCATTGAGGAAGGAAAAGTTGCAAAAAATGACCCCATGCAAAAAAATTGGTTTTTGGGGGTTCAAATGAACTTTTGGTTCAAGCGAACCAAAAGAGGGTTCGCTAAAACCCTGGTTTGAGTGAACCCATTAAATGCAAGGTCCCACCATTCCTGGAAAAAAAACCTTTTTGAAAGGGGGTTCTTGGTTCTCGAACCCCCTTGGTTCCGAACCCCCCTTTTCCCACTTTCTCACCCCCTGGCACTAAAAAACTCTAGAATTTTTCCCTTCAAAGCTCGGGTTGAGGATGAAAATGAAGAGACTTCACAGACCCAACTGGATGATGGTAGTCCTCAGAACGAACTATCCAACAAATATAATTTTAATATGTTTTGGTTTTATTATGTATTTATTTTTTTAGTTGTATTAAACATAGGTTTTTCACCTTAAATCAAGCTCTCTATTCTGCACATATGGAAAAATAGCAGATTATCAAAAAAAAATGAAAAATATGAGTGCACTAGATATTGAAGTCCTTGATCCAACAAAAAAAAAATTGAATTTCAATACATAAAAAAAAAGTTACGTTGTATATGTTCCACCTATGTCTGAGTTGTAATTGGTTTGACTTTGAAACTTGATTAAGGAAAAAATATTCAATAAAACACTATGAAACCAATTGGAAGCACTAGATATCATAGTCATAAATCTAAATTAAAAAAAAATAGAATTTTATCCTTCATGGAAAAAAAGTTATGTTGTATACGGTGAGCATCACTCCTAAAAAATGGTGTTTACTAAAAAAAACTAGTTTTCGAAGGAGATGGAAAAAGAAGTGCAATCTGATATATTTAGAATCCACAGAAAAAATTTCACAAATCTCTAGTTTGCATCATCTTCAAATTCCTCACGGTTTAGCCGCTATAGGTGCCTAAAAGTGAAGATTTAGTTAGAAAAAAATATTTCAATGTCCAGTTTGGCCAGAAATTGTAAACCAGTATTGTGGGATCACCCATTAATGATTTGTTGATATATTATGATATGTTTAATATTGGTGTTGGATGCAGGGTTATTTTTGTAAGAGTTGGTATAGAACTCTCTATACCATGCAATATTGGGCTGAAGATTGTAGCCACCAAAGATTTAGGAATTTCTATTCAAAAGAACAAGGGAGATTATATATGAGAGAATAGATATATTCTATCAAAGGATGCAAATGATAATTTACAATGGATGGAGATTACAAAGAGAACCCATTGATTATATAGACCATGGTGAGACATAAGATTGCATAAAATTATAAAATTTGTTTTAATCTTATGACTTGAGATATAAAGTACTAACTATCCTATGTGTACCCTAGTTAAACTTAAGTAACTAGTGTGAATAGAACCTGGGTGATGAACTAGCTAGGTAAAACACAACATTCACACCAACACCCCCCTTAAGTGAAACTTAGGGAGAATGTACAAGATGTAATGATGCAACAATGCAAGAATGGGTCCTAGATACTAATCAATATTAGGTACCCATGTACAAATGTAATCGATCTTATAAACAAATACAAGGAGAAAACCCAGTGGGACAAAACTCCTTCCCAAAAGAGAGAAAAAACAAGGCTTTTTCAAATAACAATAAGAACTTGGATAATACCCCATGTGAATAAAAAGCTTCCCCATAAGAGATAAGAAGAAAAGAGAAGTTGTATCCCCCCTCAAAGTAGAGCCTCCTACACTGATGGTAGATGTTTGACATTAATTGTTCAAGATGAACAAATCTCACCGGACAGCATTCATCCCCTTAGGAAGAAACAAAACCAAGAATCTATGAAGGATCTATTACCATTCTTGAAAGGAACATGAGGGAAGAAATATGAAGATGTGCACTATGTTTTTAAATTATGCTCAATTTCTCCTATTTTGATGTTGAAATCTACCTAAATCAAGTTAGGTGTTTAAGGCCACATTGATGAAGATAAAAGTCTAGAACCTTGTGGAAATGGATGTAGAACATGATCCAAAGATAAAGGTGACTCCAAATATAGTATTTTTATTAAGTTTTTCAATTCTCAAGGTTATTTTGAAATGTAAGAGAAAAGAATACTCAAATTTCCAAGATCCACCAAGATTTACAACCTATAAAAATATCATGCATAAATCACTCTAAAATCTAAGGAGATTTATAGATCTAAAGCTTTAATACCATATAATAGTTGTATATAATTATTTATACCATGCAATATTTGGCTAAACATTGGAGCCACACAAGATATAGGAACTTATATGAAAGCACAAGAGAGATAAAATATGAGAGAATAATTATATTCTATCAAAGGATGCAAATGATTATATCGGATTGACATTAAAAATATAATTATATAGACCAAGATGAGATATAGGATTGCATAAGATTATGACATGTGTCTTAATCTTATAAATTGAAAAATAAATTGATAAATATCCTATGTGTTCCCTAAGTAAACTCAAGTAACTACTATGAATAGGACCTAGATGGTGAATTAAAAAGGTAAAACGCCCCGTTCACACCAATATTTTTCTCATGAATATTTACAAAGAAAATTGGAAATGATTTACATTTAAAACCCTATAAAACATGGCCTCCAATTTTAATCCAAGTTTATTGTTGATAATTTTCTTCATTTTCATTACTATGATCTCAACACTCAACTACCAAATAAAGACTAGGAGCACTTCCAAGCTTTGCAACTTTTATTGATCCATGTTCCACATCAACTTGTAGCACAAGATGTTGAGGTTCCGAACCTAATTGATGATAAATATAATAAATAGGTTGTTCCTATTGTGGGTATTTCTTAATAATTCTTTCTTTTTTTGTGGTTTTCCCCCCTTTCTACTTGAATCTATATTGCTTGTCTACATCTAGTCTCTAAATTTGTATTTTTGAGCCTACATGTAGTGAAGCTATATTTGTAACAATCTTATATTCTATGATATTGAAATACCCTCTTTTATGTATTATAATATATTTTAGGCATTGTTTTCTTTTACCTTACAAAATAACTCTTTTTAACTTAAGAAGGAAAATGGAATGACTCTTGGTCTAGGGGGTTCACCTCTTGAATATATTTTTTCATCTTATGGGTGCAACATTTGATATTTTTATTAAAGTTAATGATATTTCATTGCATAATATAGATCTTAATCCCAACTTCCTTGATTTATCTCTGTTGTATCATTTTCTAAGTCCTTGAGCAATATCCTTTATTTATCACCTCCTTTGTTATCCTTCTCTTGAGATCCTATCCTCTCCACATTTTCATATTCTTATTTACCAAACTATCACTATAATACTCATTGAGACTTAGAGGTCTCAATTTTGAAATAGGGGTTATCAGTTGCTCAATCCCTTCATTTATGGTTACAATCCTAAGGTTTGATAGATTGATTTTGAAACTTGGTGCTTTAGTAAGAAATTTCTATTGGTGGAGCACTCTCTCTTCCTTGTTATGATTGAGAACTATAGCTACCAATTCTTTCCTTTTATAACTTTTTGATATCATCATATTCCTTCCTCCTTTCTATTATTTGTAGTGTAGGAAAATGTAACCCTCTACATTTTCACACTTGTTTGGGCCCTCCCTACTAAAATTGGGCTTCTTTATGTCTTATTTGGTCCTATTTTATATCCGCAAGCCTTATTTAATGCATCTTTTTGATGATAATCCCAAAACATATCTAATAACCAATCATAATTTAGTGTTTTTGGGTTGTGTCCCAGATTTAGTGATATGGGACTCATATTCCACCTTGGGTGTATGTTTCCCACTTAAGTTTCTGGGCTCGATCCTGAATTTGGCATAGAACTTAACATTTCTTGAAATTTGTGTCCCAATCCTAGGCTACTGGGACTCATATGCCCCAATTGGCATATGAGTCCCTAGCTTGGACCTATTTTAAATTAAAATTCTTGGCAAGATTTTATCCTCCTAGATCTGATGTCAACTTGTAGTGTTGTAATTTCAAGATATTTGGCATAAACAAGTATCACATATTTTCTCCTAAGCTTTCAAGTATTCAAGCATTATAGAAAATTTACATGATCAAGAGAGTTTACAAGAGTTTACAAGAGCATTTCAGAGCATTCAAGAGCTAATTATCAAGCATTTTTTAGCCATATTCAAGAATCAAGCATCATGTCAAAGTCATCATGCATCACAGTTTTTTTTTAGCTAACATTTGTGATGTAGGTTTCCATGATTCAAGCAAGCATTCAAGTCAAGATTCATATCAACAATCAAGATTCAATATCTACATTCATGCTATCCATTTCATACAAGATTGCATCCTTTGTTACAAGGGTTTGGTGAGTTGCAACATAACATATTGTTCATTCATCGTTCCTTCATTCTATTTCATTTTATTTCAAGGTTTGATTACCAAAACGGGGTCAAACCCCTATCCAATGACAAAGCAACATTTTTATCTCCTCTACATGTGTGATTGAAAATATAGGTTTTTTAAGCATGAAGATCCTTTGAAGAGAAAATTACAAGATTGAAGAAAGTTATTGAAGCTGCCAAAGAGTTATCATCTTCATGGAAAGTTACCTACAAGTCGGAGTTCAGAGTTTTAGACTCGGAGATCGAAGAGGAGAGAAGCTACATAAGATCACTAGAGGATATTAGAGTCTCAAAAAAACCCTGATACTGGGACTAAATTGGGCCACCTTGGGCGTATAAGTCCTAGTACATACCATTTTTAAAACATTTTCTATAGATCTTGGTTTACTAGTTGTAGATTCTGGATTTAGCCCAAAACCCTAAACCGGGACTAAATTGCCCCAACTAGTGTATGAGTCCTAATGTGCTTCAAAAGTCATAATTTTTGGATTATATACCTTGTTTCAAGCATCTTCAGTTTTCCTAGGTGCATAGGTCTATTTATTCTTAGTTTAGTATTCATATTTTGAGTTTGATTTCCTAGGTTGCATAACTAGATTTGCATATCATTTACATTTCCTTCTTTCTAAGCCTTTGCTTAGTGGTGAACCCCCTTTTTATCTTTAATCACACCCAAGGAGACCTCCTAGTAGTCCTTCCCTCAATTGAGTTACTTGGTTGATGGATCTCTAGGGTTTCCTTGAATGAATTAGAGCAAAATAGGGCCCCCTAAGTTGCCCATCTCCTAGAAGGTTGGCACACCCTATTTTCTTTATTTCATTTTAGTGAACCTTACGTGTCAATGATCAAGGAAATAAGTCTATTGCCCATCCTAACCAGAGTTTTCAAATCTTTACCAACCCTATGCCAAATCATAATATTTCATTTGTCAAATCTAGTGAAACTAAGAAGAATGATGTGATGAATATTGACACATATGATGACAACATGGATACTATTGAACAAGGTCCTATGGATACTAATGCACAAAATCCTATGGATGGTATGATTGAATTGAAAAAAACTCATCCTCGTAATGGTCAAACTAAAAAGCCTCTTAACATTGATTTATCATCTAAGGATATAATTAGAAATGCACCTAATGGTCCTCTTTACATAGTCGGCTGAATCAATGACAAGCCCACTAATGGGATGTTAATTGATCCCATCTGTGGAGAGAATCTAATCACTGAAGAATTGTTACTTGTGCATGAACTCTATCAAGAAACATATGACAAACCAAAAGCATGGATAAAAATGCATAATGGTTTCGCTTGCCCTACGATGGGATCAATCACCCTTCCTCTAAAAATCGGACCAAAACAATTAGATGCTCTCATTCTCCATCATCCCAACATTGGATAAATTCAGTGTGAAGCTTGGTTATCCATGGATACGCTCCATGGAAGCCATCCCATTAGTCATGCATAGGTGTTTAAAGTTTCCCTTTGACAATGAAATCTTTATTGTGCACCATAGTGGCTTTAATCCTATGTCTTCTCGTGGTAATTTTTCATTGGATTTCTTTTAGCCTAAGCCTATGGAACCTATTAAACCTTCTGAGGACTTATTTTTCAAATCCTATCAATAGTTTAAGGCAAAATGCATAGCATAAATATCCCTTAGAAACATGCATCAACCCATGTGATTGAGCCTCCTATCCTTGATGAAACTATGATTGAACCAAAAGACATTCCAAATAACCAAGACCAACCCATGACATATACTTTTCCCATCTCCTACAAAAGACCAAGAGACAACCAAAATAATTCCATCATGACTCCTAAGATAAAACAAGTTTACAGAGATAAAGAAAGTGTTTGAAAAACCTCCTATGGTTCCTTTTGTTCCTCCCCTTGGGGAAGAAAATCAACCTATGGTTGATAGACCCGCTCCTACACAAACACAACTTGAAAATTGCATAAAAGGAAATAGAAATGTTAGAGAGTGTAGGCATAGACGTTGTGCTCTTGTTTGAAGATTAAACAAAGAGAACAACAAAGAAAATCAACATCCAAACTTGAATGAAGCAATACATGATGAGTCTCCCTCTTCACCACAACAAAAAGATACTATATTGCAATTGCAACAAGAGCCAAATCCTTCTTTAGACAAATTATCATTTGACCTCCCATTATGATTAACTTAGACAATGATGATGAGATTGCTAAAATTGATGAAGTGCATAATGAATTGAATACAAATTGTTTTCCTCTTCTATGAGCTTAAATGATAATTCTCCTAGGAAGAGTGTTGAACTTGGTGATACTCCTAGTTCGGCACTTGTTTTTGTCCCTTTGGCTAGTTTTTCGCCTTTTGTATATGATGAACAAGATTGGGATGTGGACGAACTGCTAATAGGTTGAATCACATGTTCCTTACTATTATTTTCTTTATTTTCTTTTTCATGTTTCTTTTATGTGATTGCATGTGTGTAATGTGATCCCCCGTACCATTTTGTTTGATGTACCTCTCTCTTTGTGGCATTCCTCTATGTGTATCTAAATTCTTCTCTATGTCATAAACCTTTATCTTTTTCTTTGTCTTATGTTTTCCTTTTGGGTATGATGCAAGGCATCAAGACATTTAGGTCTCTTCCATGTTAACCCAGAATCTTTCTCTTTATCTTTTTCTTTGTCTTGTGTTTTCATTTTAGGGATGATGCAAGTTGTCGAGACATTTAGGTCTCTTTCATGTTGACCCAAAAGTTCTTTGTTTTTTCTCTATTTGTGTCATTCTTCCTATTCCATGATTATTTTGGGAATGATGATAGTTCTGAGCTCTCTGACAACATTGTAGCAAAGACATATTGACCCTAAATCCAAGGATACCTCATGTGTTTTTTTGGGGATTTCATTTTGGGGGAAACCCTATTTCATGACATAGCCTTATTTGGAAACATATGACTTGGTATAGGGCTTTCCAAATAAGCTCTCATGTACTCTTTATTGTTATCATTTATCATTTGCTACTTTAAATTAATTTCTCACGGAATGGTGTTTAGCAATTTCTTTAAAGTGGGGGCATATAATGGCATTATTCTTTTTTCAATTCATGTTTCATTGTGTAGTCTTCTTACTTCATGTGATGCATCTTTCGCTTTGTGTTGATATTGGATGTGATGTCCCTCAAGAGCATGATATCTCTCAACATATTATATTCCTCTTGGTGGCTTGATGTGACACATGCCATCCCCTAAGTTGTGAATCTTCTATTCTTCAATTATTCCTCTCTTGGAAACATTAGGCACAATGTTCCCTAAGTTAAGACCTTGCATGAACTAAGCAAAACTCCTTTGAATGTACCTTACACTACTTTTTCATTTACAACATATGTTATATGGCCACCTTGCATAACACACTTTTCTTTCCTGTGGAGCCATCCTACTTGTTCATGAGTATCAAGCATACAAAGTTTTGTTTGCCTCGTGAATCTCATTGTTCATGTTGTGTGGTGCCTTATCAAAGTTATTAGGAGGTATAGCTTTAGTATGGTTACCGTATGGGAGCCAAACTTAGGCATGAATTTCCCATAGCTACTTTCTTGTCTATGTGAGTGCATATTGGCCACATGTATATGTATCTCGCTAGGGGCTCACCTAGTGGATGGCCTAAGGTTCCACTAGGCCATGTGAGTGTGTGTTTGGTTTGTATAGTGGAAATTGTGTTCCACTTGTAAACATGTTTGGAAAAACATCTTAGGTCTATCCACATCATGTTGGACAAATGGTTGGGGCTTGATCCAACCCTTTTATTTTATTTTTTCCTTTCTTCTTTATGTCTTTCGCAGTGTATGCTTGTATCTTGTTGTTGCTCCTTATATTATTCACATGTGTGTTCTTTTGTGCCTATGTTGGTTTTCCATAGGATCTTGATCACTAGGGCTTGCTCAACCCTCTTGATCATGGTCATCTTATCTTACTATCATTGGTACACTTAGACCCCTCTTGATGTGTATTTGTCTACTTTAGTGTGAGTTTGAAGCAATTTCCTCCTCTCACTTGGACCAATTCTTTCCTTTTATAAATCTTTGATATCATCATATCCCTTCATCATTTCTATTATTTTATTTAGGTTTCATTTGCTTCTTTTATCTTAGGTAATAGACTCTATGATGTACCTTCATTGATATGGGGCACTATTTATTGTTTTGAATTTGAATTCTCCTAAATTTTAGTAGCAACCCTTACAACATATTTTAATTACTTTTATTTAGCCTTTTCTATCCTCTTCTTATATCTCTCCTCTCTCTTGATTTATCTCTCATTCTAATGTATTTCTTATTACTCAACTCTACTAACATTTTAGCTTGTTCAAAAATATATATGTTTGTTTCTTATTGCCCCTTTTTTCATTGGTGGTTTTGATTTGGAGTTTTATTAATCAATTTACCATCTCTAATGGTTAAAGTTAGACCTTCCTCAAAGGTTGCATCCTTTCAAGATTATCTTTAGATTTCCCTTATCTAATTGCATTTCTCTAGGGGCCTAACCCCCTCTTACAAGGATAAGATATAATAAAAAATGTTGCAAACCATAAAACCTAGTTCTTTCCTAACTATAACTCTTTTTCCTTGATTTATTTCCTACCACAAATTATTTATTCATTGTTCTTATTTTCATCTTACCACTCTACTAGGTTCCTAGTAATAAAAGTAATTGTTGGGAGAAATAAGTGCATACCAAAGTTCTAAGATTTATTTTCTCGAGTGTTGTATTTATACCCTAGTAAGATGGTTAAGAGTAGGTTCACTAAAAATTCAAAAAATTATAGAAGGATGGTTAGACTATGACAAAACCAAAATAAACAAAATATACGTTCATAATATTCATACATATATCAAACATCATAACATATCTTATATGCAATATAATAACTTTTGGTATATATACTTGGATAAAAGTACAAAGTTGTGTCACACTTTCGGTCAACTTATTAGCACAAGTGAATTTAATTATTTTTAACTAAAATCCAATTTTGGTCAAACATATGATCTAGCTAGATTAATTGTAGTTAATTTAGATATGGACACAACTTTTCAAAATAAAAATGTTCACTAAATGCATATGTAGCACAGCTTTGAGGCTAATTTACCAAAAAAAAAAATTATTCAAAAAAATTGATTTTATATATATATGTATGTATGTATGTATGCATGTATGTATGTATGTATTTTTTTTATTTTCTATTTTTTATTTTTACTATAAGTAGGTTATCAACATGTAAACATAAGGTTGATTATCTTGTCAAGAAAAAATACTAAGATTTATTAAAAAAATTAAAGAAAATATGGTGCACTAGATAAAAGAACCTATGGCAAGATGGTATAATTTTTTTTCTATTTGGGATAAATAGTTAAGAAAAAAGGTGATGTCTCATGGAAACAATTATGCATTCCCATTCTAATATTTATTTTAAAAATGTATTAATCAAAATTGATAAAAAAAAAATCCATGCACTAAAGCTTTAACTTATAAATACACAAAAAAATTGAAGGAAAAAAATAAAGTTTACTATATAAAAAGTGGTGTCCTATTTAACTTCATTTTTAGCATTTTACTAACAATTAAATTATAGTGTTTCAATTTCATTAAAAATTATATTTAAATAATTTTTTAATTTTAAAAAAAAAAAAAACATAAAATACACTAAAAACTAAACATTTTATTAGTTTACATCATTTCAAAATTCAAAACATACATGTCACTTTTTAATGGATTCAAGTTAAAAATTTGGATCAATGTTGGTCGACTCTTTTATAAAAGTGACACAATTATGTGCTTTTACCCACTTCTTATATCAAATTTCATCAATCTATCTCACAAATTTATTCTTAATTATACATCATCTATGTTAATTTCTATACTTCTATTATTTAAATATCACCATATCTATACACTTTTATTTATGTAAATTTATCTCTTTTCTATTTATATTTACATATTATTCTAGATTATATTTTTTCCTCACTTCTTCTATCTTATCCAATAATCATTATATATATATATATAGATATTACATCAAAAGATGTGTCCCTTTCCCTTTCTTATATTGTTTAATATTTTATTTTGGTCAATTGGATGTATTGAACCTAATATGTGATATGTTTTTTTCCCTTTCCTTATAGGGGTTTATTCTACCTACAACTAGCCTCTAGCATTGTTTTAGCTTTTCACCATTAGCCTCCATTAGACAATCCCTTTATATTTTCAACCTAATGGGAGAGTTGTGGTTATATCATAATAAAAATTATAACAATATGGTTTTTCTCTTTCTAAGGTTCTTGACTTTGGAGATTTCAAGTTGACTAGCATAGGAAAACTCCCTAATATTTTGAGATGTAGGAATTTGGGAATCAAATGTCGGAATAAGAAAGATTAAATAAATGATTTTTTTATGAAGTTTATAAAATGATAAAAAAATATAACCATTTAAATGAAGGAAAAGTGAAACCCTAGAGATTCACTTTAGGATTTCAAGGTGTTTTCCACAACATTTCATTTAAAATTTGAGGTAGTAGGGGTTTGATAGATTTGGACAAGATATAGGAAAGACTTGCAACCTGATAGGTGAGTCAACATACCCTTGACCAAATTTGAAATGGATTTTAGAATGATATGCAATGATTTGACTAGGCTAGTGATGTAAATAACTATTCTAATGCAAAAAATAGTAGATTTGGAAAGTCACAGACAAATGCAGACTTCAAAAAATAGATTGAGAAGATTTTTATGCGCTTGTGATATAAATTTGAAGTTAATTTTTGAGGACCAAGTCTCCTAGGTTGATTATGTCCTAGTTGATCAATATAGAAGATGATTTCGCAGTCCTTTAGAGCCAGATTAGAGACTTCTTTTCCTGGTTATCACACTGTTGGATCTTTGTCATATGTTGAGATAAGTGTTGGAAGCTTGAATTTTTTGTGAGTTGTTTGGGTGTTGTCATTGATGTCAACCCCTTGTATGAAGAGAGTGTTGGAATGTTGTTGGTATTGATGATTTCAACCCCTAGCATTGGATTTGTTGAAAGCTTGGAGTTGTTGGTATTGATGTTAGTACAATGTTGTTGGTGTTGTCATTCATGTCTTACTTTACTATAGTTGTATAAGTTGTGTTTGGAGAGATAGTTGGATGTGTTATAGTTGATGAAGAGATGTTTCAAATGTTTTAGATGTAATAAAAATATGTTAGTAGTGCTGTTGATGTAGTTGGTTCACTTGATTTCTAAGTGCTTTTGAGAATATTTGAATAAAAGAGAGTTCAGTTTGACAAAGTGGTGTTCAGTGTTCTGCTTCGCATTTCTTCATGGTTGAAGATATTCATACATAGTTTGGATATGATGATTAGAGGTGTTTAGAGGTTCTATATATAGAGTGTCAAGTTTTGGATCATTTTGTAGTGAAAGTTGTGTTTGACAGTATGACCGTCTGGTGAAATAGGGTGTCTAGGAGAAATGAGATTGCTTTGTATTTCTTCACAATAAAGGTTCATGTCTTGCAGATTTTTGAATGTGCTTCTATTATCCGTATCTACGTTCCCTTGAAGTTTTAGGCTCTGAGGTGTTTTGTAAGGTTGTTTGATGTGTTGGATGTCTGTGTCAGTGTGTTTGGTTGTACAAAATGAAGGTGTTCTTAAGTTTCAGGTGGTTCCAATAGTACTGGAGAATATTCTGATGATGTGGAATATTCTAATATGTTTTAGAATGGTGTTGTGTGGTCCATGAGATGTTTTTGGACCTAGAGAGGTGTGTTTTTGGTTGCTTGTTAGTGTTAGTGTAGGTTTGGCCGACCAGGTGTGCTAGCACTAATTGCAGAGGATGATTGTTGTTTGTGAAAGTATTGAGAAGCATGTAGTGTAGATTTGGGTCCCCGTTAAGTTGTGGCATGGTCTTCCTTCACTTCTTTACATCATGTAAGTGTTTGGTGCTAACCTATTTGATGTTGCATGGTTGAGGTGCATACATTTCCTTAAGGCTGACCTAATAAGATTATTTTAGGTAGTAGATGGTATAAATACAAGGTGAGTTGTGTGAATTAAGTAGTAAGCGTGTGATGTGAAGGATGTGAAAGTGACCAAGTGTGGTGATCTAAGTGTGAGCTTTAATGCCCATGAATCCCAAATGCAATGAGAAAAAGGTGTCTACATTTTAGTCTATTGGATGATTTGTTTGTGCTTCAATGGAACTATACCTTTAGCATAAGAGAGATGCATTGTTAGTAGTTCAAAATTGGCAGTGAGCAATCCCTTCTTTTGTCTTCTTTATTCTAGATAGTGAGTCCTTTGGCAGCGAGCCTATTATATTTGGTGTTGCTATTACTTTATATTGTGAGCTAATCCTCACTGTGGTTTTTCCCTTCTTGGGTTTTCCATGTAAATATGGTGTTTTAATGTGCATGGTTTTTTGATGTGTTGTTGTTTCACTTGTTTATTTTCATGCTAAGCCTAATTAAGGGTTTAAGGGCTAATACAAATTTGAATTTTAATGAGGGTTTTGATGTTTTAATGTACACCTGATTCACTGTCCCCTTTGTTGAAAGAATCGAGAAGGTTGTCATTGATGTCAACACTACATGATGAACATCAAATTAGTATGAAGAATTTTTTCTTTTGTAAAAGGGTTTTTCAGCTAAG
>VDFB02271358.1:319116702-319127440 GCA_007258455.2 Sequoia sempervirens | reverse complement strand
GCATCAAGATACACAGTTTCCAGATTGTATCATCATTTCATCTACTATTGCTTACAAATTCCACGGTTGATCCAGTATGTGAGTTTTCTAGTGTTCCTTGGCATCGGGTTTGCTGTTACATTTGTGATTTCATTATGGTTTCTTGCAAACAAAAGTATTTTTGCTTGCTTGTCGGATTTGGGGTTCCAGTGTTGCTTCATTAGAGTTCTTCCAGTGATTCTTTGCAACAGTTCATCTCCTTGAGGGGGGGTTTTTCCCACCGGGTTTTCTCTCTCTTTGCATTTGTAAATGGGTACCTGATCATGCCTTTGTTGTCAGGACCCATCTCACATCTTTGCATAATAATTTGCTTATCCCTAAGTTGCACTTATGGGGGGGTGTTGGTGTAATTAATTATTTAATTACACTTTACATAAGTTTACTTAGGCATTATTTAATTCCTAGGTTATAGGTTGTTATCCTTATCTTGCTGAGCTATCTTTTTGCTCAAGATAAGATTAGGGTTATGCATACTTGCTTTTATAAAAAAAATAATCTCTTGTAATTATTGTACTTTGAATATATCAATTTGCACATCTTCATGCAATCTCTCTGATTTTTTGTTTTTCTCTTTGTGGAAGGTTATTTTTTGGTTTGCATTTCAGATCTTGGTTTCTAACAAGCGCAATCGAACTAATTAAAGATATTTTCCAACATCTTAGAATTAAAAGCACTATACTCAAGAAATTCTCATTTTTGGGTTGGGATGAAGATATGTCTATTAGTTAGTTAGAACTCCATAATGAATAATAGAAAGATGATGAGAAAAATTGTAACACCTAAGAGATATTAATAATAATTTCCCATCATGAAAATTCAAAGCATCATAAAACAATAGACATAAACAAAGTACATTGATCACACATTGGCAAGTTGATAGAGATAATATAATTAATTTCACACACTCAAATAACCGAGATTAAAATAAATAATAAAGGTACAAACAAATCTTGTTAATCAAGTGAGCTATTTATGCAAGCATAAACATTAGAAAAAGGAACATTTACAAAAAAAAATAGATATCCTAAAATCAATAATATTAAGATATTAGAATAAAAAAAGTTCCATAAGAAAGTGGTCAACATTGATCATTTTCCATTATGGTATTGATGGAGGAAAATTGTAAAATTGTGTATGCATCCCAAGCTACTAAGCCCTTATTATGATCACATGCCAAATTTTCTACACTAATTTAAATTTTATTTCCCTCTCTGTAATAGTGAAGTATTTCATAGTATTCAAACTACTCTAAAATTTCCCATGCCTCTTGAAGAATATAATTTAATTGCTAATTAATTGGGTATTTATTTTTAGTAGCATGAATTACACTAAGAGAACAACCTTTAATGCTAATTATCTTTTTAGCCAATTCCAAACCAGCTAAGAGAGCATGAGCCTCAACTTCATCATTTGTCCCAACTAGGAGTTTTAAATATAAAAAAGTTAGAACAACACCTTTCAAATATCTACTTACACAACCATCTCTAGAGATACAGGCAAGTTCCCTCTCAAGGACCCATCAAAATTCATCTTGACCAATGAGGAATTGGGAGGGATTTAAAACACTTTATTCCTATCAACTTTCTCAGAAGCTAGGGAGCAACCAGAAGGAGGTTTTAAAAAATTCCACAATGTCAAGATAGTAGAATCCCAAGAGGAGAAAGTTGTCTTAGCTAATTTATTTTCTAAATATTATCCTATTCATTTCTATCCAAATAGTCCAAATCAAGAGATAAGGAGAGATTACACGTATTGAAGAGAATATTAAACATTTATAAAGAAGAGGATAAATTTTAAAAAAATCACGTGTTGATCATATTTGTTTAGTGAAGTGTACCAAATTTTTGTTTTAGTATGTTGTTAGATGTGTAGTAGAGTGGGGTATCCTTCAATCCACTAACCAACAAAGAAAGTGACTAATTTCAACTTTTACAATTGCAATCTTGCCCCATCTCCTCAACAAGTTTGTAGATCGTCCCAGACGTCATCTTCTTCTAGCCAAGGTAGAAACTCAATGACAACACCAATGCAACCTTTTAAAATCAGAACCTTGGTAATTCATCTCTTTATATCCAAATACTTTATTGTATGTGCAAACAATAGTTCCTGCATTTAATCTATTTCTGCATATTTGAAAGAGCTTTTTTTGTGATGAGACGAAACAGGTGCTCTCAAAAATACAATAAATTACAAGATCTTCATGTGTTGATAATGTTGTCCCCTCTGCATAACCAAAGCTACACCTGCCAAAAATGAGAGGAGGATAAACCCTAAACCCTAGTCTGTTTATCTACAAATGCTTATATCAATAGCTTTTAAAAAGACCCATTGTTAAGCCTTATCGACTAGTTAAAACACATATAGAATAAATGTTGTTCCCTTAGATATAAATAATTGAATTGTATTTATTTTATCTTTGTTGTTTGCATTTGTTTTAATCATTTTCTTGTAAACTATGCATCTTTCCCGTGGTCAGTGTTGATATAGAGTAGTCACAATCTTGTGTGCTTAGATTTCAAATCTCACTTTATTAATACAAATTGCAATTACGTTGTAGCTACACATGATTACAATATGTTTCTATACATGACCAAATTTCATTTCTCTCACTCATCAATTTTTATTGCAAACTATTCTAACAACATTTGATAGGGACTCTAGTTGCATAACAACCCTTGTTTTATTTGAGTTTAAAATTATTAATGAATTAATTTATTTGCATTGCTTATTGTATTTTATTTGAATAATTATATTTACTAATCTTAATTTTTTAAAATATCTTTAGATTTTTTTACAAAGATATTTTTTATTGATGTGTCTACGATGACAATCAAAAATAAAAATCAGATTTAAAGCTCATTTTACACATTTTTGTTTGACCCATATTTGATTGACGGTGAATTTGTACCATCTGCAATGTTTTATTATTTAAAACATTAAATTAAGTACTTTGTTCTTAAATTATTATTTTTATTTCTTAGAATTTACTAACAAACTGTACATGACATTTGTTATGAATCAAAAGAATCTATTAGTCACCATCTCTCCACCTTTTTTAATAGTCCAAAATGGTATGCAATTCCAAGTTGACTACATACGATGTAAGGCCAAAAATTATCGATCTCAGTGGACATCACAACAGTGTTGAGTTAGAGTGGGGAAAATTCCACTCCCTCCAACATGAGCATGGTAGTGTAATACCCCTCATGTTGTTGTTTGGACTTATTATTTTTCTATGGTTTTGCTTGATACTTTGAGACTTTGATAGTTACTATTTATTGGTTGGATTGGTGTATTGGATAGTTTAGACTGCTTGATGATTATGCTACTTTATTTGATGACATGGATATTATGATATGACATTATGGTTACATTTGGTTTAGAGATGTTTAATTTGATTTTAGTAGTATATTGTGACGTGGTGGATTATTAATCATTCTATGATGATATCATGTGATCAGTTTAGTTTAGCAATGTTACTTTATATTTAATGTTGTAATTGTTAGTATAGTTTTGGTGAGGGGACAGTGTAACACCACTCATTTGCGAGTGCCCTGCTACACTGCAATTCCTTCTCACGATGTGATGTTTTTGATTATATATATACATGTTGCACACAACCTTGTTTGTATGCAGGAATTGTAGGAATAGAGTCTCGATTCCACCTACTTCGGCAGGATAGGGTGAGCATCAATTTAACCCAACGGGCATGAAGTTGAAACAGAGATGAGAAGGAAGTCACCCCGTCCCAAGTTTGTCAAACCGTCTTATGTTTAGTGGTATTGTGCGTCTTTGACCTTTGTCATTTTTGCATTTTATTATAGTGGTTTTGTGTGAGTGCACATTTGATATTTATTTTACGTTGGGTGTAGTATGATGTCTTTTAAATAATTAAATGATTTTAATAAAGGTAATAGTAGCATTGGAATAGTTATATTAAAATATGAAAAGTTTTAAATTATAAGACATGTAATTTATTCAAGATAAATAAATGAAAAGGTGTAAATTAAATTATTTAAAATTGGTATTTTGATAATTTAATAAAAATAGCATGTTGAGGATAATTAATGAAATAAAATAATTAAATAAGTTAAATTGTGTGAATTGCAAGTTTAATTTGCAAAAATAAAAATTAAAACAAAAAGTGTTGTGAAATAGAAGAAAAATCAAAAAAAGAAAGGATGAAAAAGACCAATGAATGTTGAGTTTTGGCTAAAAAGTTGTTAATGAAATAGAAAACTTCTTTTAATTTTGATTTATGGAGTTTTCAAAAAAGATGAAGATATCTTTTATTTAATAGAAAAATTGTGAGATTTTCATTCACGAGAAAATTGACAGAAGCTACAAAAAAATATTGAGTTCTGGAAATTGGATCCTCTCTTGTTTTCTCGGTAGAAATTTATTTAGTTTTCATTGTTTTGGAAGAGAGGCTCTTCTGAATTAAATTTTAGATTAGAGAATTTAGTAAGGAAATCTGGAGGAGAAGTTTTGAAGGAAGAAAGGGGAGCTCTTCGAAAAGGCTATTTGGGATCAAAAAAGGCTTCGTCAATTCTTCAACAAGCGTAGGACTTCAGGTTCCATTCTAATTATTTAATTTCTCTGAATTAGTAGAAATAAATATGTTTACTCTATAAAAGAAAAGAAAAATTTTGTTTGAGATTTAACAGATATTGGATAGCAAACCTATGAATGAAATTTAATTGGGTCTCTTAAAATGACCAGTGTGTTTATAATTTTGTTTTTGGAAAATCATTTCCCTTGAGATAAATGAATTTAAATATTTTTCTTCATTTGAAATAAATGTGTTTTCAGTTTGATGGTATTTTGTTTCAGATTAAATATATATATATATATATAAATATTAAAATTTATTTTTTGAAATGTATTTTACTTGTGCGTCGGCTGGAAGGGGGGTTATGTTTTATAATAAACAAAAAAAAAAATAGAATGAAATTTGTTTGGGTGTAGGGGAAGGAACGACGCTGGCTGTACCCTCCCTTTGTCCCCTCTTTGCATGTGGGGACTGCTCACAACAGTTCGCGGACTGTTGTGCGCAGCAGTCCTACGAATTGTCGTGCGCAACAGTCACGAGGACTGTTGTGTGCAGTCCCCTGTGTACTGCGCATGGCAGTGAAAACTATGAATTTTGTTATTTTTTTTATGATATAATTACATTCATTTTAAAATATATATATATATATATATATGTATGTATGTATGATATATATTTTATATATATGTATAGATTGAGCAGAATATTAGCCAATTTAGATTATTTTAAAAAATTTGAATAAAATAGAAAGGTAAATATACATATATTTTATATGTATATATATTTATATATGCAATTATTTGTATATATATAAATATATATATATATAATATAAATGTTATGATTTATTGATTCTAGTTTGACTGTGAAACTATGAAATCTAATTATGTTGGTTAATTAAAAAGAAGCAAATTAAGTATTTATGTCAAAACTATTATTGAACTCTAATTTCAAATTGTATCGAGGAAAATGGAGGTTATAAATGAAATTAAACCAGTTGTTTATTTTGGAGTTGCAGAATCAATGTGCGAAAATTAAAATGGTTTCTTGAGTCATGACATCTTGTGATTTTGTTTTTACCATTTTATTATTGTTTTGGCTTTTCGATGTGGGAACCCAGTTGATTTTATGAACCCATTTATTGATGTTGCGAACCTTAGGCTTCCAGAGGCTATATTTTATTGTTGGATGTTTATCCTCGTTTTATGTGCTCTTGATGTAGTAAGATATTGGTATCATTATTTTGAAAGGGTTGTACGGGGTTTTGTTGAGATTCTGATTATGTGTTTTAGTGAGATGGGTAATGCCTCACATGTCATTGGTTGAGATTTAATGCTTTGTTCTTTATGGTACAACCCTTGATTTTGATTATGTTTCAGGGTCTCCAAGGAGAGTGGCTCTTCGTGGGGGCCGGCGCCTCAAATAGGAGGAAGGGCTTAGGATAACCCATGTAAGAGTTAGATTAACAAGTGAAAACCTAATAATAGAACTTAGGGGGATGGGTAGTAAGAACATAATAAGATAATCTTGGATACCTCGTCTATCCATTAGGGCTATCGCAGACTAATGGTAGACTGAGAAGGTCGTGGTTGTCAAAGTCATTACCTCGTCCTCAGGAGAGGTTAATGGCTCTGCATGAGTCACCCTATGGGGCCGGCGCCTCAAGTAGGAGGAAGGGATAGGATAGCCATAGATGGGGGTTGGCACCTCATGTTGGAGGAAGGGCCAGGATAACCCATGTAGGCTATGCGATGACACTCTCCACTAGTTGCCCCTGTGCTTTGCTTTCTTGGTTGCCTCTGGAAGTGTGTTATGATTGTTGTTTTGGATTCACTTTGCAAGTGGTTAATGGTTGTTTCCTTTGGTTTATTTATAATGTGTTGTATGGCTTGAGTTTATTGTGATTGAATCTTAGTTATTGTCGTTTATGATCTATGTTATCCTTCGATGTTGTTATTGGAGTTATTGTACTATGATTTTCTTATTGAAGTTAGTCTTATGACATTCATGGTCATGGTTACTTCCTTGTCACCTCTGAGCATTGGGGTTGGGTTTTTTCTAAAACCCACGTGGTCAGGTTGAACGTGCTCCGCACCCGTTGGGTTCCCCATCAACGTTCGTTCTCCACAGTATCCTTCAGATGGAGCTTGTATTGGATATTCATCTTGTATTTCAGACATTATTTGTGCTATGTATTTATCCCACATGTATGGGAGGTTTTATTGTATTTCATTTATTGTGAACATGTAAGGTATTAAAGGATGATGTATTGTAAATGTACCCTTGTAATCATTCTTGATTTATGAGATTTATTATGGGTTGTATCATGTGATGTATCTATATTTATGCTTCTGGATATATGCATGTTATCTTTGAAAATGGATATTGTAATGTCTATGATGGATGCAATGATTAGTTAAGTTACTTAGCCTTATATGTATCTTTCGTTATGGGTTGGTGTTATGCGATGTCACCTCGCGTGCCCCAAAGGATTTAGATGTTTGTGATGTTATCATGTAATGTAATTATGTTTAATGGTTCATTATATGTTTACTTTGTACTATTAAAAAAAAAATGTGTGCATAGTTGTTGTCCTTTGGGGTTTGCACGACAGGCATTATAGGTAGCGTGGGGATCACTCCAGTCCCTCCAATATATCATTTGTTCATGTGGAAGGAAATTTCACAAAAAAATTCCTCAGTCCATTCACACATAACAAGGAAGCAAAAGGTGGATTGAGAATAAGGAGGCAAAAGGTGCATTCAGAGATGGGTGGATGGAGAGGAATTTTGATATGGTGAGTAGTGTTAAGCTTAGCACATGCACTGGTGAAAATAGCGAGAGCCATATGGTGGAGGCCTAGACAACATGCAAGGTGTTTTGAAGCTCAGGGTATGAGGGGCCCTCCTTACAAACTACTCAGAGGGCACTGTGTATTGAAGTTGTCTGTGTAGACACTTAGCGAAAAAACCCATTTGCAAAATAAAACATTCTTCATACTAATTTGGCATTCATCATGTAGTTTTGACATCAATGACAACTCATTAATGAAAACCGTCTTCATTCTTCCAACAATCTCCCCTTTTGTCATTAATTGCAACATGTGCCAAAACAAAAAAATTCTCCAAAAGTATCTCTCTACAAGTATCCTTTCCCTTTGACATCAAGGGCAAAGGGTGCTCCCCTCAAGACATATGTACAAATTGAACTAGCCCCCCCTTAGGAAGCTAACCAAAAACTCCTAATACATCTGCATATGCATAATGAATCTAAAAACATGAAAAAATAAAGATATATAGAAATAGAAATGGTCAACCCAAAGATGTTGACCCCTGAAGCTTCTGTAGAATGACTTTCCAAGTAGATTTTCCTTCTTTCCAACTCTTCTTCACTACTCCGAGAACTTTGTATAGAGACTCAAGTTCTATCAATGTTTCTTCTCCTTCTTCTACAATAATGGGTGTAAGATTTATCTTTGAAATTTTTTTAGAATTAGCAAGGGCACTTGAGATTGGTTTGTGCTCTATTTTTACCAAGTCCCTAAGATTCATAAGCTACTTGATAATCACTTTCTTCTGGCTTTGCAAAGTGAATAATATTTCATGCAAGTCCACTATAGCGGTCCATGTCTTATCATCTCTGTCCAATGCCATATCATAAGCTTTTTATCCAATATCTATCTGAGATTCAATCGAGTCCATTTCATCTTTTATCCCTTGTGTGGCATCTAGTCGCTTCATGCAATACAAAAATAGTTTTTGTGCATCACCCTCATAGACTAGTACTTCCTTCAAGAATTATTCAACTTTTGTATGTGCAAATGCACATTTTTTTGTGATATCCATTAGCTTCTTCTCTTTAATCCTTGACTCAACCTCTGTTTCTACTTGTCTTTTTAATCCAAAGCATATTCCTTAAAGAATCAACAACAATTTGAAATTTTCCACCACAGGTAAAGATGTATCAACATTAGTTCCTAGAATAATCTCCTATAATGCTTTTAAAACTTCATCTATTAATTCACTGCTCTTTTGATATGTTTCAATGATTTCTTTTCTTTTAGATACATTAAACACATCACTTAGCTGCAATTTGTGTATAGGAGGTATCTTGTCTAGATCAACATTGCCCTACTGCATGAGCAACTACAAAAATTGAGAAAAAATGGTTGGTTGAAACTTTAAGTGTTTAGAAAACAAACCTTCTAAAGGGTTACTAGAGGAGGATTCACCAGAGGGCTTAGGTAAATCCTCAAACTTCTTTTCTTTTTCATTCTTTCCAATATCAAAAACTTCTTCTTTTTCCTTTTCTTCTTCTTCACTAGAGATTTTATCTTTATCTTTGTTTTCATCTCCTTCATCCTTGTCCTTCTTTCCTTGCTCATTATTCATTTTTATCTCCTTCTCCTTCCTTTTCACCATCATTCTCTCCTTCCCAATTCTTGTCATCGTCATGCCTTTGCTCATTGACTGTATCATGCTTCTCACCTTCACTAGTGTTCTATTTTGCATCTCTTGGAGGAATAGATGTCTCTGAGTGGCCCTGATCTATAGTCTCATGAGTTATTGGGGGGAATAGAAGTATCATCCATTGCATTTTCCTTCTAAAGCAATATTCTCATCTTTAGCAATCTATTGCATTGGTTCATCTGTATCGAAAGGAATATATCTAGATTTTCTTTTGTATCAGTAGCACCTATGTTTTCATCTGGTGGATCTTGTCCCTTACTGGTAGAGGAAATGGGAATCTATCATACTTATGTTCAATATCAATAATATTTTCTTCTATTTCCTTCTACATTTTCTCAATTTGATCTTGATCTCTTCCCATTAGAAGTGTGATCCTTCATTTTGATCTAAATTATTTGCTAAGTACTTGGGCTAGTGTGGCCTTATCACATTAGATAGAGAAAATCCAATTTTCTCCATAGCATTTGATTTGAGCTTCTATTCCCTTTCTTTGGCTTCTTTTCTTCTTTCCAACAAGAGTTTACACACAATATCAGGAACTTTCTTGCTAATTTTCTCCATATCTTCTTCCATTGTGACAATGAATTTGATATTTGCTTCTATTATTGTGGCTCTATTTTCTTCATTTTCCTTTCCATATAATGCAACAATTTCTTCCAACATCTCATGATATAACATACCTTTGAATAATGAGTCCAAATTCATTGGACTCAGCGTTCTTTCCATAGATGTTTTCTTTTTATTCTTCTTTTTCTTCTCAGGTTCTACTATGTTTGATTTCTTTTTATTTCTTTCCTTCACCTGCTTATGTACATGTATTTGAAAGGCTTCATTTTCCTTCTCAATTTCTTCTTCACCAAGAGTATCATAAATATCTATTCTTTGTTTCTTTGAAAAAACACCACTTCTTTTGAAGGTCACTGGGGAATCTTCTTCCTCTTTCTCTTCTTCAGACTGCACACTCAAGTCCTTTTCTCTCCTAGCTTTTTCTTTTATTCTTTTTGATGTAGTAGTAGTAGTAGTAGAGACTTCTAGAGTAGTTTTCCTTCTCTTTCCAGGCCTTATGGCCTCTTCCACCTCAGGTTCTATTATCAAAGCACTAGTCTCTATTCTCTTTGTTCTCCTAGAGGTAGAAACTGATACAAAGGGTTGTTGAATACCAGGGGGAATAGTGGAAACAGTTCTTTCTGATCTTCTAGGTCTAGTTGTCCTACTTTTTGCACTTGCTTCTCCCTTTGTAATTGATTTCAACTTTTGTACTTCTTCATTTGTGAGTCCTTTTTCCTTGAAATAATCATGTACCACTTTTGTTTCCTTCTTCTCTATTTCAAGCTTTTTCAATTCCATGTGCACTTTCATAGATTTATCCTCATATGTTCCATGTCTTTCTTGTGTAGGGTGCTTATGACTATTCAATAAGATACAAACATATCCATCTACTTCATTTTTAGTAATCTCATATCCAATCGGCCGAATCTAGATAGTTTTAGGTTCCACAACCTCAATGGTGCATTCATCATTTTTGACAAAAAATTTGATATCATCTCAACATTTTTCCACTACAAACTTAGGGATCCTTTCCCGTTCATGCATTCTCTTCTGAAATAATATGAAGAAAGTAGTAAGTGCCTCATATTTAGCTTTCATATCACCAATGTTGTGTAGATGTTCAAATATT
>VDFB02271358.1:318950713-319116602 GCA_007258455.2 Sequoia sempervirens | reverse complement strand
CTCCAATCGCTCAAATAATTTATGGATGGAGAAAGCGAGAGGTAAAACTCAAATCACAAAAAACTTATTGATTTAGTCTATGGCAGAAAATAGGTAAGCTCTCCCCATCAAGGTGTTGGCTGTGAGAATTTTACATTCCTAGAGGTGCCATATTTAGGAACAGGAGCTATGTTGATATACCCTCTGTCCTATGTTGTTTGTCTAATTGCTCTTCAAGAAAGGTACGCATTGTAGTTATTAAATTATTATTTTTGAAATGAGCTAACTACGAGCATTGTAGCATTAAGAGTGATGTTCAATAGATAGAAGTTTTGTCAGTTTAGAAAGTCTTCATAAAAATTGTACCATTATGTTACAAATGGGAATTATGTTAAGAGTATAGAGTGAACAAATAACTATGCATAATATCCCGCTAACAAGTTTTCTTTTCAGCCCCAAATGTTTGCAGAAGTTGCAATTATATTTTTAATATAGTACTATTTAGAACACCGAGTAAGTTTGTGTTAAGATGCCATATGATTCCTTAAAAGAAAACATGAAATCAATAAACTAGAATGATAGGATTTTCAATTTACAGTAGAAGTTCATCAACAATTGGACAATGTCAGAAAATATTTAGCTGGAGATAAGTTAGTAATGATTTTAAACTGAGTCCCAGGCCCATTTCAAACTCTAGCTCAAATTTTTTTAAAAAAAATTGTATTTGAAGATAAAATGGATCATTTATAAACCTAATTTTCTTTCTATTTCCTGCTGAAAGTCTTCAATATTCAGCTTAATCTTATTCAAGGATTCGACAGTTCAAATGGTTGATAAGTGAACTAAGCAGGTGATTGCTTGTGAATTAAATTCTACAATCTATGGTAAAAGGAATTTTGTGGTCTGTTTATGCACCTTATTAAACCAACGTTCTTATTGTGGATTTGTATAACACTTATTGACCCAATTAAGATATTAGACAGGATAGTTTTATTATTATTAGTTGCTTGTAGGCTATTATTCCATGTGCTAAGTCAAACAAGTACAATGAATTACAAAAAACTAGTTTAATTACAGAATAGGAAGAGAAGTGAATAGTCACAACTTTTGGCACTCCAGCTTGACATGGGAAGCTTCTAGTGCATGAAGCTTATAGTATAAAATCCGATCATTCATAGCCACAGAGATCAAATGAATATCTAAATTTACACTTTTAGACCCTTTTAAATGAGAAATGACTTCATTTTTAACATAAAAAAACACAAAGAGATGTTGAGTAAACGTACTTGCAGTAAGAGAAACATTTTCTTGACTCACAAAGGAACCAAACAACATATCATTAAAATATCAAAATACAAATTGACAATTAAGTTGTCCAAAAGAATTGAGCTACAATAATAACAAGGCAGAAGTATAAAATATATCCTAGGTTCTAATTGCTCACCAAAATAGAGCAATCCCTAATCATGATACCCAAGTTTAAATCCTTGCAATGTAGCACACACTCACTCTGCCAAACTTGCAGCTACCCATATTCAAAATTTACTGACTAAATAACCATTATAGATTACAGTCAACTGTCAAGCTTGACACTCATTTACAATGCTTGTGGGTATAGTCCAAGCTTAACCCACACTGCACGTTATATTTTTTAAAAAGGAAAAAAAATTGGATACATTGAAGCTTGACCGGGGTTTTAAAATACTAAGAATTTCATCCAAGCCTAGCCCAAACCATGTTAAAGGCTGCCAATAACATCGATCCTCTATGCCTTGCTCCAACAAACTGTCAAGAAACCACAAATCTGCAAAAAGCTTCCTCACTAATCTCATCCAGTACTCGCTAATGAGAAAATACATCTACACAAAAATAAAACTTGGGCCTCAATATATGTTTACCATCTGCTACAATTGTGTGGATGTGCCATTCTAAACACAACATTAGCCCACCCTTTAGTCCACCTTCAAGCACTATATACAACAAAAGTGGTGTTTGCAGTGGGCAATGAGGGGAAGTTACTATGGTCTGCTCTGCTTCAAAATCTTTATGCTAAAAGAACCAGGGGGAGGGGCAAAGTAACAAGCCTCTCCATACCTCCACATACACAATTACATTTATGATATTTACCCCCCTTTCAATTGGTTCATCCTCTGACTTGGTGTTGCAACAAAAATTAGGAAATTTTAAACTAGCTTCTGCAAAGAGAGTTACCTTCAGTCCCTTCACTGTCTCCTTCACTGCTAGGTGCAAACAATGAGAATAACTTTCAAACCAATTAAGAGTATGCTTTATGAATCTTAATTGAACAAAGAAAATTTGTTGGTACTTGCTAATAAAAAAAATGAGAAAAAGTTGTGAAATTATGATAAATAATTACATTTATAATATATATGGGTGTAACTATTTCCTATGTTCTTTCTTCTGAAAGCTTCCAACAAATAGAGACATATGTAAGGGCACATATATGAAAGATGATTTCAGAAAAAAAAAAAAACCTTAGATTTAATTGAGCTGGACTTGATATGATGACATATACTGGCAACAAAATACAAAGTGAATGAATGTCCTTTATGAACAACATGCAAGACAACATTACTTTTGCCAACACCTACTAGCTAACCAAAAAGCATAGGAAGTTAGATCCTAGAAAATTTATAACATAATTCCTTCAAATGCAGAAAAATCTGGTTTAGCACCATTTTGTACAGATAAGATTACTGAAAATTAATTATTCTAAATAGTATGGAACAGATTAAATGGAACTTGATCCAACTAAATTAATGCACTCAGTTTTCATAGAATGAAATACAGGTCAGCTAAAATGTCTCAAAAAAAGAAAAGCGAAAAAGTGAGAACCAACAGTATATTAGTAAGTGTCAGTTTCCAATTGATGAGTATAAGCTAGCAACGTGTGATGTTCCTTTGTATCAGTGAAAACCTAACATTCCACAGGAGTAATTAGTTAAAAAAAAAAAAAGGAAATAAACACATGAAGGAAAGTTAGACTGCGATATCACAAGAACATAGCTTATCAATCAAGGAAGACACTTTTGAAAAGGTATCACTTAGCTTGATAGCTACACATGTGGAAAACTATACAACATCAAAATTATAAATTTACAATGCCCTGGCTATTTATTAAAGTCAATATTACATCAAAATGAAATTTTAAAATTAGTTACTTTCTAAATACAAGTTTTCTAACTGAAACTCCAAATGGTAAAGCCAAGGATTCATGTAGATCAATTGGGGCTTTTTTGTGTCAGATTCTTCTGTTTAATTGTTAATCTTTGTTCATTGCATTGCCTTTTGTTTTTGTTGGCAGTAGTAGAAATCAAATTAATTCATTTGGAAATATATAATGGTGGTGAAAATTTATGGAGCAAGATTTTGCAATTGTTCTCAGCTTGTTTCAGATGTTTTTTTTCATTAAATCTGTCAATTGCAAGTTTAAAGTAAAAAAAGCGGAGCTTAGAACCAATAGTCATGCTTACAGGGTTAGAACTTAAGTGAAATTTATAAAGTTATTTATCTTTTACTTCCCTTGCAAGTTTTTGACACATGTTTTGGAAATATGAGTCCTAATATAGCATTAGTCTTAAAGGAAAACAACAATAAGATAATCCCAAAGACTCATGATAAACCCAATCTATTTATTGTATCCCAAGAGTCAACCCTGCCAAAATGTAAAACAAAACTTAATGAAAAAAATGGAAATGCAAGAAGAGATGTTAATGTTTAGGGTTAAAATTCTAATTCAATCCTAATTACATTAATAAGTATCCAAGCCAAAGCTAAGCATAATAAACCTTAAGTAGCAAAAATATGCAGGAAGATCAATTAAATGTTTAGGGATTAAGCCTGCTTACCTTTGGTTCCTTTCGCTTTTAATCCAACTTTTCCTGTCTAGCCTTAACATGTTCAACCTCAGCTAAAAGTGCCATCCACCTTGCTGATTTCGTATATGGTCAGCCAAAAGTGCCATCCGCCTTGCAGATTTAGTATATGGTTTGAGCTTCAAAAGCGCACCCAAGTTGTTGAGTGGATTCTTCTTGAGGGGTTTATGCTAACATCTCTCTGAATAGGCCTCACAACATATTGGACTTCATCCGAATTCACAATCCTTGCCAGATCAGAATTAACTATCTTTGCACGGGGCAACACATAACCCTTCTTTTGCAGGGATTCCTTCTCAAAAGTCCCAAAAACAGCATCAAGCTTCTCAAATGCAGACTTAGTCCATATAATAAACTGTCCCAAGTGTCCTCCAGGCGCAAGATTCAGCAAATTCAATCTGTCCACGCAAGCAACCTCAACCCCAAGAAGATTCCTGAAAGCCCTAACAATCTTAGCCCCCTCAGATCCATAAACAATCAGAGGACCCTTGCGAGACACATATCTCCTGTTCTTTATCTTACCCTTGCCAGCCCAGATAGTTTGACTCTTCTTTGCCCTGTCCACATCAGCAATAGCCCCAACCTTTTCCGAAACATTGATAACAGTTGAGGTTTTCTCCGCACCTTCAACTCTGTCACTCATAACCAGTGGCAACTCAGGGACAGGCTCGATCCTGCGACAAAAGTGAAATCTACTTATGAGATCTCTGCAATGATGAACTAGAATGTGCAATCTTAAAACAAATGGGGGATGCTCTAGACCAAGACCATGGTAGAATTCACTCACTTTCAGTAAGTCTGGAACTCCTGCAAAAAAAGTTCAAGGGGTCAATACTCAACATTTTAATTAAATAGAACTGTAATCAGAAACGAAGCCTAAGCTTCACTTTCTAAAACTGAAACCAATTTCATTCTCAATATTAATGTTGAAAGATTCAAAACAACTCCAACCACCAGCAGATTATAAGCTTGACCCTGGTTAAAAAAAGCCATTAGAAACAATAGTTTGAATTGACACAAATGTTTCTAAGATTTCGGTTTCTAATATATTCAAATCACAAACCCTGGAGGCTGGAAGCCGCAAGCATACATATTCTAGAATAAAAAAAGCATTACATATTCTAGAATCAAAAAATACAAATACATGAAAATACAAGACGTATGCCCTAATGGAAGGGAAAGTTGGACTCCAAACACAACAAACACACATTTATGTGAGAAATGAGAATAAAATTATACTCACACCCGACGAAATAAAAACTAAACTGCAACATGAATAGATATTTGGCCCTCAGCAAATGCTCATTTTCAACATCAAAATTTCAGGTCTCAAAGATTACATGACATCATAGGGCTAGGAATAAAAGATTCGCATGGGAATCCTTCATTGTCTACTATAAAACAGTTATTCGCATGAGGATCCTTCATTGTCTACTGTAAAACAGAAATTTTCCCTAAACAAAGCCTGGTAAATGTAGGCCTTTACCAGGCGCACCCAGATCCTTACAAATAACGGAAGCCTAGTTACGAAAAGGCCAATCCCCTCAATCAAAATTGAAGAGTAAATAAAATGAATAGAATTGTGAGCCACATACACACAGAATGCATCAGCCAGAATGCATCAGCCCTGCAACATTTCTCAAGAGGAGACAAAGAAGCAGTATTTGCTGTAAGCACAAGAAATCCCCCAACGCTTCCAGCAGCTTCTTCTATGGTATTTACTATTTATTTAATTTAATGAATTAACTATAATAGCCTCAGTCAAAATTATTATGATAAAATTTCTCTAGGTTTTTTTAAAAGGAAAAATGAATTTTACAGCTACTCTGACCAATAAAAAAACAGATAAATCATAAATTTTAAATATAAAAAATATGTTCTTTAATTCAAACTATAAAAATAAAATAAAGCATATTTAAATTATGCGATTTGATTGGTCAATCTAACAAAAGATTCCATATAAAATAGAAATCGAATGATTGCAATAGTAACCTGCCTCTCGGCAGGAACTAAAAACACTAAATTAACAATTATCACACATACTATAACAATATAAAAAATTAAAATACATTTCCTAATTACATCATATAAATTCTTATAAAGAATGATATGATCTTATATGTTCACTTTAACAACTATCGCATAATATTTGTTCACTGACATGGAAATGGGTGACTGATCTGTAATATATTTAGAACACTATATAGGTAGAGCACTTTAATTGTGAAGTTGAACATAATTAGACATCAAGGTGAGAATAGTTCATAGATTTGAAGGCTCTTTCATGCCTTCATTATGATTTTAAAGTATTGCATCTATTTCCAGATTCAAAGAATACTTCAACATGCATTTAACTTAGTACCTAGTTCACTACAATGCTTCTCAGAATGAAAGGTATTTTACTCTGTTCCATCACCACTCATCAAAGACCTTTCTCTAATTTTGTAGTCGATAAACAATTATCTGAACTCCATATTGAGGCTGCAGAATGGCGAAGGTGGCAGGTGCATGAACATAAGATGGGGACACAGAAAATGAGAAATGCTGCAAAATTCTTGCCAGTACTACCTTAGCTTCAATCATTGCAAAATTCTGGCCTACACAAGCTCTAGGTCCCAGTCCAAATGGCATAAATGCTAATGGATGTTTAGAAGCCTTAGCGGCACCCTCAGCAAAGCGTTGAGGCTTGAACTCGTCTGCATCGTTTCCCCATAGCTCTGGGTCATGGTGGATTGCAATAACTGGAACTGAAAGTTCTGTGCCAGCTGGAATATTCAAGTCTCCCAACTTCATTTCCTTGTAAGTGTGTCGAATCAACTCTGGCCCAGGGGGATACAATCTCAGAGCTTCATTCAGAATCATTGTCACCTGCATAATCAATGAAGAGGGTTCATTTCTATGGTACTTGAACAAAACAAATATTTCAAAAGGTGGAACCATTTAGAGACCATAATGATGTCCCAAGCATCTATGGGTTTCACAACTCCAATCAAAGAGAGACCTTTCTTCCAAAGCCGGCTTTCCTAATTTCTATTGTTAACGTTAAATTCCCACAATCATTTTGAAACTTTCAAAGAAAGGTATATTTCTGAATTACAATATTGAAAACCATAGCTACTTGCAGAGTTGGGTAATTTCATTTCAGATTAGAAATGGAAAGGTGAACTGATCTTACAATTTTCAACCGGTTGATGATGTCAGAGTGGGGAACATCTTTTCCACAGACTTCCAGGACTTCTTTTCGAGCTGCTTCTTGCCACTCTTGATGCATCCCGAGCAAGACCATGGTCCATGTTAAAAGTACAGATGATGTTTCATGACCACCGAAGAAGAAAATTTTGCACTCCTCAATGATCTCTTCAATTGTCATGTATGCATTTTGGGGGCTTCCTGGCTCTTTCTTAATTGTAGCTACCATGGTACTCAGCAGATCATTACCATATCTTTCAGATTCACCCATGTTTATTGTTCGCTCTCGCTCTTCAATCAACACTTTCAATGACCTGTTTATTTCTCTTCCTAGTTTCCAAAGTCGCCTGTTTCTCTTTGTGGGCAAGAATCTGAATCAATGCACAACCAACTGCTACTTAGATGCAAGAAAAGCACAATAACTCAATTAAATGGAATACAAAACTTATGACAACACCAACAATCACTTAGACCAAAACCAGGAATACAAACTGTAAGATAGCCAAAGTACTTGCCAAGTAAAAGGAAACTGAAAGGTGAGATTAAGGTGATAGCTTACCCGAAACCAGGAATATAAACTGTACGAATAGTTTCAAGAATCAGATCAATTTGTTCCAGCTGCATCTCAAATACATGCTTTCCTTCAGCATAGCTGCTTCCAAAAGCTGTTCGGGAAATAACATCTGCTGTTAAATCGCGAAATTCTTTTGACACATCTATCTCTGTGTCTGCATCATAACCAATTCTTTCCTTCCACCGCTCTATCATATCTGAAGCGCTACCCGCTATTGTGGGAACCATCCCCTGCAACCACCACCACCAAGGTCTTTAAACTATAAAGAAAAGCCAGAGGCAGCAATCATGGTTATACTGTAAATTGTAAGGCATCACCTTTAAGTGTTCCATGTAGAATGCTGGGTTGATTATTCTTCTGTGCTTTGCCCATTGCTCGCCTTCCAAAGAAGCGAGCCCACCTCCTGCAAACTGCCTCGTTATACCGTTTAGAGGAGGCTTTTCATAGTGTCCGAACTTGGTGGAAAGAATCTCTTTAATGAGCTCCACATCTGGGATATTCACCCTCGCTTTCGGACCAAACCAGTATACAAAGAACCGCCCTGTGTTCAAAACCCACCAACTTCAACACAAAGGCTTAAATTTTTACAAATATGTGTGATTGTTATGTAGGACTAACTTCAACTAATCATTCCATAAACTGAAAACAAAAGAGAAGAGACAGTCACACCATATTTGCTAACACTGGGGTGATAATGGGGCAAAACTCGGGGTACTATTCGATGAGAAAGCTCCATTGGCTTCGATTTGGCTTGATCCATCATCTTCATCATCTCTGGAAGATTGCCATTGAGTGGTTTGTAAGGAGGGCCCCTCATACCCTGAGCTTCAAAACACCTTGCATGTTGTCTAGGCCTCCACTATATGGCTCTCGCTATTTTCACCAGCGCAAGTGCTAAGCTTAACACTACTCCCCATATCAAAATGCCTCTCCATCCACCCATCTCCATTGCCACAATTCTGAATGCACCTTCTGCCTCCTTATTCTCAATGCACCTTCTGCTTCCTTGTTCTGTGTGAATGGACGGAGGAAATTTGTTGTGAGCCTTCCTTCCACACGAACAAAGGATATATTGGAGGGGGTGGAGTGATCCCCACGCTTCCAACCTTACATTGGAGGGAGTGCAGTGTTCCCCGCTCTAATTCACCACTGTTGTGACGTCCTCTGAGATCGACAATTTCTGGCCTTACCATTTTGCATACCATTTTGGACTACTAAAAAAGGTAGAGAGATAGTGACTGATAGATTCTTTTGATTCATAGCAAATGTCAGGAACAGTTTGTTAGTAAACTCTAGGAAATGAAAATAATAATTTAAGAACAAAGTACTTATTTAATTTTGTAAATAATAAAACATTGCACATGATACAAATTCACCGCCAGTCAAATATGTGTCAAACAAAAATGTGTAAAATGAGCATTAAATCTAATTTTTGTTTTTTATTGTCACCATAGCCACGTGAATTAAAAATCCCTTCGTAATTAAAAATCTAAAGATATTTTAAAAATTGAGACTAGTAAATAGTTCTTTAAATATAACTATTCAAATAAAATAAACAATGTAAATAAACTAATTCATTAATAATTTTAAATTTAAATAAACAAGGGCTGCAGTGCAATTGGAGTCCCTGCCAAATGTTGTTAGAATAGTTTACAGCAAAAGTTGATGAGTGAGAGAAATAAAATTTGGTCATGTATACTATCATATTATAATCATGTATAGCTACAATGTAATTGCAATTTGTACCAATAAAGTGAGAGTTGAAATCTAAGACACAAGATTGTGACTGCTCTATATCAACACTGACCATAGACAAGATGTGTAGTTTACAAAGAAATGATTAAAACAAATCAAACAACAAAGATAAAATAAATACAAAAATTCAATTATTTATATATCTAAGGGTACAAAAATTATTTTATATATGTGTTTTGACTAGTCAATAAGGCTTAGCAATGGGCCTTTTTAAAAGTCATTGATATAAGCATTTGCAACTAAATAAACTAGGGTTCAAGGTTTATCCTCCTCTCAATTTTGGTAGATATAGCTTTGGTTAAGCATTTGCAACTAAATAAAGTAGGGTTCAAGGTTTATCCTCCTCTCAATTTTGGTAGATATAGCTTTGGTTATGGGAAGGGCACAACATTATCAGCACATGAAGATCTTTGCAATTTCCTATATTGTATGAGAGCGCCTCTTTCCTCTCATCATGAAAAAAAACTCTTTCAAATATACAGAAATAGATCAATTGTGGGGACTTATTGTTTGCACATCCAATAAACCATTTGGCTATAAAGAGATGAGTTATCGAGGTTCTAAACTAAAAAGGTTGTATTGGTGTTGTTGTTGACTTTCTACCTTGGCTAAAAGAAGATGAAGTCTAGGACAATCTACAAACTTGTTGAGGAGATGGGGGCGAGATTGTACTAGCAAAAGTTGAAATTAATCACTTGCTTTGTTGGTCAGTGGACTGAAGAATACCCCACTCTACTATGCATCTAACAACATACGAAAATAAACATTTGGTACACTTCACTAAACAAAAATGATCAGCACATGATTTTTTTAAAAGTTGAACTCTTATCTAGAAATATTCAACACTCTCTTCAATATGGTTAATCTCTTATTTGGACTATTTGGCTAGAAAGGAATAGGATAATTTTTAGAAAATAAATTAGCTAAGACAACTTACTCCTCTTGGGATTCTAATATCTTAACATTGTGGAATTTTTTAAAACCTCCCCCTCCTGGTTGCTCCCTAGCTTCTAAGAAAGTTGATAGGAATAAAGTATTTTAAATCCCTCCCAAATCCTCATTGGTCAAGATGTATTTTGACGGAGCCTTGAGAGGGAACCTGGGTATCTCTAGAGATGGTTGTGTAAGTAGATATTTGAAATGTGTTGTTCCAACTTCTTTAGATTTAAAACTCCTAGTTGAACAAATGATGAAATCAAGGCATGTGCTCTCTTAGCTAGTTTGGAATTGGTTAAAAAGGAAAATTTTCAAATAATTAACATTTAAGGTGGTTCTCTTAATATAGTTCATGCTACTAAGAATAAATCCCCAATTAATTAGAAAATAAATTATCTACTTCAAGAGGCATGGGAAATTATAGAGTAGTTTGAATATTACGAAATACTTCACTATTATAGAGAGGGACATAAAATTAAAAAAAAATGGCATGTGATAATGATAAGGGATTAGTAACTTGGGATGCCTACACAATTTTACAATTTTCTTCCATCAATACCATCATAGAATATGATCAATGTTGACTCCTTTTCTAGGGAACTTTTTTTATTCTAACATTTTATTTTATTGGTTCTAGGATATCTAATAATTTTTGTAAATGTTCCTATTTCTAATGTTTATGCTTACATAAGTAGCCCACTTGATTAACAAGATTTGTGTGTGTACCATTATTATTTATTTCAATCTTGGTTATTTGAGTGTGTGAAGTTAATTATATTCTCTCTATCAAGCTACCAATGTGTGATCAATGTACTTTGTTGTTGTCTATTGTTTTTTATTAATATCTCTCAAGTTTTACAATTTTTCTCATCATATTTCTATTATGATGGATAGTTAACTGAATAATAGGCATAACTTCACCCCAACCCAAAAATGAGAAGTTCTTAAGTATGGTGCATTTAATTCTATGATGTTAGAAGATATCTTTATGTTTGATTTATTTATGGTGGAGGATGCATAATTACAATTTTTAATTGGTAGGGAAATTCCTCAAATTTCACCCACATTGATCTATCTCTCATAAGTATTATCTTTATATCTCCAACTACATGGATTGCTTCAAAACCCTATCCACTTAAAAAAATTGTTGTAGATTATATTTAAGATCATTTTATCTTTGAGAAAATTATTAGGGTAAACCCACAAAAATGGTTTAAAATTTCATTGAGGAAGGAAAAGTTGCAAAAAATGACCCCATGCAAAAAAATTGGTTTTTGGGGGTTCAAATGAACTTTTGGTTCAAGCGAACCAAAAGAGGGTTCGCTAAAACCCTGGTTTGAGTGAACCCATTAAATGCAAGGTCCCACCATTCCTGGAAAAAAAAAACCTTTTGAAAGGGGGTTCGCTCGAACCCCCTTATTTGCCCGAACCCCCCTTTTCCCACTTTCTCACCCCCTGGCACTAAAAAACTCTAGAATTTTTCCCTTCAAAGCTCGGGTTGAGGATGAAAATGAAGAGACTTCACAGACCCAACTGGATGATGGTAGTCCTCAGAACGAACTATCCAACAAATATAATTTTAATATGTTTTGGTTTTATTATGTATTTATTTTTTTAGTTGTATTAAACATAGGTTTTTCACCTTAAATCAAGCTCTCTATTCTGCACATATGGAAAAATAGCAGATTATCAAAAAAAAAATGAAAAATATGAGTGCACTAGATATTGAAGTCCTTGATCCAACAAAAAAAAAATTGAATTTCAATACATAAAAAAAAATTACGTTGTATATGTTCTGCCTATGTCTGAGTTGTAATTGGTTTGACTTTGAAACTTGATTAAGGAAAAAATATTCAATAAAACACTATGAAACCAATTGGAAGCACTAGATATCATAGTCACAAATCTAAATTCGAAAAAAATAGAATTTCATCCTTCATGGAAAAAAAGTTATGTTGTATACGGTGAGCATCACTCCTAAAAAATGGTGTTTACTAAAAAAAACTAGTTTTCGAAGGAGATGGAAAAAGAAGTGCAATCTGATATATTTAGAATCCACAGAAAAAATTTCACAAATCTCTAGTTTGCATCATCTTCAAATTCCTCACGGTTTAGCCACTATAGGTGCCTAAAAGTGAAGATTTAGTTAGAAAAAAATATTTCAATGTCCAGTTTGGCCAGAAATTGTAAACTAGTATTGTGGGATCACCCATTAATGATGTGTTGATATATTATGATATGTTTAATATTGGTGTTGGATGCGGGGTTATTTTTGTAAGAGTTGGTATAGAACTCTCTATACCATGCAATATTGGGCTGAAGATTGTAGCCACCAAAGATTTAGGAATTTCTATTCAAAAGAACAAGGGAGATTATATATGAGAGAATAGATATATTCTATCAAAGGATGCAAATGATAATTTACAATGGATGGAGATTACAAAGAGAACCCATTGATTATATAGACCATGGTGAGACATAAGATTGCATAAAATTATAAAATTTGTTTTAATCTTATGACTTGAGATATAAAGTACTAACTATCCTACGTGTACCCTAGTTAAACTTAAGTAACTAGTGTGAATAGAACCTGGGTGATGAACTAGCTAGGTAAAACACAACATTCACTCCAACACCCCCCTTAAGTGAAACTTAGGGAGAATGTACAAGATGTAATGATGCAACAATGCAAGAATGGGTCCTAGATACTAATCAATATTAGGTACCCATGTACAAATGTAATCAATCTTATAAACAAATACAAGGAGAAAACCCGGTGGGACAAAACTCCTTCCCAAAAGAGAGAAAAAACAAGGCTTTTTCAAATAACAATAAGAACTTGGATAATACCCCATGTGAATAAAAAGCTTCCCCATAAGAGATAAGAAGAAAAGAGAAGTTGTATCCCCCCTCAAAGTAGAGCCTCCTACACTGATGGTAGATGTTTGACATTAATTGTTCAAGATGAACAAATCTCACCTGACAACATTCATCCCCTTAGGAAGAAACAAAACCAAGAATCTATGAAGGATCTATTACCATTCTTGAAAGGAACATGAGGGAAGAAATATGAAGATGTGCACTATGTTTTTAAATTATGCTCAATTTCTCCTATTTTGATGTTGAAATCTACCTAAATCAAGTTAGGTGTTTAAGGCCACATTGATGAAGATAAAAGTCTAGAACCTTGTGGAAATGGATGTAGAACATGATCCAAAGATAAAGGTGACTCCAAATATAGTATTTTTATCAAGTTTTTCAATTCTCAAGGTTATTTTGAAATGTAAGAGAAAAGAATACTCAAATTTCCAAGATCCACCAAGATTTACAACCTATAAAAATATCATGCATAAATCACTCTAAAATCTAAGGAGATTTATAGATCTAAAGCTTTAATACCATATAATAGTTGTATATAATTATTTATACCATGCAATATTTGGCTAAACATTGGAGCCACACAAGATATAGGAACTTATATGAAAGCACAAGAGAGATAAAATATGAGAGAATAATTATATTCTATCAAAGGATGCAAATTATTATATCGGATTGACATTAAAAATATAATTATATAGACCAAGATGAGATATAGGATTGCATAAGATTATGACATGTGTCTTAATCTTATAAATTGAAAAATAAATTGATAAATATCCTATGTGTTCCCTAAGTAAACTTAAGTAACTAATATGAATAGGACCTAGATGGTGAATTAAAAAGGTAAAACACCCCGTTCACACCAATATTTTTCTCATGAATATTTACAAAGAAAATTGGAAATGATTTACATTTAAAACCCTATAAAACATGGCCTCCAATTTTAATCCAAGTTTATTGTTGATAATTTTCTTCATTTTCATTACTATGATCTCAACACTCAACTACCAAATAAAGACTAGGAGCACTTCCAAGCTTTGCAACTTTTATTGATCCATGTTCCACATCAACTTGTAGCACAAGATGTTGAGGTTCTGAACCTAATTGATGATAAATATAATATATAGGTTGTTCCTATTGTGGGTATTTCTTAATAATTCTTTCTTTTTTTGTGGTTTTCCCCCCTTTCTACTTGAATCTATATTGCTTGTCTACATCTAGTCTCTAAATTTGTATTTTTGAGCCTACATGTAGTGAAGCTATATTTGTAACAATCTTATCTTCTATGATATTGAAATACCCTCTTTTATGTATTATAATATATTTTAGGCATTGTTTTCTTTTACCTTACAAAATAACTCTTTTTAACTTAAGAAGGAAAATGGAATGACTCTTGGTCTAGGGGGTTCACCTCTTTAATATATTTTTTCATCTTATGGGTGCAACATTTGATATTTTTATTAAAGTTAATGATATTTCATTGCATAATATAGATCTTAATCCCAACTTCCTTGATTTATCTCTGTTGTATCATTTTCTAAGTCCTTGAGCAATATCCTTTATTTATCACCTCCTTTGTTATCCTTCTCTTGAGATCCTATCCTCTCCACATTTTCATATTCTTATTTACCAAACTATCACTATAATACTCATTGAGACTTAGAGGTCTCAATTTTGAAATAGGGGTTATCAGTTGCTCAATCCCTTCATTTATGGTTACAATCCTAAGGTTTGATAGATTGATTTTGAAACTTGGTGCTTTAGTAAGAAATTTCTATTGGTGGAGCACTCTCTCTTCCTTGTTATGATTGAGAACTATAGCTACCAATTCTTTCCTTTTATAACTTTTTGATATCATCATATTCCTTCCTCCTTTCTATTATTTGTAGTGTAGGAAAATGTAACCCTCTACATTTTCACACTTGTTTGGGCCCTCCCTACTAAAATTGGGCTTCTTTATGTCTTATTTGGTCCTATTTTATATCCGCAAGCCTTATTTAATGCATCTTTTTGATGATAATCCCAAAACATATCTAATAACCAATCATAATTTAGTGTTTTTGGGTTGTGTCCCAGATTTAGTGATATGGGACTCATATTCCACCTTGGGTGTATGTTTCCCACTTAAGTTTCTGGGCTCGATCCTGAATTTGGCATAGAACTTAACATTTCTTGAAATTTGTGTCCCAATCCTAGGCTACTGGGACTCATATGCCCCAATTGGCATATGAGTCCCTAGCTTGGACCTATTTTAAATTAAAATTCTTGGCAAGATTTTATCCTCCTAGATCTGATGTCAACTTGTAGTGTTGTAATTTCAAGATATTTGGCATAAACAAGTATCACATATTTTCTCCTAAGCTTTCAAGTATTCAAGCATTATAGAAAATTTACATGATCAAGAGAGTTTACAAGAGTTTACAAGAGCATTTCAGAGCATTCAAGAGCTAATTATCAAGCATTTTTTAGCCATATTCAAGAATCAAGCATCATGTCAAAGTCATCATGCATCACAGTTTTTTTTTAGCTAACATTTGTGATGTAGGTTTCCATGATTCAAGCAAGCATTCAAGTCAAGATTCATATCAACAATCAAGATTCAATATCTACATTCATGCTATCCATTTCATACAAGATTGCATCCTTTGTTACAAGGGTTTGGTGAGTTGCAACATAACATATTGTTCATTCATCGTTCCTTCATTCTATTTCATTTTATTTCAAGGTTTGATTACCAAAACGGGGTCAAACCCCTATCCAATGACAAAGCAACATTTTTCTCTCCTCTACATGTGTGATTGAAAATATAGGTGTTTTAAGCATGAAGATCCTTTGAAGACAAAATTACAAGATTGAAGAAAGTTATTGAAGCTGCCAAAGAGTTATCATCTTCATGGAAAGTTACCTACAAGTCGGAGTTCAGAGTTTTAGACTCGGAGATCGAAGAGGAGAGAAGCTACATAAGATCACTAGAGGATATTAGAGTCTCAAAAAAACCCTGATACTGGGACTAAATTGGGCCACCTTGGGCGTATAAGTCCTAGTACATACCATTTTTAAAACATTTTCTATAGATCTTGGTTTACTAGTTGTAGATTCTGGATTTAGCCCAAAACCCTAAACCGGGACTAAATTGCCCCAACTAGTGTATGAGTCCTAATGTGCTTCAAAAGTCATAATTTTTGGATTATATACCTTGTTTCAAGCATCTTCAGTTTTCCTAGGTGCATAGGTCTATTTATTCTTAGTTTAGTATTCATATTTTGAGTTTGATTTCCTAGGTTGCATAACTAGATTTGCATATCATTTACATTTCCTTCTTTCTAAGCCTTTGCTTAGTGGTGAACCCCCTTTTTATCTTTAATCACACCCAAGGAGACCTCCTAGTAGTCCTTCCCTCAATTGAGTTACTTGGTTGATGGATCTCTAGGGTTTCCTTGAATGAATTAGAGCAAAATAGGGCCCCCTAAGTTGCCCATCTCCTAGAAGGTTGGCACACCCTATTTTCTTTATTTCATTTTAGTGAACCTTACGTGTCAATGATCAAGGAAATAAGTCTATTGCCCATCCTAACCAGAGTTTTCAAATCTTTACCAACCCTATGCCAAATCATAATATTTCATTTGTCAAATCTAGTGAAACTAAGAAGAATGATGTGATGAATATTGACACATATGATGACAACATGGATACTATTGAACAAGGTCCTATGGATACTAATGCACAAAATCCTATGGATGGTATGATTGAATTGAAAAAAACTCATCCTCGTAATGGTTGAACTAAAAAGCCTCTTAACATTGATTTATCATCTAAGGATATAATTAGAAATGCACCTAATGGTCCTCTTTACATAGTCGGCTGAATCAATGACAAGCCCACTAATGGGATGTTAATTGATCCCATCTGTGGAGAGAATCTAATCACTGAAGAATTGTTACTTGTGCATGAACTCTATCAAGAAACATATGACAAACCAAAAGCATGGATAAAAATGCATAATGGTTTCGCTTGCCCTACGATGGGATCAATCACCCTTCCTCTAAAAATCGGACCAAAACAATTAGATGCTCTCATTCTCCATCATCCCAACATTGGATAAATTCAGTGTGAAGCTTGGTTATCCATGGATACGCTCCATGGAAGCCATCCCATTAGTCATGCATAGGTGTTTAAAGTTTCCCTTTGACAATGAAATCTTTATTGTGCACCATAGTGGCTTTAATCCTATGTCTTCTCGTGGTAATTTTTCATTGGATTTCTTTTAGCCTAAGCCTATGGAACCTATTAAACCTTCTGAGGACTTATTTTTCAAATCCTATCAATAGTTTAAGGCAAAATGCATAGCATAAATATCCCTTAGAAACATGCATCAACCCATGTGATTGAGCCTCCTATCCTTGATGAAACTATGATTGAACCAAAAGACATTCCAAATAACCAAGACCAACCCATGACATATACTTTTCCCATCTCCTACAAAAGACCAAGAGACAACCAAAATAATTCCATCATGACTCCTAAGATAAAACAAGTTTACAGAGATAAAGAAAGTGTTTGAAAAACCTCCTATGGTTCCTTTTGTTCCTCCCCTTGGGGAAGAAAATCAACCTATGGTTGATAGACCCGCTCCTACACAAACACAACTTGAAAATTGCATAAAAGGAAATAGAAATGTTAGAGAGTGTAGGCATAGACGTTGTGCTCTTGTTTGAAGATTAAACAAAGAGAACAACAAAGAAAATCAACATCCAAACTTGAATGAAGCAATACATGATGAGTCTCCCTCTTCACCACAACAAAAAGATACTATATTGCAATTGCAACAAGAGCCAAATCCTTCTTTAGACAAATTATCATTTGACCTCCCATTATGATTAACTTAGACAATGATGATGAGATTGCTAAAATTGATGAAGTGCATAATGAATTGAATACAAATTGTTTTCCTCTTCTATGAGCTTAAATGATAATTCTCCTAGGAAGAGTGTTGAACTTGGTGATACTCCTAGTTCGGCACTTGTTTTTGTCCCTTTGGCTAGTTTTTCGCCTTTTGTATATGATGAACAAGATTGGGATGTGGACGAACTGCTAATAGGTTGAATCACATGTTCCTTACTATTATTTTCTTTATTTTCTTTTTCATGTTTCTTTTATGTGATTGCATGTGTGTAATGTGATCCCCCGTACCATTTTGTTTGATGTACCTCTCTCTTTGTGGCATTCCTCTATGTGTATCTAAATTCTTCTCTATGTCATAAACCTTTATCTTTTTCTTTGTCTTATGTTTTCCTTTTGGGTATGATGCAAGGCATCAAGACATTTAGGTCTCTTCCATGTTAACCCAGAATCTTTCTCTTTATCTTTTTCTTTGTCTTGTGTTTTCATTTTAGGGATGATGCAAGTTGTCGAGACATTTAGGTCTCTTTCATGTTGACCCAAAAGTTCTTTGTTTTTTCTCTATTTGTGTCATTCTTCCTATTCCATGATTATTTTGGGAATGATGATAGTTCTGAGCTCTCTGACAACATTGTAGCAAAGACATATTGACCCTAAATCCAAGGATACCTCATGTGTTTTTTTGGGGATTTCATTTTGGGGGAAACCCTATTTCATGACATAGCCTTATTTGGAAACATATGACTTGGTATAGGGCTTTCCAAATAAGCTCTCATGTACTCTTTATTGTTATCATTTATCATTTGCTACTTTAAATTAATTTCTCACGGAATAGTGTTTAGCAATTTCTTTAAAGTGGGGGAATATAATGGCATTATTCTTTATTCAATTCATGTTTCATTGTGTAGTCTTCTTACTTCATGTGATGCATCTTTCGCTTTGTGCTGATATTGGATGTGATGTCCCTCAAGAGCATGATCTCTCTCAACATATTATATTCCTCTTGGTGGCTTGATGTGACACACGCCATCCCCTAAGTTGTGAATCTTCTATTCTTCAATTATTCCTCTCTTGGAAACATTAGGCACAATGTTCCCTAAGTTAAGACCTTGCATGAACTAAGCAAAACTCCTTTGAATGTACCTTACACTACTTTTTCATTTACAACATATGTTATATGGCCACCTTGCATAACACACTTTTCTTTCCTGTGGGGCCATCCTACTTGTTCATGAGTATCAAGCATACAAAGTTTTGTTTGCCTCGTGAATCTCATTGTTCATGTTGTGTGGTGCCTTATCAAAGTTATTAGGAGGTATAGCTTTAGTATGGTTACCGTATGGGAGCCAAACTTAGGCATGAATTTCCCATAGCTACTTTCTTGTCTATGTGAGTGCATATTGGCCACATGTATATGTATCTCGCTAGGGGCTCACCTAGTGGATGGCCTAAGGTTCCACTAGGCCATGTGAGTGTGTGTTTGGTTTGTATAGTGGAAATTGTGTTCCACTTGTAAACATGTTTGGAAAAACATCTTAGGTCTATCCACATCATGTTGGACAAATGGTTGGGGCTTGATCCAACCCTTTTATTTTATTTTTTCCTTTCTTCTTTATGTCTTTCGCAGTGTATGCTTGTATCTTGTTGTTGCTCCTTATATTATTCACATGTGTGTTCTTTTGTGCCTATGTTGGTTTCCCATAGGATCTTGATCACTAGGGCTTGCTCAACCCTCTTGATCATGGTCATCTTATCTTACTATCATTGGTACACTTAGACCCCTCTTGATGTGTATTTGTCTACTTTAGTGTGAGTTTGAAGCAATTTCCTCCTCTCACTTGGACCAATTCTTTCCTTTTATAAATCTTTGATATCATCATATCCCTTCATCATTTCTATTATTTTATTTAGGTTTCATTTGCTTCTTTTATCTTAGGTAATAGACTCTATGATGTACCTTCATTGATATGGGGCACTATTTATTGTTTTGAATTTGAATTCTCCTAAATTTTAGTAGCAACCCTTACAACATATTTTAATTACTTTTATTTTTCCTTTTCTATCCTCTTCTTATATCTCTCCTCTCTCTTGATTTATCTCTCATTCTAATGTATTTCTTATTACTCAACTCTACTAACATTTTAGCTTGTTCAAAAATATATATGTTTGTTTCTTATTGCCCCTTTTTTCATTGGTGGTTTTGATTTGGAGTTTTATTAATCAATTTACCATCTCTAATGGTTAAAATTAGACCTTCCTCAAAGGTTGCATCCTTTCAAGATTATCTTTAGATTTCCCTTATCTAATTGCATTTCTCTAGGGGCCTAACCCCCTCTTACAAGGATAAGATATAGTAAAAAATGTTGCAAACCATAAAACCTAGTTCTTTCCTAACTATAACTCTTTTTCCTTGATTTATTTCCCACCACAAATTATTTATTCATTGTTCTTATTTTCATCTTACCACTCTACTAGGTTCCTAGTAATAAAAGTAATTGTTGGGAGAAATAAGTGCATACCAAAGTTCTAAGATTTATTTTCTCGAGTGTTGTATTTATACCCTAGTAAGATGGTTAAGAGTAGGTTCACTAAAAATTCAAAAAATTATAGAAGGATGGTTAGACTATGACAAAACCAAAATAAACAAAATATACGTTCATAATATTCATACATATATCAAACATCATAACATATCTTATATGCAATATAATAACTTTTGGTATATATACTTGGATAAAAGTACAAAGTTGTGTCACACTTTCGGTCAACTTATTAGCACAAGTGAATTTAATTATTTTTAACTAAAATCCAATTTTGGTCAAACATATGATCTAGCTAGATTAATTGTAGTTAATTTAGATATGGACACAACTTTTCAAAATAAAAATGTTCACTAAATGCATATGTAGCACAGCTTTGAGGCTAATTTACCAAAAAAAAAAATTATTCAAAAAAATTGATTTTATATATATATGTATGTATGTATGTATGCATGTATGTATGTATGTATTTTTTTTATTTTCTATTTTTTATTTTTACTATAAGTAGGTTATCAACATGTAAACATAAGGTTGATTATCTTGTCAAGAAAAAATACTAAGATTTATTAAAAAAATTAAAGAAAATATGGTGCACTAGATAAAAGAACCTATGGCAAGATGGTATAATTTTTTTTCTATTTGGGATAAATAGTTAAGAAAAAAGGTGATGTCTCATGGAAACAATTATGCATTCCCATTCTAATATTTATTTTAAAAATGTATTAATCAAAATTGATAAAAAAAAAATCCATGCACTAAAGCTTTAACTTATAAATACACAAAAAAATTGAAGGAAAAAAATAAAGTTTACTATATAAAAAGTGGTGTCCTATTTAACTTCATTTTTAGCATTTTACTAACAATTAAATTATAGTGTTTCAATTTCATTAAAAATTATATTTAAATAATTTTTTAATTTTAAAAAAAAAAAAAACATAAAATACACTAAAAACTAAACATTTTATTAGTTTACATCATTTCAAAATTCAAAACATACATGTCACTTTTTAATGGATTCAAGTTAAAAATTTGGATCAATGTTGGTCGACTCTTTTATAAAAGTGACACAATTATGTGCTTTTACCCACTTCTTATATCAAATTTCATCAATCTATCTCACAAATTTATTCTTAATTATACATCATCTATTTTAATTTCTATACTTCTATTATTTAAATATCACCATATCTATACACTTTTATTTATGTAAATTTATCTCTTTTCTATTTATATTTACATATTATTCTAGATTATATTTTTTCCTCACTTCTTCTATCTTATCCAATAATCATTATATATATATATATATATATATATATTACATCAAAAGATGTGTCCCTTTCCCTTTCTTATATTGTTTAATATTTTATTTTGGTCAATTGGATGTATTGAACCTAATATGTGATATGTTTTTTTCCCTTTCCTTATAGGGGTTTATTCTACCTACAACTAGCCTCTAGCATTGTTTTAGCTTTTCACCATTAGCCTCCATTAGACAATCCCTTTATATTTTCAACCTAATGGGAGAGTTGTGGTTATATCATAATAAAAATTATAACAATATGGTTTTTCTCTTTCTAAGGTTCTTGACTTTGGAGATTTCAAGTTGACTAGCATAGGAAAACTCCCTAATATTTTGAGATGTAGGAATTTGGGAATCAAATGTCGGAATAAGAAAGATTAAATAAATGATTTTTTTATGAAGTTTATAAAATGATAAAAAAATATAACCATTTAAATGAAGGAAAAGTGAAACCCTAGAGATTCACTTTAGGATTTCAAGGTGTTTTCCACAACATTTCATTTAAAATTTGAGGTAGTAGGGGTTTGATAGATTTGGACAAGATATAGGAAAGACTTGCAACCTGATAGGTGAGTCAACATACCCTTGACCAAATTTGAAATGGATTTTAGAATGATATGCAATGATTTGACTAGGCTAGTGATGTAAATAACTATTCTAATGCAAAAAATAGTAGATTTGGAAAGTCACAGACAAATGCAGACTTCAAAAAATAGATTGAGAAGATTTTTATGCGCTTGTGATATAAATTTGAAGTTAATTTTTGAGGACCAAGTCTCCTAGGTTGATTATGTCCTAGTTGATCAATATAGAAGATGATTTTGCAGTCCTTTAGAGCCGGATTAGAGCCTTCTTTTCCTGGTTATCACACTGTTGGATCTTTGTCATATGTTGAGATAAGTGTTGGAAGCTTGAATTTTTTGTGAGTTGTTTGGGTGTTGTCATTGATGTCAACCCCTTGTATGAAGAGAGTGTTGGAATGTTGTTGGTATTGATGATTTCAACCCCTAGCATTGGATTTGTTGAAAGCTTGGAGTTGTTGGTATTGATGTTAGTACAATGTTGTTGGTGTTGTCATTCATGTCTTACTTTACTATAGTTGTATAAGTTGTGTTTGGAGAGATAGTTGGATGTGTTATAGTTGATGAAGAGATGTTTCAAATGTTTTAGATGTAATAAAAATATGTTAGTAGTGCTGTTGATGTAGTTGGTTCACTTGATTTCTAAGTGCTTTTGAGAATATTTGAATAAAAGAGAGTTCAGTTTGACAAAGTGGTGTTCAGTGTTCTGCTTCGCATTTCTTCATGGTTGAAGATATTCATACATAGTTTGGATATGATGATTAGAGGTGTTTAGAGGTTCTATATATAGAGTGTCAAGTTTTGGATCATTTTGTAGTGAAAGTTGTGTTTGACAGTATGACCGTCTGGTGAAATAGGGTGTCTAGGAGAAATGAGATTGCTTTGTATTTCTTCACAATAAAGGTTCATGTCTTGCAGATTTTTGAATGTGCTTCTATTATCCGTATCTACGTTCCCTTGAAGTTTTAGGCTCTGAGGTGTTTTGTAAGGTTGTTTGATGTGTTGGATGTCTGTGTCAGTGTGTTTGGTTGTACAAAATGAAGGTGTTCTTAAGTTTCAGGTGGTTCCAATAGTACTGGAGAATATTCTGATGATGTGGAATATTCTAATATGTTTTAGAATGGTGTTGTGTGGTCCATGAGATGTTTTTGGACCTAGAGAGGTGTGTTTTTGGTTGCTTGTTAGTGTTAGTGTAGGTTTGGCCGACCAGGTGTGCTAGCACTAATTGCAGAGGATGATTGTTGTTTGTGAAAGTATTGAGAAGCATGTAGTGTAGATTTGGGTCCCCGTTAAGTTGTGGCATGGTCTTCCTTCACTTCTTTACATCATGTAAGTGTTTGGTGCTAACCTATTTGATGTTGCATGGTTGAGGTGCATACATTTCCTTAAGGCTGACCTAATAAGATTATTTTAGGTAGTAGATGGTATAAATACAAGGTGAGTTGTGTGAATTAAGTAGTAAGCGTGTGATGTGAAGGATGTGAAAGTGACCAAGTGTGGTGATCTAAGTGTGAGCTTTAATGCCCATGAATCCCAAATGCAATGAGAAAAAGGTGTCTACATTTTAGTCTATTGGATGATTTGTTTGTGCTTCAATGGAACTATACCTTTAGCATAAGAGAGATGCATTGTTAGTAGTTCAAAATTGGCAGTGAGCAATCCCTTCTTTTGTCTTCTTTATTCTAGATAGTGAGTCCTTTGGCAGCGAGCCTATTATATTTGGTGTTGCTATTACTTTATATTGTGAGCTAATCCTCACTGTGGTTTTTCCCTTCTTGGGTTTTCCATGTAAATATGGTGTTTTAATGTGCATGGTTTTTTGATGTGTTGTTGTTTCACTTGTTTATTTTCATGCTAAGCCTAATTAAGGGTTTAAGGGCTAATACAAATTTGAATTTTAATGAGGGTTTTGATGTTTTAATGTACACCTGATTCACTGTCCCCTTTGTTGAAAGAATCGAGAAGGTTGTCATTGATGTCAACACTACATGATGAACATCAAATTAGTATGAAGAATTTTTTCTTTTGTAAAAGGGTTTTTCAGCTAAGTGTCTACATCAGTAGCTTCAGATAGTGCCCTCTGGTATTTTGGTTTGCATTTGTTTACCCTGTCATATCTACTTATAAAGTTATAGTATGTTGTTCATGGATGTCACTAGGGTGCTGCCACAATAGTGGTTTACACTTTTTGGGAGATCCTAATTTTCGCTGAAACCACATATTTTTAGAAATTATAATGATTTAAGCCTTGAAAAGTTCCATTTAAAGGATTCCAATTGAAGAGGGTTTGATCAAACCACCTTAGACCAAGCCCCCTTGGATAAAACCCCGCTAGTTTTAAACCATACCTATAACAGAGTCTCCTTTACACCTATCAAAATGTTGATATAAAACCACTTTTGATTTACCTTTTGGGGGATCAAATGAATTCATTTAAAAAAAAAATTGTATGTAGTCCTTATTATAAGCTTCCAAAAAGTATAATTTTAATTAAATTAAATTTGATTATTATATTTATTTTTAATTTCTTGTGAATGTAGGTTTTTCACCAAAAATCAAGCTCTTTGTTCTACACATGTGGAAAAATAGAAGATTATAAAAACAAATTGAAAAATATGAGTGCACCAGATATTAAAGTCCTTGATCCAACAAAAAAAAAAATTGAATTTCGATACATACAAAAAGAGTTATGTGTTATACGGTCTACCTATGTCTAAATTATAATTGGTTTGACTTCAAAACTTGATTAGGGAAAAAATATTCAATAAAACACAATGAAAAAAATTGGAAGCACAAGATATTGTAGTTATAAATATAAATTTGAAAAAATTAGAATTTTATCCTTCATGGAAAAAAATTTATGTGTTATACGGTGAGCGTCACTCCTTAAAAATGGTGTTTACTGAAAAAAACTAGTTTTCGAAGGAGATGGAAAAAGAAGCACAATCTGATTCCAAAATTTTTGAAAAAAATGTATTTAGAATCTACAGACAAAATGTCACAAATCACTATTTTGCATCATCTTCAAATTCCTCATGGTTTAGCCACTATAGGTGTCCGGAAGTGAAGATTTAGTTAGAAAAAATTAGTTCAGTGTCCAATTTGGCCAAAAATTGTAAACCAGTATTGTGGGATCACCCACTAGCATCTTATTTTAGAATATGAGTTGTTTTGAATAAGTGGTTTAAAAGCTACAAGTAATAGAAGTTTGGAAGATATGGTTCACATAGTTTTCTGTGCATTGGCTATTACCTATCTGGTATGCATTCCTCCACGGATTTGAGTTAGATGTTGCGGTTTTAGGAGAATGTCTACAAGCATCAATACATTATATTTTCTAGTTGTCATGACATTTTGTGGTCCACATATCCTATGGTGATGATCAGTTGGAGTATTTTACTTTTTGGTTGTATGCTTGGCTGACTTGAGGTATGCAAAGAGTTATGAAGATTAAATATGTGTTGTGAATGGAAAAGGGAGTTGTTATAGGTCCATTTCGACCTATATTTCTTTTTTTTTGGAATGAAGGAAATTCTGATTTGAATTGGGTGCCAACAAGGCACATTTTGTATAGCTTAAGGCTACATTTAATTAGGTCGGCCTAATTGATGTTTGTGATGGAGTTTAATATATATAAAAAGTTGATTTGAGTTGAGGAAAAGAAGCAATTTAATGAACACATGATCTTAATGCAAGCAGTAATGTGAAGTGTTGTAGAATTGTGCGAAAAAGTTACATGAGTGTTGAGAAAAGGTGTGCAAATATAGAGCAGAGCATAGACTTATAATCTAAGTTGATTAGAGTGTGTTATGAGCTTCAAAGGAACAAAATCTATCATATGATTAGATTCACTTTTATCAATTCAAATTATGGCTATGAAGCCACTTCTTTATATCTTTCTTTTCTTTGTGAACAGTGAGTTCACTTGGATAGTGAGTCCTAGCAGTGAACCTTTCTATAATATCTTATAATTGGTTATAACATATTGTGATTTAATCCTCACCATGGTTTTTCCCACCTTGGGTTTTCTACGTAAAAATCCTTTTGTTCATATGTTATGTGTGTTGTGGATTGTTTATGCTCTCATTCCTTATAATTGTTAAGTATGCTTTGAAAATTGGATGGTTAGTAATTGTATGGTTTAATAGAATATTGATTCACCCCCCCTCTCAATATTTTATGTGTTCAACAATTGGTATCAGAGCTTGGTTCCTTGGAAGAAGCTTAACCACTTTGGGAAGATCTTGGAATTTGAACACATGGCTCTAGAAGTGATTTTTGCTATTGGATACATAGAAGAAGATTGCATATTTGAAAAATATGGGGAACTCAAAGTTTCTCTTGAAGACCTTGACAAAATTGAAGTTGAAAATAGAGATCCAAAGGAAAATATTAAAGAAGCAAATGAGTGCATCAAAAAATTGAGAGAGAAAATCAAGAAATTTAGAGAAAGACATAAGGAGGTCAATGAACAATTGAAACAAGCAAATGAGAACATCACCAGACTAAAAGTTCAAGTGGAAGAAAAAAGGAGAATTGAGGAATGTCTAAATGCTATGGTAAAAATCAAGATTGATGAGTGCACAAGGCTTGAGCAAGAAGTGGTAAATCTGAAATCAGATCTAAAGAAAGCAAAAATTCATGAGGACAAATTCAAGACAAGTTCTAAAATGCTTGATGAGTTAATTGTAGGACAAAAAGCATCCAAATACAAAGGTGCTTTAGGACTTGAAAAAGGAGAAAGCTCGAAAGTAGATCAAATACCTAAGGGTATGTGTAGGATCATGATGGGCCAAAAAGTGGCGATATGATGGGTATGTGTAGGGTATGTGGCTGACGACTTTTTTTTACCCAAAATTGATGAAACGAAAAGGGTTTTTAAAGGAGATTCTCAGCTTTTCACCAATATAAATTATGTTTTACTTTTAATTTAATAAATAATTAATATTCATTTTCTATTTGAATTACGACTAAAGTCCTAATTTATAGGCTAATTGAAAAACATCTATAGCTTTCAAATGGTATCACATTTTTTGAATCTAAAACATGTGTCACATTCTATGCTTCACATACTATAGGATTAAAAAAAAATTGAATTTCATGAAGTTTTGACCAAGTTAAGGTGGTCAGACATACGAGTTTTTATATTTTTTAAAAATTTAATAAAAATTCATAATTAATTATTTACTTGGAAAAAAATTTACAAAAAATGCATCACATCGAGACATGAGTCCTCTACTTATATCTAAAATCTTATAAAAAATATTATCATTTTATTGTGGTTAGGGTGGTGGACAAACACCTACTTATTTTTTCCCGAAATTTAAGTGTTAGCATTGAAATTTAAATTTTCACCAAATAGATTTTTTTAAAAATAAACCTAGTAGTTTAGAAACTACATTCAATTTGCTATAGATTCTATTCTTACATATTTTTGAAATAATATAGATAACTTATTCAAATTTTTACATCAAGTTTCCTAACTCTAATTTTTCTGAATTTTTCGCCACTTAAGGGCTTATTTTTTCCATGATGATCTTGCACATAGCCCTAATGCAAATAAGACTGAAGATAACAACAATAGTGGCAAGTTTCAAAATCAAAAAAACAATACTAGAAGACCCCCCATCACACAACCAAGTGCTCAAAGGTAACCATCTTTTAATGGAATTTGTTATTTTTGCAATAAATTTTGACATAGAGCAATGGAATGTAGAAGCAAAATAAATCATAATGTTCCATCCTTTATTGGTCAATGATTTATATGCAAGAGATTTGGGCATAGAGAAAATGAATGTAGGAGTCAAATGATGAATGCATACAACAATGGTAGAATGATTCAATCTTTCAATGGTTATTGCTATACATGCTATGGATTTGGACGCAAAGCTAATCAATGCAAATTCATAATGAATGAAAGGAATAATGCTCAAAGAAATATCATATTCAATAGTTGCAATAGACCTGGACATATTGCTAGATTTTGCAAAAATTCAAAAAAGGATAATCTGGCAAAAAGAAATGAACTAGTTAAAATTAAAAGATTGATCCGACTGAAGTAAATAAGGAAATGGAAAATATTTGGAGAAAGAAAGAGGAAACTGAGAACAAGGAAGAATCGAAGACTACAAATGAATGTATACCACCCTCTAGTGTATATAATTCCTCTGAGAATTGAACCTATGCACTAGCTTAGGGGGAGCAATAACAAAAAATCATATAACCCCCTATCGATATGAGGTGTCATTGCTTGGCATGAAGATATGAGATAAATATGGATATTATGGATATTGTGGAGAAGACTCTAGAAGAAAATATGCAAATGTGGAGATTTGTAAAGTGATTTAAGGTTCGTTGTTACACAGAGAAGGTTTTACCAGCTTTACTGTTTGATGAATTAAATACGAATTTAGGGTAGAATTGAAGGGAGTATATTTCTCTCCCTTGTCAATTTCATTTACTTTTATGAATTTGGAGCAAGGAGTGAAAATTGAAGTGATTTCAAGAGTTCGAAGGAAATTTGAAAAGTAGAGCATCTAAACCCTAATTCTGGTTGAGTAAGAAAAAGGTATTTACCATTGTCCAAAGCTGAAATACATTTTTTTTTAAGAATTTGAATTTAGTAGAGATGGAAACACATACGATGGTAAATTTGAGTAAGAAACCCCAACCAAAATTTAATAAATATACCATGAAAGTTTTTGAGAATGACCCCCTTGGCACATTTTTTAGTATTCCATATCTAGGGTTTTGCCTACTGAGGATGTTAGGGCATACATCCATGGGAAGATGGAAGAATACAACCATACAAAACTCATGGACCTATGGGTAAGCCAAATGAATGGAGATAATTTTGACATCAAACCTGAGTATGAAAACCTAGTGAAGAAGAAACTGGATGTCTGGAAAAAATTTCCATGCTTTGTCTATGACGTTGATCTTAAGTATGTGAGAATAGAATTAAGCAGAGTGCATGATAAATTCTTATGGATTGATATGCCTAGTTTGATAACTAAGGAAGTCATAAAGGATATTACTGGACTTTATGACATCAGACCTATACTTGTGTTGAAATTTGTAAATAACAAGGATCTAATGGAGCTAACAGGAGCCACATTTCATCAAAGGGATCTCACTATAAATACCATATGGAATCTTGCAATAAGATATGCAGCTATGGTCATTGGATACAAGATATACTACACAAATAGAGAGAATTATATGTCTGCCATATCAATTCATATAGATCATGAAATGGTGGAAAATAGATAGGACTATGATTTGTGTGAGTTTTTCCGGCAACAAATTTTTGACAATCTGAAGCAAACTAAAGATAAGAAATATCCTTTCAAATTTAGTTCTTTGGTTTTTTTTTTCTATTTTTTGAAAGTGCTTCCAAGAAGAAACAATATTTACACATGGAATAGAAGCAAGCCTGTATCCCATCAAATATTTGAACATCTACATAACATTGGTGATATGAAAGCTAAATATGAGGCACTTACTACTTTCTTCATATTATTTCAGAAGAGAATGCATGAATGGGAAAGGATCCCTAAGTTTGTAGTGGAAAAATGTTGAGATGATATCAAATTTTTTGTCAAAAATGATGAATGCACCATTGAGGTTGTGGAACCTAAAACTATCTAGATTCGGCCGATTAGATATGAGATTACTAAAAATGAAGTAGATGGATATGTTTGTATCTTATTGAATAGTCATAAGCACCCTACACAAGAAAGACATGGAACATATGAGGATAAATCTATGAAAGTGAACATGGAATTGAAAAAGCTTGAAATAGAGAAGAAGGAAACAAAGTGGTACATGATTATTTCAAGGAAAAAGGACTCACAAATGAAGAAGTACAAAAGTTGAAATCAATTACAAAGGGAGAAGCAAGTGCAATAAGTAGGACAACTAGACCTAGAAGATCAGAAAGAATTGTTTCCACTATTCCCCCTGGTATTCAACAACCCTTTGGATTAGTTTCTACCTCTAGGAGAACAAAGAGAATAGAGACTAGTGCTCTGATAATAGAACCTGAGATGGAAAAGGCCATAAGGCCTGGAAAGAGAAGGAAAACTACTCTAGAAGTCTCTACTCCTACTACTACTACATCAAAAAGAATAAAAGAAAAAGCTAGGAGAGAAAACAACTTGAGTGTGCAGTCTGAAGAAGAGAAAGAGGAAGAAGATTCCCCAGTGACCTTCAAAAGAAGTGGTGTTTTTTCAAAGAAACAAAGAATAGATATTTATGATACTCTTGGTGAAGAAGAAATTGAGAAGGAAAATGAAGCCTTTCAAATACATGTACATAAGCAGGTGAAGGAAAGAAAGAAAAAGAAATCAAACATAGTAGAACCTGAGAAGAAAAAGAAGAATAAAAAGAAAACATCTATGGAAAGAACGCTGAGTCCAATGAATTTGGACTCATTATTCAAAGGTATGTTATATCATGAGATGTTGGAAGAAATTGTTGCGTTATATGGAAAGGAAAATGAAGAAAATAGAGCCACAATAATAGAAGCAAATATCAAATTCATTGTCACAATGGAAGAAGATATGGAGAAAATTAGCAAGAAAGTTCTTGATATTGTGTGTAAACTCTTGTTGGAAAGAAGAAAAGAAGCCAAAGAAATGGAATAGAAGCTCAAATCAAATGCTATGGAGAAAATTGGATTTTCTCTATCTAATGTGATAAGGCCACACTAGCCCAAGTACTTAGCAAATAATTTAGATCAAAATGAAGGATCACACTTCTAATGGGAAGAGATCAAGATCAAATTGAGAAAATGTAGAAGGAAATAGAAGAAAATATTATTGATATTGAACATAAGTATGATAGATTCCCATTTCCTCTACCAGTAAGGGACAAGATCCACCAGATGAAAACATAGATGCTATTGATACAAAAGAAAATCTAGATATATTCCTTTCGATACAGATGAACCAATGCAATAGATTGCTAAAGATGAGAATATTGCTTTAGAAGGAAAATGCAATGGATGATACTTCTATTCCCCCCAATAACTCATGAGACTATAGATCAGGGCCACTCAGAGACATCTATTCCTCCAAGAGATGCAAAATAGAACACCGGTGAAGGTGAGAAGCATGATACAGTCAATGAGCAAAGGCATGACGATGACAAGAATTGGGAAGGAGAGAATGATGGTGAAAAGGAAGGAGAAGGAGATAAAAATGAATATAATGAGCAAGGAAAGAAGGACAAGGATGAAGGAGATGAAAACAAAGATAAAGATAAAATCTCTAGTGAAGAAGAAGAAAAGGAAAAAGAAGAAGTTTTTGATATTGGAAAGAATGAAAAAGCAAAGAAGTTTGAGGATTTACCTAAGCCCTCTGGTAAATCCTCCTCTAGTAACCCTTTAGAAGGTTTGTTTTCTAAACACTTAAAGTTTCAACCAACCATTTTTTCTCAATTGTTGTAGTTGCTCATGCAGTAGGGCAATGTTGATCTAGACAAGATACCTCCTATACACAAATTGCAGCTAAGTGATGTGTTTAATGTATCTAAAAGAAAATAAATCATTGAAACATATCAAAAGAGCAGTGAATTAATAGATGAAGTTTTAAAAGCATTATAGGAGATTATTCTAGGAACTAATGTTGATACATCTTTACCTGTGGTGGAAAATTTCAAATTGTTGTTGATTCTTTAAGGAATATGCTTTGGATTAAAAAGACAAGTAGAAACAGAGGTTGAGTCAAGGATTAAAGAGAAGAAGCTAATGGATATCACAAAAAAATGTGCATTTGCACATACAAAAGTTGAATAATTCTTGAAGGAAGTACTAGTCTATGAGGGTGATGCACAAAAACTATTTTTGTATTGCATGAAGCGACTAGATGCCACACAAGGGATAAAAGATGAAATGGACTCGATTGAGTCTCAGATAGATATTGGATAAAAAGCTTATGATATGGCATTGGACAGAGATGATAAGACATGGACCGCTATAGTGGACTTGCATGAAATATTATTCACTTTGCAAAGCCAGAAGAAAGTGATTATCAAGTAGCTTATGAATCTTAGGGACTTGGTAAAAATAGAGCACAAACCAATCTCAAGTGCCCTTGCTAATTCTAAAAAAAATTCAAAGATAAATCTTACACCCATTATTGTAGAAGAAGGAGAAGAAACATTGATAGAACTTGAGTCTCTATACAAAGTTCTCAGAGTAGTGAAGAAGAGTTGGAAAGAAGGAAAATCTACTTGGAAAGTCATTCTACAAAAGCTTCAGGGGTCAACATCTTTGGGTTGACCATTTCTATTTCTATATATCTTTATTTTTTCATGTTTTTAGATTCATTATGCATATGCAGATGTATTAGGAGTTTTTGGTTAGCTTCCTAAGGGGGGGCTAGTTCAATTTGTACATATGTCTTGAGGGGAGCACCCTTTGCCCTTGATGTCAAAGGGAGAGGATACTTGTAGAGAGATACTTCTGGAGAAATTTTTTGTTTTGGCACATGTTGCAATTAATGACAAAAGGGGAGATTGTTGGAAGAATGAAGATGGTTTTCATTAATGAGTTGTCATTGATGTCAAAACTACATGATGAATGCCAAATTAGTATGAAGAATGTTTTATTTTGCAAATGGGTTTTTTGGCTAAGTGTCTACACAGACAACTTCAATACACAGTGCCCTCTGAGTAGTTTGTAAGGAGGGCCCCTCATACCCTGAGCTTCAAAACACCTTGCATGTTGTCTAGGCCTCCACCATATGGCTCTTGCTATTTTCACCAGTGCATGTGCTAAGCTTAACACTACTCACCATATCAAAATTCCTCTCCATCCACCCATCTCTGAATGCACCTTTTGCCTCCTTATTCTCAATCCACCTTTTGCTTCCTTGTTCTGTGTGAATGGACTGAGGAATTTTTTTGTGAAATTTCCTTCCACATGAACAAATGATATATTGGAGGGACTGGAGTGATCCCCACGCTACCTATAACGCCCGTCGTGCAAACCCTAAAGGACAACAACTATGCACACATTTTTTTTTTAATAGTACAAAGTAAACATATAATGAACCATTAAACATAATTACATTACATGATAACATCACGAACATCTAAATCCTTTGGGGCACGTGAGGTGACATCGCATAACACCAACCCATAACGAAAGATACATATAAGGCTAAGTAACTTAACTAATCATTGCATCCATCATAGACATTACAATATCCATTTTCAAAGATAACATGCATATATCCAGAAGCATAAATATAGATACATCACATGATACAACCCATAATAAATCTCATAAATCAAGAATGATTACAAGGGTACATTTACAATACATCATCCTTTAATACCTTACATGTTCACAATAAATGAAATACAATAAAACCTCCCATACATGTGGGATAAATACATAGCACAAATAATGTCTGAAATACAAGATGAATATCCAATACAAGCTCCATCTGAAGGATACTGTGGAGAACGAACGTTGATGGGGAACCCAACGGGTGCGGAGCACGTTCAACCCGACCACGTGGGTTTTAGAAAAAACCCAACCCCAATGCTCAGAGGTGACAAGGAAGTAACCATGACCATGAATGTCATAAGACTAACTCCAATAATAAAATCATAGTACAATAACTCCAATAACAACATTGAAGGATAACATAGATCATAAACGACGATAACTAAGATTCAATCACAATAAACTCAAGCCATACAACACATTATAAATAAACCAAAGGCAACAACCATTAACCACTTGCAAAGTGAATCCAAAACAACAATCATAACACATTTCTAGAGGCAACCAAGAAAGCAAAGCACAGGGGCAACTAGTGGAGAGTGTCATCACATAGCCTACATGGGTTATCCTGGCCCTTCCTCCAACATGAGGTGCCAACCCCTATCTATGGCTATCCTAGCCCTTCCTCCTACTTGAGGCGTCGGCCCCATAGGGTGACTCATGCGGAGCCGTTAACCTCTCCTGAGGATGAGGTAATGACTTTGACAACCACGACCTTCTCAGTCTACCATTAGTCTGCGATAGCCCTAATGGATAGACGAGGTATCCAAGATTATCTTATTATGTTTTTACTACCCATCCCCCTAAGTTCTATTATTAGGTTTTCACTTGTTAATCTAACTCTTACATGGGTTATCCTAAGCCCTTCCTCCTATTTGAGGCGCCGGCCCCCACGAAGAGCCACTCTCCTTGGAGACCCTGAAACATAATCAAAATCAAGGGTTGTACCATAAAGAACAAAGCATTAAATCTCAACCAATGACATGTGAGGCATTACCCATCTCACTAAAACACATAATCAGAATCTCAACAAAACCCCGTACAACCCTTTCAAAATAATGATACCAATATCTTACTACATCAAGAGCACATAAAACGAGGATAAACATCCAACAATAAAATATAGCCTCTGGAAGCCTAAGGTTCGCAACATCAATAAATGGGTTCATAAAATCAACTGGGTTCCCACATCGAAAAGCCAAAACAATAATAAAATGGTAAAAACAAAATCACAAGATGTCATGACTCAAGAAACCATTTTAATTTTCGCACATTGATTCTGCAACTCCAAAATAAACAACTGGTTTAATTTCATTTATAACCTCCATTTTCCTCGATACAATTTGAAATTAGAGTTCAATAATAGTTTTCACATAAATACTTAATTTGTTTCTTTTTAATTAACCAACATAATTAGATTTCATAGTTTCACAGTCAAACTAGAATCAATAAATCATAACATTTATATTATATATATATATATTTATATATATACAAATAATTGCATATATAAATATATATACATATAAAATATATGTATATTTACCTTTCTATTTTATTCAAATTTTTTAAAATAATCTAAATTGGCTAATCTTCTGCTCAATCTATACATATATATAAAATATATATCGTACATACATATATATATATATATTTTAAAATGAATGTAATTATATCATAAAAAAAATAACAAAATTCATAGTTTTCACTGCCATGCGCAGTACACAGGGGACTGCACACAACAGTCCTCGTGACTGTTGCGCACGACAATTCGTAGGACTGCTGCGCACAACAGTCCGCGAACTGTTGTGAGCAGTCCCCACATGCAAAGAGGGGACAAAGGGAGGGTACACCAGCGCCGTTCCTTCCCCTACACCCAAACAAATTTCATTCTATTTTTTTTTTTGTTTATTATAAAACATAACCCCCCTTCCAGCCGACGCACAAGTAAAATACATTTCAAAAAATAAATTTTAATATATATATATATATATAATCTGAAACAAAATACCATCAAATTGAAAACACATTTATTTCAAATGAAGAAAAATATTTAAATTCATTTATCTCAAGGGAAATGATTTTCCAAAAACAAAATTATAAACACACTGGTCATTTTAAGAGACCCAATTAAATTTCATTCATAGGTTTGCTATCCAATATCTGTTAAATCTCAAACAAAAATTTTCTTTTCTTTTACAGAGTAAACATATTTATTTCTACTAATTCAGATAAATTAAATAATTAGAATGGAACCTGAAGTCCTACGCTTGTTGAAGAATTGACGAAGCCTTTTTTGATCCCGAATAGCCTTTTCGAAGAGCTCCCCTTTCTTCCTTCAAAACTTCTCCTCCAGATTTCCTTACTAAATTCTCTAATCTAAAATTTAATTCAGAAGAGCCTCTCTTCCAAAACAATGAAAACTAAATAAATTTCTACCGAGAAAACAAGAGAGGATCCAATTTCCAGAACTCAATATTTTTTTGTAGCTTCTGTCAATTTTCTCGTGAATGAAAATCTCACAATTTTTCTATTAAATAAAAGATATCTTCATCTTTTTTGAAAACTCCATAAATCAAAATTAAAAGAAGTTTTCTATTTCATTAACAACTTTTTAGCCAAAACTCAACATTCATTGGTCTTTTTCATCCTTTCTTTTTTTGATTTTTCTTCTATTTCACAACACTTTTTGTTTTAATTTTTATTTTTGCAAATTAAACTTGCAATTCACACAATTTAACTTATTTAATTATTTTATTTCATTAATTATCCTCAACATGCTATTTTTATTAAATTATCAAAATACCAATTTTAAATAATTTAATTTACACCTTTTCATTTATTTATCTTGAATAAATTACATGTCTTATAATTTAAAACTTTTCATATTTTAATATAACTATTCCAATGCTATTATTACCTTTATTAAAATCATTTAATTATTTAAAAGACATCATACTACACCCAACATAAAATAAATATCAAAGGTACACTCACACAAAACCACTATAATAAAATGCAAAATTGACAAAGGTCAAAGACACACAATACCACTAAACATAAGACGGTTTGACAAACTTGGGACGGGGTGACTTCCTTGTCATCTTTGTTTCAACTTCATGCCCGTTGGGTTAAATTGATGCTCGTCCTGTCCTGCCGAAGTAGGTGGAATCAAGACTCTGTTCCTATAATTCTTGCATACAAACAAGGTTGTGTACAACATGTATATATATATTATAAAAAACATCACATCGTGAGAAGGAATTGCAGCGTAGTAGGGCACTCGCAAATGAGTGGTGCTACATTGTCCCCTCACCAAAACTATACTAACAATTACAACATTAAATATAAAGTAACATTGCTAAACTAAAGTGATCACATCATATCATCATAGAATGATTAATAATCCACTGCATCACAATATACTACTGAAATCAAATTAAACATCTCCAAACCAAATGTAATCATAATGTCATATCATAATATCTATGTCATCAAATAAAGTAGCATAATCATCAAGCAATCTAAACTTTCCAATCCACCAATCCAACTAATAAACAGTAACTATCAAAGTCTCAAAGTATCAAGCAAAACCATAGAAAAATAATAAGTCCAAACAACAACATGAGGGGTATTACATCCTCCCCCCCTTAGATTTGGCTTACTCCTGGAAGCCAGTAAACAAAAAAAAACAAGATTCCCTGATACGAGAGGCATCCTCTCATGACGCCAAGATCTCAACATTAGGACATAGTCAAGCCCTCTCGAGCTCACCCACGAGCTCCTATGTCAATTCCTCGTCCTCTATTGATAGCCTCTACAACTGCACCCTGGTGCCTAACTTGGTGGTCGTCAACCACAGAAAACACTCTATGTGACCTGCCTGCATCACCCACCGTCGACTCAGAAGCGGCTAGTCTCTGATTAAATCCCGAGGTGCTCTTTTGTGGACACAATCTAGCGATATGCCCTTGCTGCCCACATGAGTAGCAGCCAGTACCTTGGCCAAATCCTCTGCCCTCGGATGGAGCATTTGAATATTGAAATCTTCCTTGACTCGGCGCTGACTGAAACAAGGTGCAAGCTGCTCAAAATGCTCCTGACGAGCTTGGTTCCGGTTCTGATCCCTACAAAACTAAGAATTGCCACCCTATTGAGAATGAGAGTTCTCAAGTTTCAACTGGGGGTGTTGTTGTTGGTCACCCTTAATGGGTGCTTGATGGCCTTTAGAGGACCCCGCAGCTTGAGGTTTCCCAACTCTGGAACCAAAACTTGATGTTGGGGCACTACCGATTTGAACTCCGGTGTGCCCTCCCAATGCCATTGCAAAATTTTCTTCTACCAAATGAGCCTTTTCAACCGCTATTTCCATCGTCTTTGGTTTGAAGACTCGCACGCCACCACTAATATGAGAATTTAAGCCCCAAAAAAAATGTTGCATTAACATCCCTTCATCATGGCTGATCCCTACATACTATTTCAATTCATAGAAGCGTCACTCATACTATTCAACGGACATCAACATTTGATTAAGGTCATCAAACTCATATGTTCTGCGTTGCCTCCAATGATCTAAAATGAAGTGATCCCTAAACCTGTCTAGAAATAACTCCCATGTGACCATGCTAATATCCAAATGTAACCTCTGCTCGTCTAGCTGCCACCAAGTGGATGCAAAACCTCGAAGATGCATGACTACGCATTGAGCTTTGGTATTGCTACCATAGGGGTGCATCGCGAAGCATCAATCCAAATCAATTAACCATGTTTCCACTTCCAAACCTCCTCCAAAACCATCGAATGTAGGCAGATGTGCTCTCATCAAATCTCTCATATGACCAGCTATCACTGCATCTTGATCTGCCATTATTTCCCTCCACCTCGACAACCTTTCCCTTTCTCTCTCAACCCGCTGCTCCTCCTCTGGCCTGGGTCCTAATCGATCAAGAATCTCTCCCAAAATGTGTTACAACTGCCCATCCAAACCAGGCTATTCTGGGTTCTGCCCACCACCTGATGCATTGCTTTGAGGACTTTGTCATTCCTCATGCTCTGAACCATGGGAACTAGGAGTTGATGGACTTTGCTAGTTTTCTCTACGACCAGCAAAATGACCTCTTCCTTGGCCACGTCCTCAACCTCGAGGCATATTTCTGTGCAACAAGATAAAGGTACAAGTGAGCTCAAGATTCAAACGCAAGGTTTCCTAATGGACATAACTACCCAGAGACCCCAGCGTTTGCAAACTTGGCTTTGATACCAAGTTGTAAAGCCCGTCGTGCAAACCCCAAAGGACAACAACTATGCACACATTTTTTTTTAATAGTACAAAGTAAACATGTAATGAACCATTAAACATAATTACATTACATGATAACATCATGAACATCTAAATCCTTTGGGGCACGTGAGGTCACATTGCATAACACCAACCCATAACGAAAGATACATATAAGGCTAAGTAACTTAACTAATCATTGCATCCATCATAAACATTACAATATCCATTTTCAAAGATAACATGCATATATCCAAAAGAATAAATATAGATACATCACATGATACAACCCATAATAAATCTCATAAATCAAGAATGGTTACAAGGGTACATTTACAATACATCATCCTTTAATACCTTACATGTTCACAATAAATGAAATACAATAGAACCTCCCATACATGTGGGATAAATACATAGTATAAATAATGTATGAAATACAAGATGAATATCCAGTACAAGCTCCATCTGAAGGATACTGTGGAGAACGAACGTTGATGGGGAACCCAACGGGTGCGGAGCATGTTCCACCTGACCACGTGGGTTTTAGAAAAAACCCACCCCTCATGCTCAAAGGTGACAAGGAAGTAACCATGACCATGAATTCCATAAGACTAACTCCAATAAGAAAATCATAGTACAATAACTCCAAACATCGAAGGATAACATAGATCATAAATGACCATAACCAAGATTCAATCACAATAAACTCAAGCCATACAACACATTATAAATAAACCGAAGGCAACAACCATTAACCACTTGCAAAGTGAATCCAAAACAACAATCATAACACACTTCTAGAGGCAACCAAGCAAGCAAAGCACAAGGGAAACTAGTAGAGAGTATCATCGCATAGCCTACATGGGTTATCCTGGCCCTTCCTCCAACATGAGGCGCCGGCCCCCATCTATGGTTATCCTGGCCCTTCCTCCTACTTGAGGTGTCGGCCCCATAGGGTGACTCATGCGGAGCCGTTAACCTCTCCTGAGGACTAGGTAACGACTTTGACAACCACAGCCTTCTCAGTCTGCTATTAGTCTGTGATAGCCCTAATGGATAGATGAGGTATCCAAGATTATCTTATTATTTTTTTACTACCCATCCCCCTAAGTTCTATTATTAGGTTTTCACTTGTTAATCTAACTCTTACGTGGGTTATCTTGAGCCCTTCCTCCTATTTGAGGTGTCGGCCCCCACGAAGAGCCACTCTCCCTGGAGGCCCCGAAACATAATCAAAATCAAGGGTTGTACCATAAAGAACAAAGCATTAAATCTCAACCAATGACATGCGAGGCATTACCCATCTCACTAAAACACATAATCAGAGTCTCAACAAAACCCCATACAACCCTTTCAAAATAATGATACCAGTATCTTGCTACATCAAGAGCACATAAAATGAGGATAAACATCCAACAATAAAATATAGCCTTTGGAAGCCTAAGGTTCACAACATCAATAAACAAGTTCATAAAATCAACTGGGTTCCCACATCGAAAAGCCAAAACAATAATATAATGGTAAAAACAAAATCACAAGATGTCATGACTCAAGAAACCATTTTAATTTTCGTGCATTGATTCCGCAACTCCAAAATAAATAACTGGTTTAATTTCATTTATAACCTTCATTTTCCTCGATACAATTTGAAATAAGAGTTCAATAATAGTTTTGACATAAATACTTAATTTGCTTCTTTTTAATTAACCAACATAATTAGATTTCATAGTTTCACAGTCAAACTAGAATCAATAAATCATAACATTTATACTTTATATATATATACAAATAATTTCATATATAAATATATATACACATAAAATATATGTATATTTACTTTTTTGTTTTATTCAAATTTTAAAAAAATAATCTAAATTGGCTAATCTTCTGCTCAATCTGTACATATATATAAAATATATATCATACATATATATATAAATATATTTAAAAACGAATGTAATTTTATCATAAAAAATAACAAAATTCACAGTTTTCACTGCCATGCACAAAACACAGAGGACTGCGCACAACAATCCGCGTGACTGATGTGCGTGATAGTCCGTAGGATTGTTGCGCACAATAGTCTGCAGACTGGTGTGGGCAATCCCCACATCCAGAGAGGGGATAGGGGGAGGGTACGGCCAACACCATCCATTCCCCTCCACCCAAACAAATTTCATTCTTTTTTTTTTTTGTTTATTATAAAACATAACACCCCTTCCAACCGACGCACATGTAAAATACATTTCAAAAAATAAATTCTAATATATATATATATATATATATATATTTAATCTGGAATAGAATACCATCAAATTGAAAACACATTTATTTGAAATGAAGACAAATATTTAAATTCATTTATCTCAAGGGAAATGATTTTCCAAAAACAAAATTATAAACACACTGGTCATTTTAAGAGACCCAATTAAATTTCATACATAGGTTTGCTATCCAATATCTGTTAAATCTCAAACAAAATTTTTCTTTTCTTTTACAGAGTAAACATATTTATTTCTACTGATTCAGAGAAATTAAAGAATTAGAATGGAACCTGAAGTCCTACACTTGTTGAAGAATTGACGAAGCCTTTCTTGATCCTGAATAGCCTTTTCGAAGAGCTCCCCTTTCTTCCTTCAGAACTTCTCCTCCATATTTCCTTGCTAAATTCTCTAATCTAAAATTTAATTTAGAAGAGCCTCTCTTCCAAAACAATGAAAACTAAATAAATTTCTATAGAGAAAACAAGAGAGGATCCAATTTCCAAAACTCAATATTTTTGTGTAGCTTCTGTCAATTTTGCCGTGAATGAAAATCTCGCAATTTTGCTATTAAATAAAAGATATCTTCATCTTTTTCGAAAACTCCATAAATAAAAATTAAAAGAAGTTTTCTATTTCATTAACAGCTTTTCAGCCAAAACTCAACATTCATTGGTCCTTTTCATCCTTTCTTTCTTTTCTTGATTTTTTTTCTATTTCACAACACTTTTTGTTTTAATTTTTATTTTTACAAATTAAACTTGCAATTCACACAATTTAACCTATTTAATTATTTTATTTCATTAATTATCTTCAACATGCTATTTTTATTAAATTATCAAAATACCAATTTTAAATAATTTAATTTACACCTTTTCATTTATTTATCTTGAATAAATTACATGTCTTATAATTTAAAACTTTTCATATTTTAATATAACTATTCCAATGCTACTATTACCTTTATTAAAATCATTTAATTATTTAAAAGACATCATACTACACCCAATGCAAAATAAATATCAAATGTGCACTCACACAAAACCACTATAATAAAATGCAAAAATGACAAAGGTCAAAGACGCACAATACCACTAAACATAAGACGGTTTGACAAACTTGGGACGGGGTGACTTCCTTGTCATCTCTGTTTCAACTTCATGCCCGTTGGGTTAAATTGATGCTCACCCTATCCTGCCGAAGTAGGTGGAATCGAGACTCTATTCCTACAATTCCTGCATACAAACAAGGTTGTGTGCAACATGTATATATATAATCAAAAACATCACATCGTGAGAAGGAATTGCAGTGTAGCAGGGCACTCGCAAACGAGTGGTGCTACACTGTCCCCTCACCAAAACTATACTAACAATTACAACATTAAATATAAAGTAACATTGCTAAACTAAACTGATCACATGATATCATCATAGAATGATTTTATAATCCACCACATCACAATATACTACTAAAATCAAATTAAACATCTCTAAACCAAATATAACCATAATGTCATATCATAATATCCATGTCATCAAATAAAGTAGCATAATCATCAAGCAGTCTAAACTATCCAATACACCAATCCAACCAATAAATAGTAACTATCAAAGTCTCAAAGTATCAAGCAAAACCATAGAAAAATAATAAGTCCAAACAACAACATGAGGGGTATTACACTACCATGCTCATGTTGGAGGGGGTGGAATTTTCCCCACTCTAACTCAACACTGTTGTGATGTCCACTGAGATCGATAATTTTTGGCCTTACATCGTATGTAGTCAACTTGGAATTGCATACCATTTTGGACTATTAAAAAAGGTGGAGAGATGGTGACTAATATATTCTTTTGATTCATAACAAATGTCATGTACAGTTTGTTAGTAAATTCTAAGAAATAAAAATAATAATTTAAGAACAAAGTACTTAATTTAATGTTTTAAATAATAAAACATTGCAGATGGTACAAATTCACCGTCAATCAAATATGGGTCAAACAAAAATGTGTAAAATGAGCTTTAAATCTGATTTTTATTTTTGATTGTCATCGTAGACACATCAATAAAAAATATCTTTGTAAAAAAATCTAAAGATATTTTAAAAAATTAAGATTAGTAAATATAATTATTCAAATAAAATACAATAAGCAATGCAAATAAATTAATTCATTAATAATTTTAAACTCAAATAAAACAAGGGTTGTTATGCAACTAGAGTCCCTATCAAATGTTGTTAGAATAGTTTGCAATAAAAATTGATGAGTGAGAGAAATGAAATTTGGTCATGTATAGAAACATATTGTAATCATGTGTAGCTACAACGTAATTGCAATTTGTATTAATAAAGTGAGATTTGAAATCTAAGCACACAAGATTGTGACTACTCTATATCAACACCGACCACGGGAAAGATGCATAGTTTACAAGAAAATGATTAAAACAAATGCAAACAACAAAGATAAAATAAATACAATTCAATTATTTATATCTAAGGGAACAACATTTATTCTATATGTGTTTTAACTAGTCGATAAGGCTTAACAATGGGTCTTTTTAAAAGCTATTGATATAAGCATTTGTAGATAAACAGACTAGGGTTTAGGGTTTATCCTCCTCTCATTTTTGGCAGGTGTAGCTTTGGTTATGCAGAGGGGACAACGTTATCAACACATGAAGATCTTGTAATTTATTGTATTTTTGAGAGCACCTGTTTCATCTCATCACAAAAAAAGCTCTTTCAAATATGTAGAAATAGATTAAATGCAGGAACTATTGTTTGCACATACAATAAAGTATTTGGATATAAAGAGATGAATTACCAAGGTTCTGATTTAAAAAGGTTGCATTGGTGTTGTCGTTGAGTTTCTACCTTGGCTAGAAGAAGATGACGTCTGGGACGATCTACAAACTTGTTGAGGAGATGGGGCAAGATTGCAATTGTAAAAGTTGAAATTAGTCACTTTCTTTGTTGGTTAGTGGATTGAAGGATACCCCACTCTACTACACATCTAACAACATACTAAAACAAAAATTTGGTACACTTCACTAAACAAATATGATCAACACGTGATTTTTTTAAAATTTATCCTCTTCTTTATAAATGTTTAATATTCTCTTCAATACGTGTAATCTCTCCTTATCTCTTGATTTGGACTATTTGGATAGAAATGAATAGGATAATATTTAGAAAATAAATTAGCTAAGACAACTTTCTCCTCTTGGGATTCTACTATCTTGACATTGTGGAATTTTTTAAAACCTCCTTCTGGTTGCTCCCTAGCTTCTGAGAAAGTTGATAGGAATAAAGTGTTTTAAATCCCTCCCAATTCCTCATTGGTCAAGATGAATTTTGATGGGTCCTTGAGAGGGAACTTGCCTGTATCTCTAGAGATGGTTGTGTAAGTAGATATTTGAAAGGTGTTGTTCTAACTTTTTTATATTTAAAACTCCTAGTTGGGACAAATGATGAAGTTGAGGCTCATGCTCTCTTAGCTGGTTTGGAATTGGCTAAAAAGATAATTAGCATTAAAGGTTGTTCTCTTAGTGTAATTCATGCTACTAAAAATAAATACCCAATTAATTAGCAATTAAATTATATTCTTCAAGAGGCATGGGAAATTTTAGAGTAGTTTGAATACTATGAAATACTTCACTATTACAGAGAGGGAAATAAAATTTAAATTAGTGTAGAAAATTTGGCATGTGATCATAATAAGGGCTTAGTAGCTTGGGATGCATACACAATTTTACAATTTTCCTCCATCAATACCATAATGGAAAATGATCAATGTTGACCACTTTCTTATGGAACTTTTTTTATTCTAATATCTTAATATTATTGATTTTAGGATATCTAATTTTTTTTGTAAATGTTCCTTTTTCTAATGTTTATGCTTGCATAAATAGCTCACTTGATTAACAAGATTTGTTTGTACCTTTATTATTTATTTCAATCTCGGTTATTTGAGTGTGTGAAATTAATTATATTATCTCTATCAACTTGCCAATGTGTGATCAATGTACTTTGTTTATGTCTATTGTTTTATGATGCTTTGAATTTTCATGATGGGAAATTATTATTAATATCTCTTAGGTGTTACAATTTTTCTCATCATCTTTCTATTATTCATTATGGAGTTCTAACTAACTAATAGACATATCTTCATCCCAACCCAAAAATGAGAATTTCTTGAGTATAGTGCTTTTAATTCTAAGATGTTGGAAAATATCTTTAATTAGTTCGATTGCGCTTGTTAGAAACCAAGATCTGAAATGCAAACCAAAAAATAACCTTCCACAAAGAGAAAAACAAAAAATCAGAGAGATTGCATGAAGATGTGCAAATTGATATATTCAAAGTACAATAATTACAAGAGATTATTTTTTTTATAAAAGCAAGTATGCATAACCCTAATCTTATCTTGAGCAAAAAGATAGCTCAGCAAGATAAGGATAACAACCTATAACCTAGGAATTAAATAATGCCTAAGTAAACTTATGTAAAGTGTAATTAAATAATTAATTACACCAACACCCCCCCATAAGTGCAACTTAGGGATAAGCAAATTATTATGCAAAGATGTGAGATGGGTCCTGACAACAAAGGCATGATCAGGTACCCATTTACAAATGCAAAGAGAGAGAAAACCCGGTGGGAAAAACCCCCCCTCAAGGAGATGAACTGTTGCAAAGAATCACTGGAAGAACTCTAATGAAGCAACACTGGAACCCCAAATCCGACAAGCAAGCAAAAATACTTTTGTTTGCAAGAAACCATAATGAAATCACAAATGTAACAGCAAACCCGATGCCAAGGAACACTAGAAAACTCACATACTGGATCAACCGTGGAATTTGTAAGCAATAGTAGATGAAATGATGATACAATCTGGAAACTGTGTATCTTGATGCTGATGCCAAACTGAAACTAAAACTTCCCCACAAGACGAGTACCATCAAGATTCTAGAATATTAACCATAAAAACATGGCCCTCAAACTGAGAAGGATTTGAACCAATGCATATCAATAACCATAAACTCCCAATGTGAAGTGTGAACCGATGCAAACCAAAGATGTGTCCAGCTAAGCAAGAAAGAGGCTAAGAGAAAAAACATGAAACCAGAAAAACTCATGCGAGTTGTCACCAATATGAAGGATGGAGATCAAAGTGCATGCACACTCTAATCAAATTATTATGCAAGAAACCCCCTGATGGAACTTTATCTCAATTCATTTATTACAATAACCCAATGATTGTAAAAGGAGAGAATACTAATGTGCATAAATAAAAAATAAAAATAGACCTTAGATCTATGTAGAGGACTGAACCAGCTTTCCAACACCGCAAGAATGATGAAAAAAGGATCACCAAGTCAAAAGATATGCCCTCCTGAGTGAAATCTGAACATCTGACTTCAATAGGAAAAAATTCCCATCAAACAGAAAAAAATTTGAGTAAAAACTACACCATTAGAAAATTGGGCTCGCCAGCTTTCCGGTGATATCTCGTTTCAAAAAATTTGCCTCCGCGATGAAAAGTTATGGCAAAATGAAAAAAAGGCCTGTATGGGGGCAAATTAGGGTAAACAAAGGCTAATAAGGTGCAAAAAATAAGCACCTGGGTGACTAGCCCCTGGTCCATCATATGACCAGGGGTCAAAAAATTGTAAAAAAGAAACCCGCCACCTAAAGGGTGTCGGACAGGCGGAGTGAGGGTGGCGGAATGAGCAGCGCCGCCAACAGGCATCACCGACGATGGAGGCTGCCCCGGGGCTGACGATATGACCTCGGGCCAATGGCTGAGGGAGCTCGTAGAGTTAGGGGGCCGACACAAACCAAACGCCAACAGTGACTGGTAAAGGGCTGGTGGGAGGTGGGCAAAGCCGACTGGAACACAACGGTGGCCAGAACTATTGGCGGTCCAGTAAAAAGAACCGGCGAAGAATATGCCAACCAGTAAGTGAAGTACGGGTTGCCAAAAATGACAATGTCTGTATACTCTGGTACGATGGTACCAAATAAAATAAAGCCCACAGAAACAAATCTTCCACCAAAAAAAAATTAATATGCCCAAATAAATTTTATTTCGCCCAAAACTTTGAATAGCCCAAAAATAAAAGCCGATGCAAAACATAATAAAATATATATATTTTTAATTTATTTTGCAAGAAATATCGTACCTTGTACCTGGCGGGCCGTACAGCCTGCTGGGTAAAAAAAAATTGCCTCATGAACAGTCGACGCCGAATATAGGCGAGTTATATGTCGATTTTTGTCTCTCAGATGCTCTGGATCTGATGGCGAGGTTCGATCTTCCTGAAAATGTACCAGGAGCTTTGCAATTCCCAGATCTGGCAAATCTTCAAACCCTCATAACTTTGGCATAAAATGTTGGATTTAGGAGAAACAAAAGTCAATATTGACTTTTTCGATAGCCCTGGACTTGAAAATGAGCTCAAATTTCCTCCAACGTGCGCCAAAAGTGACCATACAAGAGCACCCAAATAGAGAGACAATCTCAAGGTATGAAACCCTCGAGGGACCCTGAACAAGCTCTGCAATGTATTCCTCCAAAAAAGTTGAGAAGAGGCTGCAAATTGAGGCTCTGATACCATGTTAGAAACCAAGATCTGAAATGCAAACCAAAAAATAACCTTCCACAAAGAGAAAAATGAAAAAGAAGAGAGATTTCATGAAGATGTACAAATTGATATATTCAAAGTACAATAATTACAAGAGATAATTTGATTTATAAAAGAAAGTATGCATAACCCTAATCTTATCTTGAGCAAAAATATAACTCAGCAAGATAAGGATAACAACCTATAACCTAGGAATTAAATAATGCCTAAGTAAACTTATGTAAAGTGTAATTAAATAATTAATTACACCAACAATGCTATGGCGGAGGATGCATTACAAATTTCAACTGATAGGGAAATTCCTCAATTTTCACCCACATTGATCTATCTAGATCATAATCATTATATTTATTTCTCTCCAACTATACAAACTTGCTTCAAAACCCTATCCACTTGAAAAAGCAATTTGTAGATTATATTCAAGATTATTTTATCTCTAAGAAAATTATTAATAATGCAATGATATTATGATATGTATAATGGGGGTGTTGGATGAGGGGTTTTTTTGTAAGAGTTGGTATGTAATGCTCTATACCATTCAATATTGGCTGAAGATTTCAGCCGCCAAAGATCTAGGAATTTCTATGAAAGCACAAGAGAGATTAGATATGTGAGAATAGGTATATTCTATCAAAGAATGAAAATGATAAATTACAGTGGGTTGAGATTAAAAAGAGAAACCATTGATTATATAGACCATGGTGAGACATAGGATTCCATAATATTATAAATGTGTCTTAATCTTATGAGTTGAGACATAAAGTAATAACTATCCTATGTGTACCCTAGTTAAACTTAAGTAACTAGTGTGAATATGACCTAGGTGATGAACTAGCTAGGTAAAACACCTCATTCACACCAACACCCTCCCTTAAGTGAAACTTAGGGAGAATGTATGAGATGAAATGATGCAATAATGTAATGATGGGTCCTAGATACTAATCCATGTTAGGTACCCATGTACAAATGCAATCTCACAAACAAATAAAAGGAGCAAACCTAGTGGGACAAAAATCCTCCCTAAAAGAGAGAAAAAACAAGATTCTCTCAAAGAAGAATAAGAAGGATAAAACCTCATGTAAGGAAAAATTCTCCCCATAAGAGATAAGAAAAAAAGAGACTATGTATCCCCCCTCAAATTAGAGTCTCCTATAGTGATGGTAGATGTTTGACATTGAATGTTGAAGCTGATCCAATCTCACTAAACAACATTCCTGCCCTTAAGAAGAAACAAAACCAAGAATGTATGAAGGATTTCTTCCCATTCTTGAAAGGAACATGAGGGAAGAAATATGAATATGTGCTATGGGTGGGTGCACAAAGATGGGGGACCAAAAGTGGTCACCCCACTTTTTGGCCCCATCAAAGCCATAATGTGAACATGTTATTACACGAGTGCATTATAACACACTCACGTTACTGCTAAGTCAAGCAATAATGTGTGAGTGTTATAACATGTTCGCATTATTGCTAATTCAAGCAATAAAAATAAAAAATAGTCTTTTTATTTTCTCATTTATACTAAAAACAAGTTTTCCTATGGCTTGCAAAGCCTCAAAAGCACGCTTACATTCTAGGAGGCCTCATTTTTCCAAATCTTTTCCAAAAAAATTTCAAGACATCGAGGAGTTCAAAGGAGTAAGTTTTTTTGTTTTTTAGTGTCAATTTTGTATTAAATAGGTAGATTGAATATGTTTTTTGATTAAAAATTATTTAATTTTCAAGAATTGGCAATACACCCCATTTAAAATAGGGTGAGGTGAGTGAGTCTTCCAAGTGTCTAGTTCCACCTCATTTATGTTGGTCTTTTGGGTCACTTTATGTTTATGATCCTAAGGATATTCAGGATGCATGTGCCTAGGCTACATCTGTGCAAAAAATCAGATGGTGATGATGAATGCTCTCTTGAGTGATACATTCAACTTTGATAGTCAAGTAAATGTCAACAAGTTCATTTAATTGAATTTATTAAATTTCATTATGAAACAAAATATTAGCTAAATTAGTTGAATGATTATAATGAATTTTAGAGGTCATAGAGTTCACCCTACTTCCAGCAGTCCTCCACCTCCCTATTACACGACAATGTCTAGTGCAGAGCTATGTAACTAGTAAAGAATTTTAAATATTACATGTGAATAGTTGAACATTATATGAATGGTATTATTATATCTCACTTTGGATATTGAATAGCCTAATTTTTGTCCTTCAACATCAAAACCTGGTAGTGGAGGTGGTCATTAAACTTTCACTCAGGTAATACAAAGAATTTCTAATTTTAAAATAAAAAATTGTATTTCGTAATTGAATAATGTTTAATGACTTGAAGGTTCTACATAGTTTGTAAGTATGATTTGTACTTTTTAATTAATTTGATTTCAGGTTGCTATGAACTTCATAATCTATGAATGTCATTTGATTATGTTATTGATCTCTAAAAATATAGGCTAGTGATGTCAATTAATTTTCCACCTTCTTGTGGTTGGTGTTGTTACTAGAGAATTTTATATTTTTGAATCAAAGAGAAGATTTTTATTTGAGTAGTTGAGTGAATAGCCAACTCTTTTAGGTTTTATTAGTTTATTTCCAATCAACCCATGATCAAAAAATTCACTTTTATTTCCAAGGCCTCCATCTTGGTTGGTGTTAATGGTGATAATATTCCAAGAATGTATTTGATTGGGAAAGGCTCCATGGTTTAGAATACAATAAATAAGGGTTATTCATTTTTTAAAAGGGGCATCTTCTCAATCATCATTTCCAACTACATACCTCTTTATTGGATTAACTCTTGGGACCTCCATTGAAAAAACCTAACTTCCTACCTTCATCTCCTCCCTTTGAATGAATTCTTTCTAGAAGTTATTTGGTCTAAAGATCATAATTTTAATATTTTTAGATTGGTGGGGAATATTTATGAGATTCTCCAATCTATCACTAGAAATATTTGAGTAGTTAGCCTTTAGGAGGAGAACTAGATTCCTATGCTACCCTTCTATTTTGGTTGATTAACCATTTTGTTCCTTAGAGTTTAGGTAGATGTTCTTGCTTGGGGCTACAATCCTAAAGGGGTTTCTTAGTTTCTCTTGGGTACTAAATAGTAGAAAAAGAAAAGAGAGGGTATAGGGATTTCCCTTGGCGGATTTTTTTTGGAAGAAATATCGTTGCCCTAAGTATCATTTTTGTAGACACTCAAAATTTGTCCTCACAATCGTCCTATTTTCTTCGTCTATTAATTAAATGGATATTATTATCTATTTAATTAATTCATTTAATAATTTCTTCTATTCATTTGTTAATTCGCTTAAATAATTAACATATTATAATTATTTATCCATATTATAAGCATTTATTCATTCATAAGCATTTATCCATCCGCATAGTCAATCATTTATCCATTTCATATTACTCCATTTGCATTAATCATTAAAATATCCATGCATATTAAATCATTTAAATATATAAATCCATTTAAATTAAATCATTCATTAATTCAAAAATCCACTTTAAATATAACTCCTAAACCTACATCATATCATAAAGTCACTCATTTATCTCTCATTCCCATCAATTTTATTTGATTAAGCAATATGGGATAATTATGATAATCTACACTTCACTCTTTTATCCCACATCTCTCCCACAACTTGACTCTACCCTGTGAGGACATCTATATAAACCCCTACTTCTCACCAAGAAGCACATTCAATTTGGATCATGTAATCCTCTCTTTCATTCATCATAGCCTCTTGTTGCATTTGTGCTTGCAAAAATTTGAGAGCACCAAATGCATATATCAAGATCTTGGTGAATAGAAGAAAAATAGAGTTAGTTTTCTTTTGAAGCATGCATGTGTTTTAATTTTCAAATTTAGTTTACATTTTTGCATGTGCTTTCATTCAAGAAAAGCTTCATTGATGTAATGTTGAAAATGCTTTGAATCTAGTTATAGTTTCAATTAGTTTTTCAATTTTCAGCATACACATAAAGGTGAACCTAACGTAAATTTCTGGCTATGAACCAAGAAAAAGGATTTTTTAATAACCATCGATTTCTTTTATTAGCTTTAGTTTCTAATCAGTTAACTAGCTTCTGTTTATTAATTAGCTTCTATTTTCAACATCAATAAAACATTAATGCGCTTAAGTTTGAAGGATAATACATTTCAGATGCTAGTGTTGTCAGTGTTAGGCCTTTGAATACATCCAAGAAAATGAAGAATGCATGCCCCTCCTTTTGTGATCATCAAACACAATGTCCTCTTTGTAGAAGAATAAGTGATGTTTTTGAGCTTCCTATGGCTTGACATCGTGCATGCATGTCCATTGGAATGATTTAATATTATCATATTTTTTTTCATTAGTTTCGGTTTCGAATCCCTTAAAGAGTTTGATCTTTCTATTTTTCTGATGTAATGCATAAAATTCTTAATTTGCAAACCTGCTTAGCACTTTCAAAAGTGAATTTCCCTCCTGTTTCCTTTGCATAAATTCCATTTCTGATCATAGTTGATCATTGCATCACCAATAGCAACTCAACATGGAAAATGATAGAGTCTTAGTTGATCCTCATGGAGCAGGAACCATCTTTTAAGAGTCATTGAAACATCTACCTTTTAAGAGTCTCATGCATCATTTCCAATTTCCTCCTAGCTTGTCATACTGTGTAAAATCATTTTCTAGTAAGCATTAGTTTTCATTTGGGTATTAAGCCTAAATGGCATAAACCTCGAAGCCACTAAAAGGGACCTACTCCATTAAGGGCTTGAAACGTCTCCCACCCTGCTCGATCTGCCATTCCTTGCACTTTTCAATTGCCCTTCAATAACTCTGCAAGTCCATCCCCTGCACTAGCTTTAAACAAATGTTCATTCCCGGATGAATTAGATCTATTTTGGTATATACTTTTATTTGTGTTGTAATCTCCTACAATCAGATTTGTAGCATCATTTACGTCTGAAATCATCTGAAGACTGGTGGATGATTTTTGATATCCTCTTTCTCAAATACCTAAAAATGTCAGACTCTAAATTTTCTCTGTAGTTTAGTGGATATCCTTGAATTGCACCATGAATTCCTACCTTTGCTTTTCGGGATCTAGAATAGCAAGGATTGAATCACTTTCATAGAAATTCTCATTCTCAAATCCACCTAAGATTCTTTGAAAAACATAGGATTCAAAGGCATATTTCTTGTGAGCCCTCTTTGCATAGCGCACCCCTGGCTCTATAGAATTGGCAGCTACGTCAAAATCTCTTTTTGTTCTTCATCATGATTATCATCACCTTTGTGAAATCAGGGGAAGCCTTTATTGCAGTTTGAACCATGGAGATAAAATATTGAGGGGTCAAAAGGGAGGATGGATCATAGGTATTTTCATTGGAAGTCTCAAGATAGTCCCTAAAGCTTTTTTTCCTTAATTTTTTCTCAAGCTTTCCCTTCTTATCCATGGCTTCTTTCAGCTCATAACAGAGCCTTTCAAGCTCAGAGTCTCTAGTCTGAATCTACGCTTGAAATTTCTTCACCATGACTTCATAGGTTTTCAGCATGCCCTGTTGTTTTTATTAATTCAGATTTAAATTATTTTTAATTTAGATATTAGATTTGGATTTTTAGATTTAGATTTTTTTAATTTAGTTGAATTTATATATTTTTAATTGAGATAGATTTATATTTTAGATTAATTTAGTTTAAATTTAATTTAGATTTAATTTTTAATTTAGACTTAGTTTAGAATTTAGATCTAACTTAATTTAGATTTAATTTTTTGTTTAGATCTAATTTAGAATTTAGATTTAATTTAATTTAGAATTAATTTAGTTCAGATTTAATTCTAATTTATATTTAATTTAATTTAGTTTAGATTTAATTTTTTAAAATTTAGATTAATTTTCTTCTAGATTAAATTTTAATTTTCTTAGTTTAGTTTTTTTATTTCTGGGCTAATTGTGTTGACTGGGATTTTGTACAAGTTTGCATGTTAGAGACTTGAAAAAAAAAACTTATACACGTTTGTCAAAGGCTGCAAGCTTGAAACTACTAATGACATTTGGTGCAAGACGTTTCTTGAATATTTGATTTTTAAAAACCGATTGTCTTTTATTATATCAAACACTTTGATTGGTGCTTAAAAAGAACTTTGTTTGCCATGTATGGTGCACTTTCACATTATGTGTTACCTGAGCTAGTGCGTATCCTCTCCCCTTGCACACTTGTGTGATCCTGGGTGATGAGAAATACACATTCGTATCCCTTTTATTTTTAGTAGGAGGCTTTCCTAGGGATTTCATCACCCCAAGGTTTGACGTCAAGTGCATTTCTTGGTGTTCTATAGCAAAGGGGGGAGAATGAAAGTTGTACCCCAAGGAGTGGCTAGTGTCATTCGAAGGAAATTCACGAGACCCTCAGTCTGCCAAGACTTGCTAGTGATGAGAGTGGGAGTGGGCCTCCTAGTTCTTAGGTTATTACAGACAAGATCTCTAGTCACAACGGTCCCCTACTAGACACCTATTATATTTTTAGTAGCAAAAATCCTTCTATTTGTTGGTGCAAGAGGTCGAACATCTAAAGTCGTCCTAGATTCTTGTAGTTCAAATTTGAGATATTAAGTTCCTTGAGATCTTCAGGTCTTTGGGAATTCGAAGTTTGGTGTGCCCGAGAAGTGTGTGACATGTAAGGGGGAGCCATTACCACCAAACTTCTAAGCTATCTACTCTGAATAAGTGCGGCTCAGATTTATCCGCAGTGGGAATCCAACAAATATTGTCTCTACTAGACTAGGATTTGTAGTAGAATGTTCTTTTATTGCAACATTCAAACAACATTCACAATAAAAAACAAACTCAATAGATTGTATTTTCTGTGTGTGTCCTTCAAACAAACAAACAAATAAACCTTACTCTTGAAAATTCCAACACTTCACAGCTTCAGACCAAGCAACATTTTCAAACAAAACAATCAAAATCAGGTCAAACTCTTGCCAAAATCATATTCAAACCTTTTGAGATCCATTTTCAGACCAGCTTCTTATTTTTATTCCTGTTTAAAACTAGAAAATTTCTCCATTCACCTTGCATATCATCATTCCATTATAAGGTCACCATTTTAGGTACCTTAGCATCCTCATTAGTTGCATATCCAAAAATCACATCAGGCTACCTTTTTCAGACTTTTAAGCTTGGCACCTTGTGGATTTTAGGATAGAACTCTCTATACCTTGGTACAAATCATTGCTTCAACAAAAGATTGTCATTTGACCAAGTCACTTTTTAACTTAATCCTTTGTTATTTTGGTGCTAATTTCCTACTCACAAGTCTAGTTAGGAAACTCACCTTGTCATTCTTTTCAATTGTCCTAGAAAAAGGCCATTTGACAATCCTAGTTGAAACATTGGTTTACCCTTGGATAGTTAGTGATCCCATTCTTACATCTTTCAAAAGTGTTTAAGCCCTCAAGTTCACTATAGTTATCCATCACCTCTTATTCATTTGCATCCTTCATACCACAACATAACGTCCAACATTATCATTATCAATTTTAGTCTTGTTGCATACATTAGATATCTTTTATCCTCAAAATACCAAAAATACCAAAAATACCGAAAAATAGTTGCATTATCTTTAGGCATACCTTATTTCAAAAATAGCAAAAACATAGTCTTAGTAGATCATACTTTCCACCTTCATTTTGAGCAAGTCTTATATGGTTGAAACTAGATTGCAAAAGAAACATCGAGCAATGGATCTTTTCATGACAATGATGACCTTCACAATTACACTAGCACCCTCAACTTTGACAATACCACTAATGATCCTCACAAAAATACCAACCTTGAGAGTCATGACCATGCCAACTTGGGCTCTACATCCTATAAACAACCAAAGACAAAAAAATCCTTTTGAGCAATTCCTTATTAGAGACAAGGATGGAAATGTGTTCATAGAAGTAGAGGCTACCACACAAAATCCTGATGTTGCCTCTCTTGTGGATGAAATTGTCATGTTGGACTCCCAATGATATTTAGCCAAGCTTTTACCTGAAGGAGTTAAACTACCTCAATTATTTGATGTTACTACCTTACGAGAAGCAACGTCACCCAAGAACAACACACAAACAAGCCAAGTACAATATACACCACAACCTAACACTTCCATATCCATTGGAACAACAACCCAAAGTACCAACACTACTAACACAACATCCATATTTGCGACACAATCTATGTCACAACCCATGACACAAACCACATCACAACCATTATTCACAACGCAACCCTTTGGCTTAGCATTTAATCCTTTTAGGTCATCATCTCAGGCCATAGGGGAATACACATCTAACATCCTTGGTAGACCTAAGGCAAGAAGGTTTCTCATCCAAGGACCTCAATCGAACACAAACACCATGTCACAAGGTCCTCATGTCAATACAAACACCTTGCAAGGACAAAACACAAATGCCCCACATAGTAAAAATATAAACACTTCACATGGTTATAATCCTTTTCAACAAGGACAAGGATCACAAACGACACAAACTCTTAGTTCATATCATATGGCTACACACATGGATCCTTTTTTGGCAATCAAAATATACATGTACAATACACCCAACAAATGCAACATGGCTCAACCACTTCTCACATCCCAACTTACACATCACACATTCATACTCATGGACACAATCAAAATCCACCACATACACACAACATTCCAAACCAAAACATGTCATCTCAACAAAACATAGGACCACATAACAAAAATATGGGACCTCATAACAATGTTTCCAACAATCTCGTAATAGACGCCTTGACTGCTCAATTGGCTACCCTACAAAAGAAAGTAGAAGGGATGCAAGTGTCAAACAAGAAGACATACTCATCACATGATTTACATCCTTACCCATATGACACTAGCATATACATGCCTCCTTTCCCTCTTGGGTATATCACCCCTACCTTCACTAAGTATAAGGGAAAGAGAAATCCTATCAAGCACATATGAGAATTGACCACTTCTTGTGTGGATGTCGCATACGATCACTCCTACCTTTTGAGACTCTTCCCTATAAGTCTTACAAGGCCAACACTTGAATGGTTTGCACTGATACCTAAAGGGTCTAAAGCAATGGGATGACGTCGCCAATAAATTCATGGAGAATTATGCTTATAACATTAAAAATGATGTTGTGATTGCTACCTTGTACCACTTGACACAAGATGAAGGAGATCCCTTTATTACTTTCTTCCAAAGATGGTGTAGTATAGCGAGTCGATGTCCTATCGAGATTCCTAAAAAAAAAGTGGACATGTTTGTAGAAAACCTCAAGTCAAAGTTGAAACACCCTCTAAAAGTACATTGTTGTGCCACATTTATAGACTTAGTTGAGAAAGGCATGACACTTAAAAAAGTCCTAATCGCCCAAGGTGAACTTACATATGACAACAAAACACACACAACCAACAGACCTCTAACAACAAAAGAAAGTTTTGGTCCCATAATAAGAATGTAACAATGGATTCATAGACATGAAAGTTGTGAACAAAATAGGTCACACATTGATTCTCAAAGCACCCAACATAAACAATAACACACCATATGTTTCCAACCAAGCAACTAATGTGATACAAAATAATCAAGAATGAGGACCCCCAAGAAAACCAAGGCAATACACACAGAGACAATACACTCCTTTAGTGGAACCAATTGAATCTATCCTAAAGAATCTAGTACAATCAAACATCATACAACTCCCAGGGCCCAAACCATATGACCCCAGATAATTCAAACCCTCTTGGTGGGATGACAATTCCTTTTGTGATTACCATCACATCAAAGGGCATAAGACCTCATCATGTCATCAGTTGAAGAACATGATTCAAGACCTAATTGAAAATGGTACCATAGAGGTCGAGGGACAACAACAAACTTCCAATAAAGACCATATGATTTTAAAGAATCCATTGCAATACCACGGTTCCAAAAAACCCTCCAATTTGGGTCAAAAGACAGACAACCATGCCAATTATTCCAATGCCTCTTTAGAATATAAAATTATTAACCACCTTCGAGATGTTGATGATCATATTAACATAATCACCATTAAGAAGCAACCTAAATGCGTCGTTAGTACCCGCAAGGGTAAGGTTACCATATCCAATCCTCCTCTAAAGCAGTCGCAATCCAAAGCCCAATACAATCTTGTTGACCAATTGGGAAAGACCCCCACAAAAATTTTCATCCTTCATCTTCTGTGCATATCACCTAAACATAAAGTTGTCCTTGATAAGGCTTTGAAAGAAACTTCTATACCTATCGACCTAGACGTCAACCGATTTGAAACCATGGTTGGATATTTGGCCAACTCCCACCATGTCTCCTTTTTTTGAAAAAATATTACTCTACAACCAAGTCAAACCATAATGACCCATTACACCTTCAAGTCTTCATCTACAAACACAAGGTCAGACAAGTCCTAGTAGATGGTGGATCTAGATTGAACATTTGCACTTTAAAACTAGTGAAGGAACTGGGACTCTATGAAACATGTGTGGATACAACTAAAAGCATTGTCATCAAAGCCTATGATGACGAAGAACATTCTTTCAAGGGCATTATCACACTACCTATCAAGGTTGGACCTGTAGTACTAGATACCACATTCCAAGTCCTGAATCTTGAACTACCATACAACCTACTTCTCAACCGACCATGGATCCATGCCATGAAATACATTCCATCCACATACCATCAATGTCTTAAGTTTCCTTACAATGGCACTGAAATCCCAATCATCGGAGATCCCGACCCCTTTCAATATTGCAGCAATCTAAGAGGGACTACTCAATTCCAAGTTCCTATCAACCAAGAGGCCCCATCATCTCGCTGCATTGATCCATCTTCATTGAATAAGTCATTGATTCCATTTATCACACCATCAAACCCCAAGTTCCAATTTCATGGCATGGGATGTGGAGAATATCATATGGAAAATTTATCGGCAAATGACAATGCTAATACTGCTGAGAAAGATCATAATTCAATAATTATGTCAAGAAAACTATAGAAGGAATGCAAAAATATGGTTGTGCTTGGATCGAAACCTTTTGGGACCTTGATGATACATTAGCCTTTTCCATATCTACTTCTGCTCAAACTTTTCATATCCATGATAACCCCATGTTCAACCATGACATTTACGATAACCCACTCTTTGATCATGACTCTGCTAAGGATATCCAATCATCATCCTTCCATCCCACCTACCTTGGGCTAGGATATGAATCTTCTACTATCACCTCTACTAAGCCACCTTTCCAAGTTGTTAAGGATGTGAAAGCTTCCTTTGAAATTAGTAGTACCAAAAAGGATAGTCCCAAAGACTCCATTGATGGCATTGCCACTCTCGTTCGTCCACTAAAAATTCCTTTCACTTCGCCTGCTTCCTCCATCTCACTCACATCCATCTAGATCATAGACGTGGATCAACAAGTTGTAGCTCAAGAAAAGAATAAAGGAAAACCTCCAATGAATGAGCTATCTTTAAAAGGAGATCAAAAATCAAAAGATATAATGCAAAGAAAAGAAGATCAAGAAAAGTCCTCTGGCCAAAATAAAAAGCTATTGAACAAATCAAAAATAAAAGAAGATCAAGACAAGTCCCCTATTAAAAATAAAAATCTATCAGACAAATCAAAAATAAAATTCAAAATTGAAAGCAAGCAAAAGTCGATCTCCAAGTATGCCCCTCCATCAAAAATCATTTAGGGCATCTATCAAGGAAAAAGGTCAAAAAAAGAGCTTGTTGATCCAAGGTCTTTATCCACATCACTCTCACTCATACCATATATTCCATTCCACTCATCCATGCTCACATATCTATCATATCATGTCATTGGTGATGTCTTTCAATGTATCTTTGACGAAAACCCCTTCACGTACTCTAGCTCATTAGTCACCCAAGCTCCTTTTCATCTTAAGCATAATGGCCCCACGTAGTGTGCAAATTAGGGATCCTACCCTAGCCTCTTTTGTCTACTACATCTATCGTTTGTCATATTTACCACTTGCACTCGTCATTCATATCAGGTCCTTTCATCCAACATGGTCATCCACATAGGATCGAGGCATCATCGTGGTGATCTACAGATCTATCAATTCTACATCTAGCTTTAGAAAGCTCTTGTCAAAAATTCCTAAAAAAAATTTAAAAAAATGATTTTTTTTTTTTGAAAAAATACAAAAATAAAATAAAAATTGTTACCTTGATGAAAACTTGGCAAATAGGCATCTTGGTGATAGCAAAAAAATTTAAAAAAAAGTAAAGAGAAAAATTTCATCCAATAGTGAAAACCACTTCAGTGGCACTTTGGATAAGTACCATGGTGAAAACCTGGAAAACAGGCGCCATGTGTAGTCATTCTTTGCTCTATCATCTACTATCACTCTATTTGGTCCTCCATACTAACCCTTTTAACTTTCAGCATCTCCCATTTCACATCCATCATCAAGCCTTGTCATCCCTATCATGACTTCTAAACAGATGATGTCGTATGCCCTTTCCTCCTTCATCTTCCATCCATAATACATTCATATCTCATCCCTTCCCTATTGGTTAGTCTTATACCTGATTGGGAGAAATTTCCTACCACCTGGCTTCATTGGATTCTATACTTGTCATTGGAGGTCAAAACATTCAAAAATCCAAAAAAAAATCAAAACATTTCAAAAAGACAAAAAATCAAAACATTCAAAAACCAAAAAAAAATAACATATTTAAAAGACAAAAAAAATATAAAACTTCAAAATCCAAAATTTTTTATAAAACTTCAAAATCCAAAAAAATCAAAACATGTCAAAACCCAAAAACATTTAGATATCTTTCAAAAATCCCAAAAATAGAGTCAAATTCAGTCATGTCAGTCTTTATCATTGTTGAACCACATTTCCTCTATGATTGGATGTAGACAAGGCCATCTGTCGATGTGCCCCTAAGGAATTAGGTTAATCCTTTAGGTGTTCTCAAATAATATCATGATTCAGTCCTTTTTCCTTGAAACAAAGTCAAGAGTCATGCCAAACTATGAGGTCTCTGCGCATTGCTACGTAGGCAAGCCCATCTTTCGATGAGCCCCCAAGGCCCCCTAGGTCAGTCTTTTAGGGTTTATCGGGTTAGTCAAAATAAATCGGACACTATCAACTCAAACACAACATCATCATCTGAACTTCAAACACAAATCCTGAATCAACAAGACAAGGAAGCCAACAAGTCTCCAAGTCAAATCGGTCATTTTTCAAATCAATCAAACCATTCAAATTGATCCAAACCAATGGCCTCATACAGGATGTGTCCTTCCTAAAACCAAATATTGGCATTGTCACACTTTGTCATTTTCCTTATATAGGTAGTTACATGAACGAAACCAGACTTGACGTCTTATAATACGGCATGTTTATTCTCCTGAAACTAGGCCTTATCAAAACAATCAACTCATCACTCACTTAGTCACTTAACACACTGGAAAACATTTATTGGAAAATAATCTTAATGTTTGTTGACCTTGTTGGTCTATTTTGTCTTGTGTTTTGGATTTGCTTTAGTCATGTTACAAGCCACCTTGAGGATGTCCTATGAAGAATTTAGAGGAGCAATGATGTCTCATGACTCATCTTTTATTTGATTGTTGTATGCGGTGTGTCTTGACAAAAATACTGGGGCAACTTTTCCCTAAGTATGAGTTAGGACATTCCTTGTTTGTGAATGTTTGTTTTACAAATGGATGGCCTTTCACACCTTGGTCTTTATCATACCTTTATGTTTGTTGTCCATTTGTCATATTTTACCGCTCTATGATGATAAAGCACTATGACATGCACAAGAAGCTTCATCACTTTCAATTCCTTCATAACTCCTTATCATCTATCATTTCTTCCATCATCCATTTCCTTCATCATTTCATTTTTCTTCTTCATCATCCTTATCTATTTTCCTCTATCATTTTTTCCTTCATCTTCTAGTCCTCTCATCCATTTCAAGAGCACACTTGTGTTCTTTGAACCCGCATGTCCTCTCAAGGGGGAATAGCTCTACCTCCTTGTCATTCTTTCTTACATTGGGGCATATATTTTTCTTTGAAACAACATGACAAGCTGCATTGTCTCAAAGAGGGGAAAAATGTAGACACTCAAAATTTGTCCTCACAATCATCGTATTTTTTTTCTCTATTAATTAAATGGATATTATTATCTGTTTAATTAATTCATTTAATACTTTATTCTATTCATTCATTAATTCTCTTAAATCATTAACATATTATAAGCATTTATCCATATTATAATCATTTATTCATTCATAAGCATTTATATCCATTTCATATTACTCCATTTGCATTAATCATTAAAATATCCATGCATATTAAATCATTTAAATATATAAATCCATTTAAATTAAATCATTCATTAATTCGAAAATCCACTTTAAATATAACTCCTAAACCTACATCATATCATAAAGTCACCCATTTATCTCTCTCATTCCCTCAATTTCATTTGATTAAGCAATATGGGATAATTATTATAATTTCCATTTCACTCTTTTATCCCACATCTCTCTCGTAACTTGACTCTACCTCGTGAGGACATATATATAAACCCCCTCTTCTCACCAAAAAGAACATTCAATTTGGATCATGCAATCCTCTCTTATGTTCATCATAGCCTCTTGTTGCATTTGTGCTTACAAAAATCCAAGAGCACCAAATGCATAAATCAAGATCTTGGTGAATAGGAGAAAAATGGAGTTAGTTTTCTTTTGAATGCATGTGTTTTAATTTTCATAGTTTAGTTTACATTTTTGCATGTGCTTTCATTCAATAAAAGATTCATTGATGTAATGTTGAAAATGCTTTGAATTTGGTTATAGTTTCAATTAGTTTTTCAATTTTCAGCATACACAATTTCTATATCAGGTTGCTTTTTCACATTAAATATCTCACCTAATATAGCAAATTAAATCTAGAGGATTTAAAGGTCCTTCAAAATGTGCTCCCAATGATAGTAATGAGGAATGTGTGGCTCATATTTTCTTTGAATGTTCATATTCTATTTTCCTTTGGACGTGTTGGTGGTTAATTTTGAACTAGCCCCTTGTGCATGCTACTTATCTACCTAAATATTGTTCTTAGTTGGGATTTCCTCTTATCTCTCTTCTTTCCTCTTAGTGGCTTATAATATTAGTCCTATATTTATCTTTCGAAAGAAATGGAACCTTAGAGTAGAATCATTGGATCTTCTAAGGTTACCCTAGATTATTAGGTGTGTTTGGAAAAGGATTTTGGGCTTAGTTAAAGAAACATTAGCTACTAAATATCCTTGGAGGAAGTCATATCTCCTTTCTATATTCAATCCTTGAGGAAATTAGATTTGTACAATTTAATAGTTCTCTCCTCAATTCATTATAGCTCTAGGATTAAAATATCTAGTAAGGTTAATAGAGCAAGTAAATGGTCTCTTCAACCACTACATTTTTGAAAAAGTAATATTGATGGTCCTTCTTAAGGGAATCAAAGTGTTGCTAAGATTGGTGAGTCATAAGGTCATTGTAGTGATTTTAATTACTCATCATTTATCTATTTTTATCGATTTGAGTGTATCCAAAGATAATTTGCAATATGGTCCTATTTGTTTATGATATAAAGCTTCTTCTTACTAGTTCAAACTTATTCCATGGCTGCTAAAATTAGAACCAAACCAATATTATCATTTTTAACTTATACACAAATATAGAAAGGAGACATAGGTGCCTAAATGTGGATCAATATCCTTTAAGAAAATCTAGTTATACATACAAGGCTCTTAAGCCACTTAATTGATTATTTTATTCTTGATTGTTTTTCTTATTTTGGTGAGGATTTTGCCTTATATTATCATCAAAATAGAAACCCCCTTTTTAGCTTGATATTTTGAGAGAGTTTCTACCGTCTTTCAATTTTTCATCTTCTCTACAAGGCAAAGATCCTAGTTGGTGAGTTAATCTGATCTTCATGGATAATAGTTGACTTGCATGTTCTAGATTCCTTCCTACGCTATGAAACGTGCTATTTTGGCTTAATTTGATGTTTTATCATTCACTTGATAAGTTCTAGCATGATATGATTTTGAGGAGTCTTATATCTAGATTTACTTCATTGCTCCATTGGACTTCTTGGATTACATGGATATGATCACAATACTTTAGTCATTTTAACAAGAATATTTGATTCTATCTTATGACAATTTGATTATTGGGGGTATTTAGTCTTGAAAACCATGAGGAATCCTTCAATTTTAGGTCACTTGATATACTCAAGACATGGTAATGATTGAATATATATATAGTGATTCGAGGTTATGGTTTTGTCACACCATGTTATTAGAAACCTTTATGAGTGATATTGAATATTTTTATGATCACTATCATGCTCGCACATGTCTTGGGATGGAATCTATATTCCATGTAAAGGAATTGTTAATGGTCAAGTTGGGTCTTTATCATTGTTGGATGGTTTAAACACTTTAAATATTTATGTAAAAATTCACTATCAAGTAATATGGAGAACTTTCACTTGTGTATTTTTTGGTAATTTAATAATGTTGTTTCATTTTTAGATGATGCAAGTAGACACTCCTCCGGATATTCATAGGATAGTGGATCATGGTTTTGTTGCAACAGTAGTGAGTTTGATGCCTTTGACAAAGCTATGAGGTAGATTAGTAAATTTTACATTATATTTGTTACTTTATCTATCTATTATTAAAATATCAAATTATATTCATGTATAGTTTAATTGCTATCTAGATGGTTTTCATAAGGCTTCCCAACTCCATATCATGAGTGTGCCCCTATTATGGATGAACAAAGTGATTATTTGTATGTGGTAATTTATTATTTTGTTATATTTCATTTATACTGTAATTTCTATATATTAATGTCTATACTTTTTATTGTATTAGGTGGGGCTCCTAAAATCTTTAACATGAGTTTGAGTGAATGAGTTCAAAGGAGACCACCATCATATGCATCTCCATCCCCCTAATAGTTAAAGGTAACTCGTGATCTATTTCCTTCGCCTAGAGGGAAATGACTATGTATTAGGGTCCTTTGTTGTATACCTATATGGCAGTTTTGAACATATATTTTGTATTAAACATATACATGACATTCTATGTCCATATGGCATTATTTTAATCCTCTATGGCTTTCTTGTATATATGTTATACTTACATTGACATATATTAATGTATGCCTGTATGGCTATTTGGTTAATCCATATGTTTTTTTTATCAATGGTGTCCATATTTGGATTATAAATGATTATTTAAATAAATGAATAATTAATTGATGCAGCTATAAATGATTAATTTTATCCATATTTGCACTATAATTGATTAATTGAATAATTGAAAAAGGCTCACTTTTCCATTTGGACTATAGTATGGTTGCATACTTGTTAGGACTAGATAATGAAAAACTAATATTTCTAAAATAGCTTGTCGATACCCACTGGTTGGTTAGTATCTACCTCTAATGGGTTAGAACTATTTGTAGAACTATTTTAGTTTCTCTTATAGGTTATAATTTTTTGATATTTTTGTAAGTTTCTTTAGTATGACTACCTCTTTCTTGCAAAGGTAATCATTTTTTTAGATGCTTCTTTGTGTTGTTCCTTAGTAATAATTTTATTTGTTTATCTCACTATCTGATCATGGTGTTGTTTGGTCAAGTGGAATTCTTCTTCATCTATATTATTTTCTTCCTCAATGGTTGGTTAACTTTCATTTGTAGTATTGGTTCCCTGTCTAGTAACCACTACTATTGTATTATTCTTCTTATGTTTTGGTCTTGCATTGACCTGATATCCCTCTTTGGATATGCTCCTCTAGATGAATTTAAGTTTTTTAGTTCATCGCTTTTGGACTGTGGAGTTGCATTCTTATAATATGTTTGTGCTTTATCACAATTGAATATATTATGCTCAATACTTCCACAAAATCCACAATTTTCTTCGTATCTCCCCAATATTTAGTGGAAAAGTGACCCTTCTTTCCATAGTTGAAGTAGGTGGCATATTTCCTTCTCCTTCTCCCTCTAACTTGGCCTCTATCACTATATATTGTCCCTAAATTTTTTGGTTTTATAGGTAGTTTATATTTCTTTAGTTTTTCCACTTTGGTACTTTATATCATGGTCTTTAGATAAAGTGGTATTTCCACCAACTCTTTTACATATGTCATTCCTCTTTCCTCATTGTAGCTCCCTTGGTTTGAATCCTCTCTTAATCTAAATAGTTGGGATGGACAATATTTTAATTCATGCTCATCTCATTCACCACAACTCCACAAAAGTTTGAGTTAACCTTTTTAGGTAGTGTTTTTAGATCTACCCTTAATGAATTTTCCCTCTTTTCTCCTATTTGTTTTGGATATTCATTCTACAAGTGACCTTCTCTAGCACAATATGTGCACCATATGTTATGTCTTTGTGGAGTGGTATCTTGTTTCACCATAATATCTTGTCTGAGTCTTAATTGTTCAACTTCTAGTTGTAATATTTCTAGCTCTTTGTTTTTTTCTTTCTCAATATCCCTCCAAGATTGGTTTTTTATCTAACATGCTAAAGTCATGAATTTTGAGTATGTATTGAAGTTCCTCCCATCTATGGCCTTTCTAATCTTTAGTGTAACTTTGAATATAAACTATTTTATTTTTTATTTTTTGATTAAGGGTTCTTATAAATGCCTCAAGTTGTTTCTTTAAATATTTTATCAAATTTTGTAAACATTTAATCTTCCTTTTGTGTGAGTTCCCTTAGCTTACTTACCCCTTTAGTAGGTAGTTTTGAGGATTCAAAATTCTCCATAAGTTCTTGTTTTAATATGTCCCATTCCTTATCGTTTGTGAGATAAGTCTTGTGGTACCTTTTAAGGACATCACTTTGTAAGGTGTCAATGAAATCAAACAGTTTATTATTATCCCTAGTTATGTTTTGTCTCTACCACATTGATTCTAGAATAAAGATATGTTCCACAACCTCATTGGTGTCTTTCCTGAAAATGGGTAGCTTCTAAGAGGTATTAATCTATTCTTTTTTTGCATGGTCACAATTTATATCTTCCAAATTGATATTAAAGTATGGTGTCCCTAGGCTTCCTATGTTATTTCCCTCAACCTCTCTTTCTAATGTCTCTTGATCACCTAATGGTTGTTCTACTTCATCTGCAAAAATTATTTTTGACTTTAATGGCATTGAGGGTGACCCTTGGTCCAAGGGTTGTGTCTATTCAAAATATAATTTCATCCTTAGAGATGTTATTTTTTCATTAAGTGACATTTGATTATTCAATGGTGTCACTTCATTATGTGTTGTTAAACTCGTAGGATTTGATTTATTTCCCACTGCAACTTCTCTTATTTTCAAAACATTTTGAATCAACAATGCATCTAAATATTTTGCATCAATTATTATTTTTTGAATATTATGTATAAGGGGTAACCACCAATAACCAATCCTCGACTATTCTTAATTGAATAGTTGTCTAATATAGATAAGTAGTATGTGTTTGGTTAGGGGTGGTGTCATAATTCTTATAACTTCTTGTTCAAAATTATTTTTTGTTCTTCAATAATCCTTAATTTCTCATTCTATATTATGTATAATTTGGATTATTATATCCATATACACACTTCCTATATATGGCATCTCATTCCTCATGTCCTTGGCTACACCCATAACAGTGTACTCAACAACACCCTTAGTGGCACGTGTATCCTCTATCCTCGTATTTTCTGCCACTACCTCCTTGGTCCATTCCCAAAGTTATTTCTTTTATACTTCTTCCATCCTTTTGTGGTACCTTTCCAATCAATCTTGGTTTTATTCAATATTCTTTCTTCCACATTCATCTCTAGTTGCTAGCTTAATTCTTTCAATATTCTCTCTTTCTTTTGTTATCTCCTTTTACTATGGTTTTTTTTAATTTGGATTTCCATTAATCTTTGTATATCCTATGGTTATTTTGATCTTTGAACAATTATATCTTTTCAAGGATATTTTCATATCCCTTCCTCCTTTCCATTTTCCATCCCTTAAGTGCCTACTCCAAATTTGGTAAAATGGGATGCATACATGAAATCCCAAGTTATGTGCTTGAATTAATTCAAGATGTTGTCAAAGTATTGTCCAAATGAGATCATGTTGGATTTGTTGTCAGCCTATTTTGATGGTTTCCATGCTTGTCATTTATGGAAACTTAAGCTTCCTAATCAATCTTTGATGGTTTATTATCATTTACGACTCTAGTTTCTGAATAGACATTTCTATTTCTGGTGTATCACTACTCTATTTTTTGTGAGGGCTGCGATGGGTGGGGATTGGTCAAAGATGAGCCTACTAATTTTGATGGTTGGAAGTTGGACAAAGAGTTCTGAGCGATTCTTGAATGGGGCAAGTTGGCCTTGTACATGGAGAGGATGCAGGGTGTTAACCATGAAATATCCATGGAGCTCGCCAATTTGTGGGTGGATGGACTGCTATCATTGGTGGTGTTTCTTTTATGGTGACCCCCAAGCTTATTGTGGACGTTACTGAGCTTTCCCTAGATGGGATTTTCCTCCCGCACAAGTTGAAGAGCCATTACCAAGAGGACATGAAATGGTTCCTGAAAGAGGGCAAGAAAGTGAATAGGTTGGAGAATGGTTTCAACCACGTTGACCTTCCTGGTATTTGGAGTGCCATTGCTGAAATTCTCCTGAGGTACGTCACTTTGGAAGTGAATTTTCTTGACTTCCATGCCACCTTTTCCATATGCTCAATTATCTTAGGTACAATATCAAGATGAATTTCCCCTTTTGGATCATGTCTTCACTTGAGCAGTTTATCAAGAATGTCCAGACCAAAAGTAAGAAATTATCTCTCCGCTAGGGCTTAATTTTGTGTTTATGCAAGTTTCATGTGGCTTTGCTTCCCTCCCCTACTACTGTGCGCAAGAAAACCTTGACTATCCTTGACCCCACTAACCCTCCTAGGGACCCCAACCCTTCTATCACTATCAATGAAACTCCTCCTACCATTCACTACAACACTCAGGCCTAGGGTAAAGCCCATGCAAGTGATAATACCCCTCTCATCCCTATCGAATGCACTCCCATGTCAGAGCCCACTCCCATGACCATTTCTTCTAGGTCAGGGGATTCTAATAATTCCAATGATGACGATGATTCATGGAACCCCACACTAGCTAATTCCCACGTTCACTCCTCAGCTTAGGGCCATGACTCAGAGGTCCCCAACACCCCACCCATTTCTAACCCTAGCCCTCATAATTCTCCCAACTTGTGCATCAATTTGGAGGAACTGGGTACTGAACCTAGGTTGATTCGTACCTCTGTTGAACCCATAAGCAAAAAGTTGAATGAAATTTTAGAGACTATTAATGTTCAAAAGGATATTATGAAATGGCTTTTGGTTTAGTTGGTTACAACTAAAGAAAGGATCTAATTCTTGGAGGGAAATGTTTTGGAACAACAGGTCATGTGGCCTAGGGAGGTGGAGAATAAGGCACATTGGGACATGATTACTTCCTCGGCCAGGTCCTTTGAGAGGTGGGAAAGGTGGGAAAAAGAGTTGGATGATCTTCGGTCCATTGTTGGTTCTGAGGATGAAAAGAAGAATTTATTGACTTAAATTGATGCAATACACCAGAATCAGGAGAAGACCATGCAATGCTTGAGGGTTATCATCGAATATAGCAAAGAAAGAGTGAAGAACACTGCCCTCACTCTTTAGGTTTTTTCAGGATGAGATAAGGAAAATCCAGGGGAAGCAACTGGTGGAAGAGGTGGATGAGGTTCATACACAAAAAAAGGGAAAGAAGGTGGACACCTCGACTCATGATGCTACTATGGATATCCAAGCCATTCTTCAAGAGCCTGTGACTTTGGAGAAGAATATCGAGTTCCTATCTTGGGAGTGGAACATGATCACTGGTCTCAAACTCTTAGGAGACCTGTAGGTGTCTGGTGTTTTTGTGTTGGTCCTAGTTTTGTGGTTTCTTTTTGTTTATTCCTTCTGGTTGAATTATGTATGCTTTAGTTTAAATTGTTTACTTTTTTTTTGTTTTCTCACTGCTCATGATTCCTGAGTTTGCCTCTATGGTTATTTTGTAATGGGTACTAACCCTTGCAATTTTAATATTGTAGACACGTAAAATGTACAAATTGACATTGCGCATCTAAGTCTGACTACCGACATCATTTCATCCTAAATCATTCCCCAACCTAACCATTTAATTGAATATCTTTATTTGATTAAATTCATTTGTTTTCTTCTCTTAATTAAACAAATCATGTGTTTGATTAAGTCTCTTAAATCATTCTCCATCTCTTTTAATTAAATAATTAATTTTATTTAATTAATTAAATCTCTAAAGTCTATCTATTAAATTGAATAAATTAAAATCTTATTTAATTTAATCTTACTTCAATCTCTTTAATTAAATAATCAAAACATGTTTATTTAATTAAACTCATTAAATCATTTCCTCTCTTGTTTGATTTAAATTAATCCAAAAATCTAAGTCAAAATAAGTCAAACTTCCTAATCTTCATTAAATTGATCAAATCTTGATTAAATCTAATCTAATCTTCAAAATCCTCTAGCTTTTCCCACTTGCACAAATAAATCAATTTATTGATTTATTAAATCTTCTTCCCTCAACAAAGCATCTTTTGGAGGAATATTCTTCTATTTCAAATTCAAAATTTGAATGACATGTCCTTCCAACATGTCATTTACTCTCTCTTACAAGTCCTTCCAACAAGGCATTTACTTCTTCTTACATGTCCTTGCCTTGGGCCAAGTGGCATTTAATGCAATTTTCTTTCCCACTCTTACATGTCTTTTCTCAAAATTCAAATTCAAAAAATGCATTTATTGGCACATTTGTCAAAACTTGCACATTCCTCACCCAATCACATTTGGACAAGTGGCATTTTGCCATTGGCCAAATCTTTGTCCCACATTGCTCTATTTTGGCTTTGTTTCCATTTCAACATTCTATAAATAGAATGCTTCACCATGCATTTTATCATCCACAATTATGCAAAGTTATTATGCACAAATATCTCTCAAATTCCATCCATCTTCTTAACTAGTTTATTGCAGATTTTGGAGCTCATTGAGGGACTTATCAAGTGGATCAATCATCTTCAATCAACATTTTCATTCAAGGAGTTGGGAAAGGGAAAATCTCCACACACCTATTTGCACCAACTCCCCCATGGGATCAAGTGTTTGCATGCTAAATTAGGATTTCATATTTCCATTATGTTCTTCATTGTTTTCTTTGTTTTATTTCCTATTTTTAGCTTTGTGAATGGATTTCATGGGGAATCCTTGTTCATGCTTACAAGATGACTCTCTAACATTGTTTTTTGTTGTGTTTTTGTAGGCACTTCGAATTGGGGTTCACATAACTCCTCCTGTTCTTTGCATAATAATGACTCTGCGTAGAATGTAATATGAGGAATTTCTTGTGTTCCCAGATTGATGGGGTTGCACTTTTCTGCTAGCATAGCTGACTTTTCTTGGTGTATAGCTATAAGAGGAAGATTGAATCCCCCATCCTCAGGTGCCTCAGAGAGGTTTTCACCATTGGATGCATCCTTTCTTTTTACTTTTTCAGAGTCAGAGAGTGCCACAAGGTGGTTCTCACTCAAGGACTTGGAGATTATTCTCAATTTTTTATTTTTGCGACTGAGGGATTCAATCGTTTCTCCATAGTATGCATGTGTATCCAGCTCTATGATAAAACCTGCCTTATGATCCCCACATGGAATGTCATCCCTAAGTCCCATGAATTCTGAGAGCGCCTCATCATTTTCAAACATGTCAAGAATTGGTGGTCCTCGTTGGTCGTAATCAATCAGTTGGGGATAGACTAATCGGATTTCATTGCTTTGGTTTTCAAACTCATAAGACAAGGTGCTAATCATAAGGACGTTAGTATCCTCAAACAGCAAAGGTAATCCTATTTCTGGTGACTCAGTTAAATCAGTGGGCATTCCTAAAGTCATGGAGGATTGTGGAGTAGCTACAGATTCCTGAGGAGGCGTTCGGTTCTGTCTACCATGGGCACCTCGACCAAGTACAGTTACCTTAGGAGTAGGATGACCAATGCCAAGATTTTTTATTTGCTTCTCAGGTATAATGGGTATTACACGCCCGTTATTATCTTGGCCTAACCCTTGGTTCCGGTTATAGCCCATCGAGAGCATCATCTTCATACCTTTGTTTCGTTCGTCCATAGGCAATTCAACTGCCGGTATATCATCTCGATAGAGGAGATGAGATAGGTCCCCCTCTAATGTTTCCTGACCAAGATCTCCTGCACTTGTGAAGGTGGGGTTTCGTTCATAGGAGCCTTGAGATGTTGAAGCTTCTTGTGATTGTGGTCGTCCTCTTGATCTAGGAGATTGTGGTAGCTCTCCTACTACAAAAGCATTCTTAGGCATTGAATAGTTTCCACAACCATCATCTTGTATTATGACTTTGATATCAGAAAAGGCGGGGATGGCGGGGGTGGAGGGTGTCTCTGTCGCAGAAGTGAGAGTGGCGGGATCCACGTAAGGTGTTGATGGGCCTTCATCATTCTTGGGTACTTGCGGGATCTTGTAGTATTTTGCCTCTAGATTTTTGCAGTAGGCAAATGGCTCAGGATCTCCATGGATAGTAACCTCTTGACCTTCATGTGTGAATTTCACACATTGATGAAAGGTTGAAGCTACAGCTTGCATTGCATGTATCCATGGTCGCCCTAGGAGAATGTTGTATGGTAAATCAAGGTCCAAGACCTGACAGTTGGTTTGCATGATGGCAGGTCCAACCTGGACAGGAAGCTGAATGGTGCCTTGGGATACCCTTTCCTGGTCATCGTATGCTCTTATTGTGATGCCTTTTCCTTTGTCAATTGAATCCTATGAAATGTTCAAATTCTTTAGAAGCTTTAAGGAGCAAATATTTAAGCCTGCACCTCCATCCACCAAGACTCTCTTGACTTTCTTTTTATTTACATACACCTCCAGATGAAGCACACGGTTGTGAGATGGTTGTGTGGGGAAGTCTTGTTCAGAAAATGTAAGAATGTTAGGTGTGGTGATACTTGCGACCATAGCTTGGAATTGTTCCACATCTAGATCTACGGGGATAGTGGATGATGCCAAAGCTTCTTCTAGAATCTTTTTGTGTGCAGATGAGATTTTGAGTAACTCCATGATGGAGATATGTGCAGGGGTTCTTTTCAATTGATCCAAGACATTATAGCCACTAGGGTTAGACCTTGGATTGGATGTGGAATTTCTACTTGGTTGGGATGGTGCTGCAATGGTAACCTTTCCACCTCTTGTGGTGACTCCACAATCGGCTTGGGCCCCTTTGATAGTGATGACTCCACAAAACTCGTCTAAACAAGCGACAACACCCTCGTATGTGTGGTTGACGTTTTTATAAGCCCCTTTTCCTTTGTCTTGATCTTTGTTTCCTTTGTTACCATGATTCGGCATCGGATTCGTGTAAATCTTGAGATCTTTGTTTCCTGATGGTGCTTCCACATCTATGATTTTGTCATCTATGAGGTCTTGAATTAGATTTTTGAGCCTCATGCAGTTGTTTGTCGTGTGTCCCTTGAGTTTGTGGAAGTCGCAAAGATAATTCTCATTATACCATGGTGGCTTGACCGATGGTTCTTGATAATTATTATGTGTAGGGACCGTTATCAATTTTTCATCTACCAATCTTTTCATGATTGCTTCAGCAGGTTCCCCAAGGAGTGTGTATTTTCGTTTGGGGAAGAACTTGTTTCGCTGTGGTCCTCCCTGATTATCAGTGTTGTTTGTGTTTTGGTTATGGGATGGTTGGACCACAGTATTGACTTGTCGATTGCTTTGATTGGTATTTTGGTGTTGTTGTTGTTGGGATGGTGGATTGTTCTTCTGTGGGGCACTAATGACAACTTTGGCGTCAACGACACCATCATTGGTTACATTACGATTCTTTTCCCATGTTGTGGTTTGTCATGATAACTGGATGATGAGCGGCCTTCTTGATATGATGAAGTTTCTCCCTGTGTGGCAAGGGCTCGTTCGATATTGAGCGCCCTAGGGATCAACTGGTCATAAGTGGTGATGTTTTGCACTTTGAGGTGGAAGGCCAAGGGCCCATCAAGATTCGCAATGATAGTTCCCACTTGTTGCTCTTCAGGCATGGACCACTTGCTTCAATTAGCTTTGGATCGCCATCGTTGTAAGAAAGCACCGAATGATTCATTTTTCCCTTGTTTGAGAGCTGATAATTCCTGTAAGCTAACCTCCATGGGAGTGTTGAAGGAATAATTCTATATGAAGGCATCTATGATTTCTTGGAATTTTTTGATTCCAAAAAGTTGAGAAAACTAATCAATATCGTTTCCATCCAAGCTTCTTGGGAATAATCTCATCAAGTACATTTCGTCGTAAGCCACCTCCATGCAATGTACTTGGAATTCCCTGATGTGATCTTCAGGGTTACCCGTTCTGCGATATTTGTCAAATTTAGGGATCTCAAACCCTTTTGGTAACGGTTTCATTTCTACACTCCTATAAAATGGATAAGGGCATAGGTTTTTTTGTGGTTTTGGTGTCCTTCCTGATTGAAGGTCAAGCACTTGTTGTGATAGAAATTTTATTTGTGCCATGACATCCAATTGTGGATCAGGAGGTGGAATGAAGGTATTCTGGGGGGGTGGAGTGGGTGTTTGAATGGGTGGAATGTTTTCTTGTTTTGCCATGTATGCTTTCAACAACGCTTGTTGTTGATCTTGCTGTTGTTGCGCTAATAGAGCTTGTTGCTATGCTTGTTGTTGTTGGTCCAACAATGCTTGTTGTTGGTCAGCTAGGGCTTGCTGTGTTGCTTCTTGTTGCTCTTGGTATTGCTCTAATGCTTGCTGATATGCGAGTTGTTGGGCTGCTTGTTGTTGTGCGAAGTACTGCGCTTGTGCTTGTGCTCGTGCTTGGGCATCTTGGGCATCTTTTGTTTGAGCAGCTTGTGCGACTTACGGCTTGTGCGACTTGAGCAGCTTGTGCGCGGCAGCTTGTGCAGCTTGTGTAGCTTGTTGTTGTTGTTGCAACAAAGCTTGGGCTTGTGCCGCTTGTTGTGCTTGTTGTTGTTGCAGCGATGTTTGAGCTTGATTTTGCTGTGAAGCTTAAGAAGCGTGCGTGGCTATAGGCGCTTGCTGAATTGTTTGATATTGTTGGAGCAATTGTTGGTATGCTTTGAATGCAGCGTTGTAATGGCTTACTTGGCTTGGTCGCAATGGTGGTGGTGGTGGGATCGGAATTGTGTTGGATGGAGTGGTGGGAGTTTGAGATGTGCTTAGAGCGATGGTGGTGGTGGGAGGTTGCGATGTAAGGGGTGTGATGGGGGTAGTGGAAGTTTGAGGTATAGTGGATGTAGTGGTTGGAGTGAATGTGGTGATAGGTGCATTTGGGATGGGTGAAGTGATAGGAATGGTGGGACTAGGTGAAGTGGTAGGAATGGTAGAGATGAGCGAAATAGTGGGTCTTTGAGAGACCGTATTTTGATTAGCTATCATGCGTTGGTTTGATGTGGATGGTGTGTTTGAAATATGTGATGTACCCCCTTGGTTGGATGAATTGATTTGGATGGGGCGATTTATGTTAGGGAAAGGTGGAAGTTTAGGTAAAGGGGAGATCCCTAAACCAAAATATGGTGTTGACGTGGTGGGAGGTGTGAATGGTTTGAATGGTGGAAAATTTTCTTGTGCAAATGAAGAGACAAATCCGTAGGGTCTCTCTATTTCGGATGAGCTTGCTTGTACCAAAGGTCTAGACACTTGCGTGTCAAGGGAAAATGATGAGGTGGTATGGTAAGGAACCTCAGATGTATCGATAAATCCAAGTGGGTTGTAAAGTGGATTTTGATGCGTGTTGAAGAGGGTATCATCCTCATTGATAGTAGGTTCTATGGTGGTAATGGAAGTGGTTGATTGTGGAAGGGTGTTTTGGTCATTTGGTACAAGAAGCTCATCCTCAATAGTGTTGAGAATTGATGGATTTATTTTAGCCATTGCGCGAAGAAACTTTTGTAGTTTTGGTTGTTTGAGCATCTCAAGAACTTCTTCCTCACTTAGTTCTGTTGGTGTGATGTCTTCCACCAAGACCTCTTTTTGTGGATCGTGTGTAGTGATAGTGAGGTCTGGAAGTGGTGTGTTTTGGATTTCTGGAATGTTTTGGCTTAGATCACTTGTGGTTGATGTTTCTTGATTTAACTCCATGTTCCTCTTGTGTTGTGATCTTGTTTGAACCATAAAAGAGCAAACTAGGATGTGTAAAAGATCAAAGATGTGAAGATGAAAGGTGTATGATATATGGATGAGAATGGATGTTTTGAATTTGTATTGAAAATGTTGATGTGATGCTAGGTACTTTGGGTTTGCTTTGATTGATGTTTGTTTGATGTTTAGACTTTGAATTCTGTCTTTTGAATGTTGATGTTTGAGCAAGAGATATCCCCAAGATGTTTGGATGATGATCTAAAAAAGATAACTAATGCTCATAAAGGATAATTTGATTTAGGAGTGAGAATAGGATGTGTCTACTCACAAGCTAACCAAAAGATAATCCAAATTAGTGATGGGAGAAGGATGCATCTATCCACCATTAATTTGAACAAAGTGATAATTCAACTAAGCATGTGCAAAAGGATTCATTCACACACACTTGAGTTGAACAAGTTTGATGTTTGATGTTTGAAGAATTCAAAGTCTCATGTTTGAAAAGTTTTGATGTCTACCAAAGGAGCCTAGCATAGTTGTGTCAAGATTTTCTCAAAATGTTGGTGAGATGTTTATGGTTGATGATGTTTTTGATGGATGAATGTTTGTTTTGATCTTAGAATGACCCTAGTTTAGACTTTTGTTTAACAAGACCAAGGTATTGAAGAACATGTTATGCCCTAAGCAAGGTATCCAATCCCTTGAAACAATCTTGGATTTTTGTGTGTAGTAAAATGAATATAAAGTGGGGTTGTCTCTTGAAGCATGTCTATAGAAATTAGCCAACAACTTTTCTCTAAAATCATATAACCTTTTGAGTCTTTGTTGATGTTGTTTTGGGCTAAGTTTCTTTTTCTTGGGTTTTTGTATCTTGACCTTGCGAGAAATCATTGAAAAGACATGTGTGGGGCTCAATTGCTTATCTTTGCTTTTAATGACTTCTTTTTACCAAATACACTTTCTTGATTATGTTTCAAACTAAAGATGTCCTATGTCAAAATTCCTTTTCTTCCCACAAAGTGTTGTGTGGGAGTTCCAAGAAATTGAGGCAAAGGGATTTCCTAGGTTAACCCTAGTTAGAGCAAATGACGATATAAATTCAAGTGCTAAGAAACCTCTAAGGACATAATCCCAAGGGAAAGCAACAACACTTAAATTTGTCAAAAGGTATTTGCTCTATCAAAAGGGGTTTGAAATTTGCATGATCATGTTTAAGTGTTTGTTTTCCAATGTTTATGAACAAGCATGTGTTTTTGTAACCCAAAAGCATGTACAATCCTATGGATGTGATAGACAATGTTTGTTGAGTCCCCACTTGGACAAGTCCAGCTACGCCTACTTTTAGCGGATGGTTAGATGCTTGACCCCACTGGCTCCCCTCCACGACACTCACTTATACGGGGCAGCCAAGCACCAACACCCATGAAACTCCCATGGCATGCTTTCCATCTCTACTAAAAGCCGTAAAATTGTGGGGCGGCTTCAGAACGACGTTCTTGCACCAACAAACAGATAGGATTTTGGCCTTTTCTAAACAAGGGTTTTAATAAGGACTTTCCGTTCGTAGGAGTTGACCCAACGTGGCAAGAGTCCCCTTTCAAATCCATCTTGTCGGAGTCAACCGCGTGATATTGGCGTTTCTTCCAATATCCACATTTATATCCCGGTTGGAAATACTCTTGGCTTTAGAGTGTTACCGGTTGAGTCGTTCCCTTGGGTGAGTACTTTTTCCCCAAGGCAGGCCCTCTAGGATAAACAAAAGCAAATGAAGAACAATATTCGTAACTCGATCAATCCTTGTAGGCAACAAGGAGAGAGAATATACACAACAAAGCCCCCACTCACACTCGCACAATAGTTTGTTCAATTTTAAGCCCAAATCGAAGTGTGGAGGTGATTGCTTTATCTCAACCCAAAGTCATGGAAAAGACCTTTTGATTCTCAAGATCACTATAAAGTGCGAGAGAAGCGCATACGTTCTTTTCCAATGGCTTTAGTCTAAGTAAGCCTTCACAAACAAACAAAGCTACACTTGTTCTTTTTAAACCCTCAAAGCAATGTGTGAGTTCATTTTAGAGCACCAAATCACAAGTGAAAAGACATTTGTTCAATTGTTTAATCCATAAACGAAATCTAGTAAGTTGTTGATCCTAAGGTTCTTTTTAATCCTTTTGCAAGAAATAAACAAAAAGAATCCTTTTTAAACCCAAATGAAAGCTAGTGTCCTAAAGAAAGAAAAGGATGACAAATTCTTGAAGAAGTGTTAAACAAACACTTAAGTGTTAAACAAACACTTAAGTGTTAAAAAACACTTTGATTAGACAAAATATCATTCCCATGCTCCTCTTTCTTTTGATTTTGATTTCCAACCTGCAAAAGTGATCAAAATGTTAGATGAGATAAAAAAAAACAAAAGGATATAGGGGTTAGAAGAATCATTAACCAAAACACCCTAAAATTTAGCCAAGTTATCATGTATTTTTACTTTAAATGCAAATTTGAAAATTTTAACTAATTTATAGCTAAGAAACACCTACACCATTGGATTGCTTATGAAATTCTACCCTATTTCAAAAAAAAAGCATCAAAAAAGACCTTCGTATGACCAAGATATGGTCATTTTAAAACTAACTCATGGGTGCTAAAACAGTGATCATGGGCGCTAAAATAATGATCATGGGCGCTAAAAGAATGATCAATGGCACTAAAAGAATGATCAAGGGTGCTAAAAGAATGATCAAGGTCACTAAAAGAGTGATCACGGGTGCTATAACAGTGATCACGGGTGCTATAACAGTGATTATGGGCGCTAAAAGAATGATCAAGGGTGCTATAACAGTGATCACGGGCGCTATAACAGTGATCAAGAGCACTAAAACGGGGATTTATGAACAGAACTGTAAAAAATGGCAAAAATTTTAAAAAAATGTGTTAGAATATGTCGATCAGCCCTCCTTCTAGCGCCAATATGTGAACCCCAATTTGAAGTGCCTACAAAAACACAACAACAAACAATGTTAGAGAGTCATCTTGTAAGCATGAACAAGGATTCCCCATGAAATCCATTCACAAAGCTAAAAATAGGAAATAAAACAAAGAAAACAATGAAGAACATAATGGAAATATGAAATCCTAATTTAGCATGCAAACACTTGATCCCATGGGGGAGTTGGTGCAAATAGGTGTGTGGAGATTTTCCCTTTCCCAACTCCTTGAATGAAAATGTTGATTGAAGATGATTGATCCACTTGATAAGTCCCTCAATGAGCTCCAAAATCTGCAATAAACTAGTTAAGAAGATGGATGGAATTTGAGAGATATTTGTGCATAATAACTTTGCATAATTGTGGATGATAAAATGCATGGTGAAGCATTCTATTTATAGAATGTTGAAATGGAAACAAAGCCAAAATAGAGCAATGTGGGACAAAGATTTGGCCAATGGAAAAATGCCACTTGTCCAAATGTGATTGGGTGAGGAATGTGCAAGTTTTGACAAATGTGCCAATAAATGCATTTTTTGAATTTGAATTTTGAGAAAAGACATGTAAGAGTGGGAAAGAAAATTGCATTAAATGCCACTTGGCCCAAGGCAAGGACATGTAAGAAGAAGTAAATGCCTTGTTGGAAGGACTTGTAAGAGAGAGTAAATGACATGTTGGAAGGACATGTCATTCAAATTTTGAATTTGAAATAGAAGAATATTCCTCCAAAAGATGCTTTGTTGAGGGAAGATGAAGATTTAATAAATCAATAAATTGATTTATTTGTGCAAGTGGGAAAAGCTAGAGGATTTTGAAGATTAGATTAGATTTAATCAAGATTTGATCAATTTAATGAAGATTAGGAAGTTTGACTTATTTTGACTTAGATTTTTGGATTAATTTAAATCAAACAAGAGAGGAAATGATTTAATGAGTTTAATTAAATAAACATGTTTTGATTATTTAATTAAAGAGATTGAAGTAAGATTAAATTAAATAAGATTTTAATTTATTCAATTTAATAGATAGACTTTAGAGATTTAATTAATTAAATAAAATTAATTATTTAATTAAAAGAGATGGAGAATGATTTAAGAGACTTAATCAAACACATGATTTGTTTAATTAAGAGAAGAAAACAAATGAATTTAATCAAATAAAGATATTCAATTAAATGGTTAGGTTGGGGAATGATTTAGGATGAAATGATGTCGGTAGTCAGACTTAGATGCGCAATGTCAATTTGTACATTTTGTGTGTCTACATTTTGCCCCTCTTTGAAGCAATGTACTTGTTGCATTGATTCAAAGAATGATCTTGTCATGTTCAATAGTCAAAATTTCTCTAATTTTTCGGATGCCCCATTGTTGCCCCAGTGAGAAGAATTGCACTGGTAAATATAATCAAAACATCTTATAAGTACTTCAGGTTCATATTGATATAATTAAGATAGTAGTATCATATTTTTGTCATAACTATGAAAAATAGTTAATTATAATATTTTGATAATTTAAAAGGATGGGATAAAATCACTCAAGAAATCCTTATTTACTATATTCCTCTATAGGAATATGTTATAATTAACTTGTTCTAAATTTTACTCTATATTTAATTTCATAGTATAGTATAGACTTATTATAATGGTGTTAAAATATCACATGTTAAATATTTGATCAAATAAAAAATATTATTATAATCAAAATATAGTATATTTTCAAATCTCTCTCTTCTTATAGGTAAGTTAGCTAAGGGTTGAGTCAAAAATAAATTCAATCATTTAAAATAATGATCTTCATAGTAGTTGAAATATATCATATGACTATAATGGTCATTTATTGAGCTGAGCTTGGTTATAACTCATCATGAATCTAGAATTAATTATTGAGAGGTAGGCATATTAGTTAACCCCTCATGCAATTGAAATATTTAGTATATATTATTGTGGTAAATTATGAAATTTGGGTAAATAGTTATAGCTCTCATAATAAGGATATATGATTGTATTTTTATAGTATTGGATGAGTTATTGATTTTGCTGGCTAAATTTAAATTATAACCATAGGTGATAGAAGACGATAAATATTTAAAATGGGATTAGTTCATGATCTATTTTTAAAGTAAATAATAGATTACCTTAGTGTCTAAGGAAAAAAGTATTATTTAAAGCTATGGAATACCATCATGTTTTTTTCTCTTTTAGATGAATGCTTCCCCTGTGGATAGTAGTTGAAGATATTTTTTGAGGGGAAAAGAGACCCTAGAAAGAATTGTGTACCCACTCTTTATAATTTACATCAAAACTTAAATGAAACTAGAACTACATATGTTACACCTTGATCTCATGGATACATGTATGTAGGAAGTATAGGTAAATGAAGAAGGTTCATATCACTAAATTTTTCAAGAGCATAATGGGTATCCTCCCAAAAATAGGATAAAATAGTTCTTATTTAAATATATATAATAAAGCTAAAAGAAAAATTCAAGATAAATCAACTTGTAAAATTAGATGAATTGTTTGCATCCTCAAGGCTTTAGGATTAATTATGAGGTGGGGTATGAATTTTATTTATAATTCTTGGTAGATGATGACCTCAATGATTTTCTACTAGGGAAGAGTATTCCATCAAGAAGACTTGGACATAGATTACCTTGATGAGTCAAAGTCTATAGCCAAAGAAAGAATAAATGTCATGCATGGATAGATGAATGTATATTCTATATGGATAGAAGAATACCTATCTCATATGGATATATGAGTACCTATCTCATATCGATAGAATAATACCTAACTCCTATGGATAGAAGAATTATTCGAGTATAATTACCTCATTATATAGATAAAAGAATAAGTAAAAACTTTAGCTAAAAAATAGTACAACCTATCAAGTTGTTATATGGATTTTATTGCATGATGAGTGGAATTAGCTTGGATTATTTGATCCTAAATTAGTTGGGATCAATTTTTATCATAATTTAGAATGATATCTTGACATATCCTTAATTTATTTGTTAAGAAGGTGAATTTTCTTTTCTTGCATTTGAAACCACTATATCCATTAGGCCTTTGATATAATCCCTTGATACTATATTTTGGCTAGTGGTATGTCTTTGGGTGTGATGAAACTTATGGATTTTGGACTTTATAGATCTCATGAAATGTTTTTGTTTAACTTCTCATGTAGGTTGACTCACGAAGATGGTAGTGGTAAATTGGGCTTGAACATGCTTAATATTATTGCATGATGGAACTTGATGTTTGATGGGGATGGAACTAGGAGGCTCCTAGATAACCTTAATATACTTTGGTTTGATGATTATATTGGTAACTATATACTTGTACCTATCAAAGGATGATGAAATTGGATTAGGGGTATTGCAAGACTACTCATATTTTCTCTTTCTATGTTGATAGTCATCCTTTCCTAGTAGTCCCTAGAGGAAAAACTTCATATATTAGTTGTATGGAGAGGGCTAGATGATTGATATGATTTTTGATTGGATTGTGAAGTTTTAGATAATGCACTTTCATATGAGGATAATTCTTTGGTTTAAATTTTGAGGGTTTATAATTTGAACATAAATTGTCTTTGAGATTCTTGTCCTAGAATTTTGTTTCCCTCATTAGTGTTACCATAAGGATGACTAATAGATATTTTATTTTGGCCAAGGTAATATAGTTAGTAATATATTTTTCTTGATCTAAAGGATCTTGATCCATAAGGTTGTTCATTTTTTGTTGATTAAAGCCTAGGAAAAACTTCCTCATAAAAAATATATATATGGTTTGGTATGGAGTAACATGGGTATGGCTATGTTCAAATCTAATAAAATTTAATAGTTTTCATCGTCATGTTCACCTAATTATACAATGATATTATTATCAATTATATATATACCTTGGTATAGGCATGAAGAGTATGGACCATGGAGAGGTACTAATCACTTTTGATCCTCAAGATAGCTTTAAGTTGTAAGAAAAGAATATATGGTTTACAATCTAATTTCTAGAGGTACCTTTCAAGTAACTAATTGGGACTAGTAACTTACTAGTGCATCAAAAATATGAATGGCCAAAGGATCACCATTCTATGTTTACAAAAGGATCAACTAGTGAGTCCTTGATATTCCTAAAGGTTATATTTAATGGATTGGTTCAAGAAGGTATCCCACTCTCCTTCACTTAAAAAATTGTAAATTTTATTTCTAGCCTAGCCCCAAAAAATAAGGGATTATTCTTTTGATTCTACACCCAATTTATAAACCTCATTGGAACACATGAGTTTAATTCAACACACTATTGGTATGAATTCACCTCCTAGGACCACAATCTGCAATATAAACCTTCACAAATATGAGAGAAGCAAGGCTCTTTCAACAATGAGTGAATAAATTGAGATTAAGAATTTCTTATAAAGGAAAGATGCAAGTCGATAAAAGAAATAATCGAAAACAACTATCAATTAATAAAATACACTAATTAACTATAATGCATTATGCCTAAGTAAACTTAAGTAGGTAAATATCCTATTTAATCTAGCACCCCCCCTTAAGTGAAGCTTAGGGAGATTATTATGCAATATGGGTCTCAGCTACACGACCATGTTAGGTGTCCATTTACAATGCAAAATGCAATGCAATCTCTCACAACCGGAGAAAAGGAGAAAAACCCTGTGGGAGAAAACTCCTCTCCAAAAGAGAAAAGAAAAACAAGATGCTTGGATGGAGGACTCAATAACACCCCCCATGGACTACATACATCATGTATATACAATCAATGATCCTCCCATAGGAAGGAAAGAAGGATACTACATAGCCCCCCCCCCCCTAATGAATAATGTCATGTAGTTCTAAATGGTAGGTGCTTGAAGGAAAAACATAGTCCAATACCTACAAATAACATTTCTCCCTTTGGGAAGAAGATAAACCAAGTACAAATGCAGGAATGCTTCCCATTCTAGATAGGAATTAGCAAGTGAAATCCAAATGTAGGATTATAATATCTCTAAAATTTGCTCATGTGTTGCCAAGACCTTGGAAGATGATGCCATGAACTAATTAGGAACATGACCAATCACAATAGAAAGTGACAAAGAATGTACCACTTGAAACAGATTTTGAACATTCTCCAAAGACAGAGATGGAGTGACAACAGTTGTACCATAACTATCATCAAATAGGAAAATTAATACTTCAAATGTGTCTTCCAAGTCTGAAATGTGAGATTCCATGAACAATGAACCAATGCCCAACAAATAAGAATCCCAATTAGGAAGATAATGATAATCCTGTTTCTCAAGAATGATGAAAGTACTTAATGAAGGTGGATCAACTATCTTTGAAAAAGAATCAAGAACCTATGAAGAAACTACAACCTCATCTGAAGTCTCAAAAACCTCCAAAGGATCACAAGCATGTTTTATCTTCTCTGAAGAATAACGAGGAACATTGGAATTGGAAAGAGGATCATCGAGAGATGGTAGGGTATCATGATCTCCATATGATTCTCGAATGTAAGTCCAAAGAGCACAAGGGCACTCAAAATGAATAAGTGATTCCAAAAGGTCATCATTTATATGCTCAAAAATAACTTTAAAGACTTGAGCCATATATCCTTTCCAAATAATGTATCCACAATGTGTGCCTAGAATAGGAACTTCATTATACAAATATGGCAATAGATTATGCTCACTAAGATGAGAGAATAAAATCACTCCATTTCCTAAAGTTCCCTTTCTCCAAAGAAAACATTATAACTGATAATTCTTCAAAATTTTCAAAGATAGTTATAAAAACCTCCAAACAAGAATTATAACATTAAAAAGCCTAATTTGGTGCAAAAATTAGTGGGGCCCATTGCCTGATCTCCATGCCAACACAAAGAAAACTCTATCGAGCCTAAAGAGCACAACAGTGTTGATGGGTGCTTTTGCACTTCTCAACACAGACAAATCATAAGTGTCATATCTCTCTTGAAAGGTAATAATCTACAAAAAAGTTTCATAAACTACCCCAAGGTCTCTCAGGTGTTAGGTCTTGACGATGCATAAACAACTCAATTGATGATGTGATTTGGTGGTAATCACAAGGGGCCTTTATAGTTTTACAAAGCTAGAATTTAAAGGTCTGTAACAAATTTTCAGAAATTTGAAAATTGTAATTGTAGATTTAGAACAACAATCTGAAACTTGCTTTGTTCATTGGATATAACATTATTATGATGTTGGAATCTTAAGTTTAACTCTTATTTAAAATAAATTTCAAAAGGTTTAAGGTTTAGAGAGTTATTCTAACTTCTAAGAACTATGAACAGTAGCAACAATGGCATGTATTATAGTAGACACTCCCAAGAACCAAGTTTTGCTTAACTGAGAGTACTCTACAATATCACAAAACTAGTGCCATCTTCTAAGTTTAACTTCAGATTTTCAGACTGTAACATGAATACATAAAGCATGCACATACATAGTTGAACTTAAGTCCAGTAAAGAAACAAGCTCAGACTAGCTCTACATGGTAATCTATCATCAATAAATTACCAAAAAGCATGAGCTAGAAGTGCATCAAATACCATAACACATAGCCACCATTAAAACTCTTCAAAAACTAACGAACTAAAAATTGAACTAAATAGTAAATAGATTAAACTGAAATAAACTATGGAGGTTGAATCATGAATACATTATGAGCAAACTCAAAGAAACCACCAAACTGCAATATTTTCTTATATATTGCTTCAAAATGTCTTTATACAACAACTCATCTCCCTTTGCAAATGAGGGGGAAGCCCCTATTTATAGTTTTCCAAAACCCAGATGAATGGCCAAGATTAATTTACAATGAATGGCCCAAATTTACAACTTAAGGTTTACGAAATTTCCAATACAAATACAATATTTCACAATATAAAATTGGCATCTACTTTATCTTTAGTCTATTTTGTATTCTAGCCAATTTTTTCCTGTAGCTTATTTTGTCTTTTAGCCACTTTTTTTCTTCTAGTTGAAACTATAAATATTTTTCCTCTATTATAACATTCCCAGCATCCTTTTGTATGATAGTGTATTGGTAAAATTTCTTCACAACTTCCAATAGCTTGGCATGTTTAGGGAAGTCAGACTTGCCAATATTAAAGGTGACCATTTTGAATTCTTCCATTAGTTCCTCATACAATTTCATGTACTAGTTTCCTTTCTAAATAATTTTCTTTGAACAAGTGAAGGCCCACGTAGCAAAGTCCATAAAGTCCCCATGCAAACCGCCACGAGTTCCTTGCTTCAACTTATTCCAAAATCCATGCTTCATTGAATCGCAATCCAACTCCTAAGCTAGCATTTCAGCTCATGTCAGCATTTCCAGGATCTCATCACATTCAAATAAACTTTTGAGGACACGAGTAAAAATAACATCCAACTCAATCATTTCCTTTTCTATGACTTCTTTTTTGAATTTGAAATTGAATAGCCAAATTTTAGGCAAGTGGTGATCCTTTTTAGACAAAGCTAGCTCCTACTCCCAAAACTTCATAGGTAGCTTTAGGATACACCTTAACTTGGGGCATGTCATGTTGTATAGGCTAGTAAAGTCCTTGCATACCTTTGCCTCCTTTTCAATTTCATTTTTCAAAACCAAAAAATGATTATTCATCTTAACCCCATAATGGATTGATCTGAGATAGGATCTATGACAATTGCTATGAATGCTTAACTATTAAATGATTAATTAAGGCTTTAAAACTGAATTAACATAATTGAAAATGCTTAAAAGAATTAAGCATAATAAATATGATGAACATAAAAGAGAAGACAAAACAGTTGATAACGGAGTTCGCCAATATGGCTACGTCTCCAGGCCCCTCTCCAACAGAGTGACCAATCCTTGATTATGCTCTACAAAGAATTACAAGGCAACTATCAAGTTTACAAGTTTGTCTCTCTTCAACACAACAACATAACATTCCTATGTTGCACAAAAACAAACACTTGAGTCTTCAAGATGATTCTCTCCTTAGCCATCACTTGGATGTTAAGTCTCCCATTTTCACCCCCTTTTATACAAAAAATTTACCCAGTATGGTTTAAAGCCATAAGATTACAAAATCATGATATATCTCCCCTTTACAAGTAAAAATCTCAACCAATTCCCCCTAATTACATAAAAAACACTAATTCCCTCATATAATCTCCTTTTAATCCTTTTGGGGTCGGGGAGGTCAGAGGTTCGACCCCCCAACCTTCTATTTTTAAACTAAATTTGTTATGTAACAAAACCAACTGCTGTTAGTATATGGTTAAGCACATGTTGCACGATCTAATGGTAAGGAAAAATTTTTAGAGGTGAGAAATGGGGGGTTCAAATCCCCCAAACATGTTTTTGGTGAAACAAACAATGCAACCACTGAAGATAGAAGAGTGCCCAGTGGGTGCCACGTGGCACCATGTGATTGGGCCACGTGGCGCCCTGTGATTTTCCAGGGCTTCCATGTCATCCAATCAATGCTAGCTCAACCGGTCAACACCAAGTCATCCTATCAATGCCATGTCACATGCCACGTGTCAGCTATTGAGGTCATCATCATACTTCCCAGTCAACTTAGTCAACCTGCACCTTTGACTGTCTGTAACTTTTGTGTACGGGCTCAGATTTCGGTGAAACAAGCGGCATTAGGTTCATGTCGACGAGCTCTTCATTTTGGCACCGATTCCATCAAATTTTGAGACAGTCAATTTTTTAACCTTTCGAACTAGCCTCGGGTATAAGTTTGACTGAACTTTGACTAGCCATAACTCGAGCATACAGACTCCTTTTCAGCCTGTTCAAGTTGCGTTGGACTCAGATTTCAAAGCTCTTCGACATGGTGTAGAATTATGGAGCAATTGAGACACTTCAATTTCCACTAAAAAGTATCCCCTTAGATTACGGATAGCTCTATTTCCCATGTCGGTCACCCTTTTGAACAAGTCTGAGGTAGACTTGGTCCATGTCTTCATCTTTTCCATTTTATTAATTTCTTCTTTGGACAATAGGGTAGGTGTTGGTGACTCTGTTGGAATTTCCTCTCCAAATGTGGCCCATTGTTGTATGAAAGTGGTCAATTGTGCCACTTGTGCCTTCAGCTCCACCTTTGTGGCCTAGTCCTTATCCATTTGATGCAAGATAGTGGTGCCCAAGCCCTGAAATTCATCTAATTTTTGCACTTTGGAAGCAAGACCAAGATTGATGGAAGTTACTTGGTAATCTTTGGCCTGGATAGTCCCCACATCCTTGTATGCCACTAGAGTTCTCACCTAGAGGATACAGGAGCCCATCATGTCTATGGTAATATGAGATTTTATCTTTGGTTTCTTCTTTTCCCACATCTTGATTTGAGTGTGCACCAATATGGCTTCCAAGAGAGCCTCAGGATATGGCAACACTGGGGCTTTGCTCTTCAACTGTTGCTCTAGCCATGAGGGAATTTTTATTTGTTGATCAAGAGATGTAGTGTTGAATTCATCTTTTATATCTTCTTGATCCTTTAGAATCTCTTCCTCCTCATGCCTAGGGGCATCTAGAGCATTTTTCCCTTCTTCATCTTGCCCTTCTTCTTGCATTACTACCTTCCCCTTATCAGGCCCAATGAGCCCTACATTTTTTTCATCAATATTTTCTTCCTCCCGCGCCACTTTCTCGACCTCATCATGCCCAATTCCTGTCACTTGAGTGGGTTTCACATTCCTTTTATCAGTGCTCTTCTCTCCCCCCCTTCTTCCAAATACATTTCCTCATCTTGTTGGCCCTTTTCTCAGTCGGCTCCTAGAAGCTCATCATCCCTTTTGACATTTTCTTCCTATTCCTCCATGATGATATGTTGGTCTTTGATTTGTTCATCTCTTATAGCATCGCCTTCCCCTTTTCAGGGTGGTGCTCCTCTGAACCTATTTTCTTGTCATCATGCTCCTTATTTTTCTCATCTTACTTCTCTTTTTTGGATGTCTTGACATCATAATATTTTTCAAATCTTCTTAGGTCCCCATCCTCAAGCGTTTGTTTCCCTTCTTCATTTGAGACAAATTCATCTAGATTAACAATTTTTAGGCCATCATCAACGTGTTCATATTAATCTTCATGGTCTGAATCTATAGGTTCTTCAATAGTATCAGTTGTTTCCTTAAGCTTCTCATCGCTTCTCTTTTCCATTTCTTCACATATGTGCATTGTTGCCTCTATTTTTGGTGGCTTGGTAGGAGGTGGAGTAGGTAATGAGGAAGCCAATTGATTCATGAATAGTTTGGCCTTAGGAGTCAATATAGCCTCCAAAAATTGGCGAGGCATGTTTTGCAAATAAGTAACAAATTTTTTCGGGTAATGAGATGGGTACCCTAGGGATATTGGGCATAGTAGGTGGCAAGGTGGAGAGGGTAGGCAACGAAAGCAAGAGCAAACAAGATGATAGAGGAGACAAGGTCAAGGAAGAGGAATCAACCACGACCATGGGAGTGGTTGGGGAAGTAGACGTAAGGTGGATGGAGATGTCCACAATGGGAGGGGATGATACGGGTAGTGGTGGCAGAGTGGAAGAAGATGGTGCAACAGTAGCAGATAGAAGTAGGGAAGTGGCAAGTGGAGGTGATTGTGGCCTTACTTCCTCCTTTTAGGGTGAGGATTCATCTTGTATGGTAGGCATATCAGGAGCAAAGATTCCTATCTTTTTTTATTTCTTAGGTGGCCTTTTACCTTCTACCACCTTTCTGGAATACACCTTTTTCTTGGGATATCGTTCCAGTGTATCCTTCATTTTTTGTGATTAAGTGACTAGTTGATATTTTGGAACTTCTCCCGAAGAACCCACGTTGGCGTTGATTTTTGTTTCAATTTTGATTTCATCCTCTAACTCCTATATGTCAGTTCAATGCCTTGACATTGCAACTAAGCCACTTGATTATCCAACCATCTTTTAGTTTGTTGCTTGATTGGGCACATGACTATGTCTAAATCTATGATTTCTAGCTCAGCCCAATCAATTATTGGCAAGGGAACCTTAGTAACAAAATTATATGCCTCATCAAGGGTGTTATCATCCTTGACCACTTGGTCAAGAACCAGAAACAAATCAATATATTTTATAAACTTTGTTGTCATTCGTATATAATGCCTTCTCAGGACTTCATGATCATCATCATAGTTTGCCCAAAAGTCTTCATTATGGGATTTGTGAGCATGTTCCTCCCAACCCATTTCTTCAATTTTCCCAAAGGGTCTAGGCCTCCTTGTTCAATATGCAACTCAAGATTGTACTTTACAATTTCCTTTTCTGAATATTTCACAAAAGGGGCAGCAGGGCACACATACATTCCTTGACCAAAGACAATGGTGTATAGGATCCCTGCGTGGTGTTTTTCTTACAACAATGAATGGGAAGCCTGCAATTGTCAAGTAAGCTCTAACAAGATTATTCTATCACTAGCGTACCTTGGAAGACAATACAGGAACCTTGAGAATCCTTCAACCCTTATGTAAGTGAATTTGGGGAACTAGATAAACCAATGCCCAAAATTCTTAAGCAATTCCTTTGTGCAATGGGACAACCTCTTACTATAATCATTTGACAGGGTCCATAGGATATGCATGATAAAAGTATCATTTACCTACCTATAATCCTTCTTGTAATCCTTCTTGTAATTCCTATATTGCAGTTCTAGGTAACAATCATAAACAGGGGTTTGTCCTTTCTTTGTTCTAAGCTCACCAACACAAGTCAACCCCTTGTAAGGAAAATTAATGGCCAAAAGGTACACAATATAAGAAGTCATATAGAATTTCTTGGTTTTCTTCACCGCAAAAAACTAATTGTGGATATTATCGCTGATCATCTTAGCCCAACAAAAAAAAAATTCCTTTAAGGATCTCATCTATAAAGTACCACATCCATTCTTCAAAGAGAGAGGAGATTGGGAGTCCCATTACTCTACTCAAAAGTGTTACAAGATCATTGACTTCCTACACGAAGTCACTCCGATAGAGCTTTTGAGGTAACTTGTTTGCACTTGGACAACAATCAATCATCTATGTCTGATTTATGGTTTTCTTATAGCTTTTGGGAAATTCTTTCCATATGTTATGTGCATACTCCTTCGAGGCATCTTCCATCTTATCAAATGAAGGGATCCCAAATGTTCACTCAATTGACATAGGGGTCAAGTCAACCAATACTCTCCCATCTATAGTCACTATTCTCCTTGTTGGTTGATGGTAACATTCTCTGCATTTGAAGATCAACTCTGGGCTAATGAAAGCCAAAGGGAAGCCTCCTGCCTTAGCAATCCCACTTTTCTTCAATCTCTATGCCTCCTTGGTCTTTGGGTTGACTAAGACACATTGTCTGAATTCGTCAATGTTTATATGGCCCAAATCGGTATCTATCACCTTGTCCCAAGTTGACGTGATCCTTGAAGTGCATTCGAATCCATGGAATTCATACTTCATTTTGGCTTTGTACTTTTCAACCTTCACAGCTCTTGTGCTCTTCTTAGCTTTGTCGATCTTTTCAGTTTGTTCCATAAATTATGCACAAAAAACATGTAATAAATGTCCTAACACATTAAAGAGGAGTAAAGTATTGATAAATGCATCTATAAATCCAAGGAGAATCAATAAATCCATTCATTTTTGGCACTTCCTAACCATTTGCGATATTTATAGTTTTGCGGGCTAGGCAATGTGGGTTTTCATCCAGCGGATGTTGTCAATGCAGAAGAAATTGGTAGTGGTGTTGGTGCAATGGTGTTATGCAGATGGCATCCCGTAGTGATATTTCCACAATGACACAACATTGAGTTATTTTGATGTGAATTCATTAAGTCGCATGGGAAATGCAAATTGAAACACTTGGGATCTTTATACTTGGTCAAATCTGCCTCCTTGAATTTTGTGGAAAAAAACATTGTGGAAGCCATTAAGGTTTATGTCGGAAAGAACGATCTGAGGATGGTGGCATCTTGCAAATGGCTCCCTATAAGGGAATCTCTGCAATGATTTTAAACTTGGAAAACTTTGGGCTGAGCTAATTTAGCATGTGGAAAATAGGAATGGAGTGGTGCTAGGTCGTCATACTTAGAAGTTTTGTCATTTTGTGAAGTGTGGAAAGTTGGCATGTAGCTTCCGTTAGATGTTAAGCCATCGAGAATGGCTTGAGGTTCATGGAAACCTGAAGATTAAAACCTGCAATCATTTTAAGCACTTGGTCATTTTCAAATTTACTACTCAAAGGTTAATTTGGCGCATGGGAAGTTAACTTTGGGGTTTTGGGGCCCATTTGGATGATGCAGAAAAGGATTATGTAGAAGCTACCCATTGGGATGTCGTTAAGGTTGATGTTGTTAAAAACAACTTGGGGAGAATGGCAACTCAAAAATGACATTCTGCATGGAAGAAGACCCACATTGAGTTCCATCCTTAGAGTTCTCATTTCACCTTCAAAAGGTCCATATAAAGGTGTTGAAATCAAGACTTACGTCATCAAGGCTTCATCTTAAATATTTGTGGGAATGGCTCACTTCGAAGCCTTGCAAAAGATGTGAATGCATAAGCCATCTGTTAGAAATCCATCTAAGTTTCACCATTGACAATGACTTGTATCCAATGGCCTTCCGGCCATGGCATCCCGTGTAAAAGAATCTGCAAAAGGACTTGGATCTTAGTTATTTTGAGGCTTTGGTTTTGGGGCTTGTAGAAATAATTGATGCAGAAACCATTGATTAGGAAGTCAGTTGAGTTTTTCCGTTGAAAACAGCTTAGGTTCAATTGCTCCCCTCCAATGGCATCCTGCAAGGGGACTTCCACAAAGGTTTGAAGACTTAGTCATTTTAACACATTTGATCTTGATGTTCACGAGAATTGATGATGTGGTAGCAATTTAGTTGGAGGTCGGTCAAGTTTCTCCATTAAAACGGCCCGAGTTCCATGACTTCCCGCCAATGACATTTCGCATTGGATTTTCCATGAAGGTTTGAATGTTAGACATTTTTTTGGTTTTTGAAAACTTAAGAACCCTAAGGTTTGCCTACGAGGGAGGAGGAGGTAGCTTTCACAACTGTTTATGCCATTAGAATAACATTTTAAAGGTAGTCGGCCACGAAGGAAAACCCACATTCAATCATGTATTTAGAAATATTTTAAGGGCTCTATGATTTGTGAATTGTCGATAAATTAGGGCTTCAAATTTTAAGTACAACAATGTTTATTTTAGCCATGAATCTCTTCAAGATGCAATCATATTATCGTGAGATTCAATTTAGTCATGCTTACTCTAAAACCCTATTGTGAATTTAACAACCTAACAACCCCAACTCTAATCACTTTAGGAAAACCCTAGCACACAACCGGTGGCAAATTCAAGCATCACATAAATGAAAGAAAAAATGGTCCTCACTTGATGACACACAAATGGAAGGAAGAGGAATGTCGCCTTAGTCTTTAAATTGCTTGTTTCACTTGTCTTTGTATCAGCATCATCAAATCTCTTCAATTTTAAATGCACAAAGGTGATAAAATGACCCATCAAACCCCCCTATTTATAAACCCTCAGTGCCATTAATGTAAGCAATAAATGTAGGCATTTTGAAAAATGTGCATGAATAGCAATGCAGAAAAATGTGATACGAAAACCATGGAGTTGGAGGCCATGTGAAAAATGAAGGGTGGATTCCAATGATAGCAGTGTCGTGAGGATGGCATCCTGCAGATGGTGACCCGCAGAGAGATTCCCGCAAATGGCAGAGGAGGGAATGGCTTCTGCATCATGGAAACCCACGAAGAACTTTCCACAATTTCCCCAAACTTCATGAAACTTTGGAAAAGTGGTATGAGCATCATGGGACTCAGCAATTTGGAGACACTTTGATCAATTAGGTCCAAAAGCGAGGGCACAAAAGCAAAGCGAATGTGAACCGACCTAGCAAAAGGTAGAGCAAAAAGAGGGGGTCCACAGTCCAAGCGGGGCGTGTGTGTGAAACACACAACAAAAAGCACACAAACCACCAATCACCACATGCAAGAGATATTTCACGGCCACATGAGCCTTTTCTCACACTAATAAAGGTAGTAAGAGGCTATATGAATAGCAAGAAACCACATCACACCACCAATGTGGGATAAATGTTTTATAGCCAAGTTAAAACATAGTGAACTTTTTGCACGTCGAGAAAGAAGCAAACCCTAAGATCTTCACCCAACAAGTAAATTATGCCTAACTCCCAAGCGTCCAACAACAAAATCATGCTCAGGAACAACATGCCTCCAATCACTGCAACAAGAGATCAAATTATTGCACACAAAGAGTTAATCACTACACACAAAGGCCAAAATGTGGCTCCAATGGGAAAATCACAACCTCCCCAATGCAGTGTGCATCCTCCTTAATGCAGTTCCCCCTTCCATGATGCAAAATGTACCATAGATTGGTCACGACCACAAAGAAATTTGTGGCACCCACACAGAAATCTTGGCCTCCAAATTCAAACAACGGTACTTTGATTGAAGATCACAATGTCTGCAATCTTAAATCATGCCCCTCCTAATTAGTGTGGCAACACTGCAATTTAATGGACACCATTCACAAATTGAAGGTGCTTTGAACATGCTCTATGCACCACTCCAAACGTACTCTAAAAGTGAATCACCAATGGTCATGTTTCCCTCCTCAATCTACATAGATCACAACAGACGGTTGCAAATACAAATTGCAAATAGTAGGTGATAGAAAATGGCAAGTTAATAACCCCAATCACATTTATTCCAGTCAAATCATAGGTATGCAAGCCTAGGAATTAAATGCAAATCATGGCCTGAGTAAACCACACCTCCTCTTAATAAAATCACAGCCTTGTGGAGGGGTTTCAAACACAATTTCTGAAAATATAAGCCTTCCAGATCATGACCTTTGCAGGAAATTGCAAATTGATTCCCTCCATACCTTGCAAAAAAAAATGTGCTTCTCCAAATGAACCAAATCACTAGCAAAGATTGAAGAAGAAAAAGAATATCGGCAAAAACGGTAACTTTGAAATTTAACAAATTTCAAATTCCAAATAATCTCCACTGAATAAATGATCTTAGACTCTAATGAAAACTCTTAGTGGAAGGAGTTGTAGATATTCAGCTCTGATACCATGTTGGTGTGAATTCACCTCCCAGGAGAACAATCTGGAATATAAACCTTCATAAATACAAGAGAAGCAAGACTCTTTCAATAATGAGCGAATAAATTGAGATTAAGAATAATGTACAAAACCTTGCTTAGAAAGGAAATATGCAAGTTGGTAAAAGAAATAACCGACAACAACTACTAATTAATAAAATACACTAATAAACTATAATGCATTATTCCTAAGTAAACTTAAGTAGGTAAATATTCTATTTACTCTAACACACACATGGTGATGAAATCCAAGTAAGGCCTACCTATAAAAAATAATTAGTTATTTATTTTAATCTTCACGATCACTCTATTAAGGTTCAAGGGGAGAGCATACATGAGGTCTCTTGGGATGCACAAGTGAATATTGATTTTGATCCTTAAGGTTGCACTAAGGTGCAAGAGGAGAGCATACATAATAAAAATCATGACAACACACATAAAAATAAATTAAAAATTTGATTTAGTACTTAAAATTAAATAATTGAGTGAGAATTATTTTCAAATTTTTGACTTTGACATGTGAAATTACACAAAAATGTTACTAGTCTCATTAAATCAAGTTTCCAACATACGATTTCACTACATTCATAGAGGATTTAAAAAGGGAGTATTCCCTAAAAAAATAGTAAATAAGATTATTTTTGGAGAATGCCAAGATCAAAGAGCTCAAATTGATAACCTTCCACAAGTGAAAATATGAGCATAATAGTATGTCTTTTAATATAAAATGAAGAGTGTCTAATAAAATGAGAAACCTTATATATATAGGCAATGTAGATGAGATAGGAAGGTAGGATTGAACAACTAACTAACCCTTTAAATGTGCAACATTTGTGAGCTCATTTGACAAGTGTGTGAGCAAGTGGAAAGATCGCATGCAATAGGTGTCTCAAGTGATGAGGACACATGTCTTAATGCTATAAAGTGCGACAAAAGATTAAAATCCCCAAGTAAACTTAAGCTATGAGTGTGAATAAGTCAATCATAGAAAGGTGATATCCTATCTAGATGGATAAAGATACTATTTACACTAACACACCGCCCCCTTAAGTCCAACTTAGGGAGTAATATATGCACTAATTATGAGTCTTGGCTAATAGGCCATGTTAGGCACTCATGTACAAAAATCTCATAAAGTGGAGTAAAGGAGAAAACCCGATGGGAAATAAAAATTCTCTCCAAAAGAGAAATGATGGAATGAAATGAAATGCACAAGTGAAGAAGATAAGTGACAAATGGAGAACTCATTATGACCCCCCAAGGACAACTTCTATCATAATTTATGGTGGATGTTCCCCCCATAGGAGAGAAAAGAGAAGTCTATGTGACCCCCCAAAAAATGTGAAGTAATGAACTCCATGTGAGGAAATGCTTCCTCCAAAAACCTATAAGAGAAGATAAATCATGCAACCTCTCCTCAAAATGATGCCTGTAGTGTTGGTAGATGATCCACAAACATTGAACAAAATTTTTCCCCTTGGGAAGAAACAATACCACAAATATGTGCAAGATGACTTCCCAATCCAAGTAAGAATATGTAGGAATTAAGATGAATGTATTTGAATGATGCACATGAGACAAAGACTAAAATGATGTTAATGATGCTCAATAATCTCCAAGACAATGTTGATAAGATGGATCGAGTACCATATAAGATTTAGGAATAGGGATCATGGATGTATAGCAACAACTGGATCGATGTGAATCTAGTACTGTTGTAGATGATGTCAACATAGATGATGAATGAGTTGAATAGGTCAACTCATGAATGTCTACATAATCTTTCATTTCATGATAGAATTTGATGTAGGAAAGGAAATATCAAGCTACAACGATGGAAATGGTGATGCAACTTCATCGTATCTGGGTGATCCCACAATACTGGTTTACAATTTTTGGCCAAACTGGACACTAAACTAATTTTTTCTAACTAAATCTTCACTTTCGGGCACCTATAGCGGCTAAACCATGAGGAATTTGAATATGATGCAAACTAGTGATTTGTAACATTTGTTTTTTAGATTCTAAATATATTTATTTCAAAATTTTTGGAATTAGATTGCACTTCTTTTTCCATCTCCTTTGAAAACTATTTTTTTTAGTAAACACCATTTTTAAGGAGTGACGTTCACCGTATAACACAACTTTTTTTTTCATGAAGGATAAAATTCTAATTTTTTTGAATTTATATTTTTAACTACAATATCTAGTGTTTCCAATTGGTTTCATAGTGTTTTATTGAATATTTTTTCCTTAATCAATTTTCGAAGTCAAACCAATTACAATTCAGAAATAGGCGGACTATATAACACAACTTTTTTTGTATGTATCGAAATTATTATTATTATTTTTGTGGGATCAAGGGCTTCAATATCTAGTACACTCATATTTTTCAATTTTTTTTATAATATTCTATTTTTCCACATGTGCAAAACATAAAGATTGATTTTTGGTGAAAAACCTACATTCACAAGAAATAAAAAATAAGTATAATAATAAAATTAAATTTATTTAAAATTATACTTTTTGGGAAGCTTATAATAAGGAATACATACTTATAAAAATAAATTTTAAATGAATTCATTTGATCCCCAAAAGGTAAATCAAAAGTGGTTTTTTATCAGCATTTTGATAGGTGTAAAGGAGGTTCTGTTATAGGTATGGTTTAAAACTAGTGGGGTTCTATCCAATGAGGTTTGATCTAAGATAGTTTGGTCAAACCCTCTTCAATTAGAATGCTTTAAAAGGAGCTTTTTAAGTCTTAAATCATTATATTTTCTAAAAATATGTGATTTCAACAAAAATCAGAATCTCCCAAAAATTGTAAACCAGCTTTGTGGGATCACCCATCTGATATCAAAGAGAAGACTAATTTCCTTAGTAGAGTCATCCAAATCTGCAAGGTGGGATTCTACAAACAAATATGTGATGTCTGGTAGATATGCATCTCAATATGGAAGATATGGAATGACGATAAAAATATCTTCTTGAAAAGAATCATGAGAACTCATGGATGAGTCAACACTGAATTTACACGTAGAAACAGGTGATATGGGAGATGAGACATGAATGCAAGTCATGTGACTACATTGTTCATCCCCAAGTGATGTTGTCTCACAAGATGTCTAAGTGAAACTGGATGATGTTTTTGCATGTGTTGGAACTAGAGGATTGGGTAAGGCATGATTAAAAAGAAAATCTATATTTCCTCAATTATATGAAACTAACATTATTTTGTTGTATGTCTTTTCTTTTCACAATATCCACGTTTTATTTTCTATTTATTAGGAGGATTACAAAGAATACTCAAATAGAAGGGATTTAGTGTGAGATACATGATCACATGAACCAACAAACTAAAAAAAAGAAACATCTATATTTCACCCCTTGATTCAGAAAGCCCCCTAAAGAATGATTAGTGTTGACTATAGCCCCCTAGAACAATATGCAATAAAATTTTATAAGTTATGAAGATAAAATGCCAAAATATTTCATTTATAACTCATGGATATTTTTAAAATTTTATGATAAAATGATAATCTAGATCTTAGTTTTACATGAAAAATCAAATTCCTTGTAAAATTATGATAGAAATAAAAAATAATTACAAAATTTCGATAATCGGGGTGACAGTTATGCCCAGTCGAAATTCGCTTACAAATATGATTTTGGAGGCTTTAAAATGATATTAAACAATACAATTTTCAAAATATCTCAATGCCAAAATTTCAACGATGGAACCAACTTCTCATCGACTATATACACTCGAAAATCTGATATTTCATTTGCAAATTATACAAAAATGAAAAAAAATCCCCCCAATTTGAATTAACCATTAAAGAGTAGCATTACAATAAATGGAACTAAAAAATTAGCATAAAATACTTAATCAGAAAATGATAATCAGCAAACTAATTTTCATCCAAACTGCCAAAGGAATTTGTTAGGTGGAAAAGTCGATAAAGAGAGATTGACCAAGTCATGTAGATGTGGCATGCCTTGCTAAAGCTCTGGTAGGCGTGTATGCAAAAATTGAAAGCATGGACAGAGCACGTGAACTATTCAACAAAATGCCTCAAAAAATGTGATCTCATGGAATGCAGTAATTGTAGGATATGAACATAATGAATTTTTCAAGAATGCCATGTTCGAATTAATGAAGCACTGCAGTGTTAGAAGTACATACAACGACATTTCTTTTTGATATCGATCCTAACAATTATGTGACTTTCTTAATTATATATAGAAGTGGGAAAACGGTGTGAGGTTCAAATGATAGAGTTCAATGAAGGATAAAAAAAATTTAAAAGGACCCTAGATGTAGTCAGATTGAAGGTCATAAAATGGTACATGCATTTTGTGTAGAGACAATCACATCCAAACACAAAAGATTTATGTAAAGTTGGAGAAATTGGATTGGGAGATGTAGAAGTTATTTTCTAAATTCAAGATAATTAATTAGTGATGTGGAATAGCAAGAATTTTTTTTTTCTCTATCATGAAAATAAAAAGGCCAATTACTTTTGTTTTTTTAAATATGCCCCTAAGAACAACTATTAGAGTTGTGAAGAACCTTCAAGCATGTGTTGATTGCCACACTACAATGAAATTAATCTCACAATTGTTGCAATAGAAATTGTTGTGAGAGATGTGAATTGTTTTCATGATTTTAAACATGGAGAATATTTTTATGGAGATTATTGGTGACATTAAATGAAGTGATCTGAAAAATAGGCTCACGCTATAGTAATGTGCACTGAAACTAATATTGAAGGAGTAGAGTTTTATTTTCAATTTTTAGAAACTTTTTTTGCTTTTGTTTTGTTTTGTTTTTTTTTTTGAGAATTTGGAAATTATAGACTATGTCATCGACTTCATCAAATTATATGCATAGGGTGTAATATAGATTACTACTTATATATGTTATTGGGATATCTATCAAATATTTTAATGATATCATGATATTTAATTGAATTATTTTTATAATATCAACATATATATGATATGAAAAAGTTGGAGAATAAGTAAAAAATAAAAGGTGAGGAACACTTCAAGTAAATGGAAAGATACTTGACTAGGAAGATATGGGAGAGGGGTGCTCACAACTACTATTGACATTTTGTATAGTTATTTTGTTTGGATTAATTATATTATATTGTATGTTAGGTTAACCATTTAATTACAACAATACAATGGGCCCCTCCAAACAATGATATGTGTTTTCGTTTATCCTTTTGAGCATTTGGCAATTTTCTACATGGTCCATGCAATAACAAGATCCCCTAGTCATGACATGGTATTTTAAGTGGCAACACTTTATTTTTGGATGGATCATCAATGGAAAAAAGAATGATGAGGTGGTACTGTACTTAACAACCTATAAGCCATTGAAACAAAGATCTAATAGCTCCTGAGAGTTAAGACAATTCCAAAGAAGAAATTTTAGTGGGTGCTTGTTGGCCATTCAATGTATATGATCTATGGTTCTAATTATTTGATAAGCCAAGCCTACATGATGATAATTCTTAGGTTGTATAACCATGAGTTCCTCAATTTAAAATTACTTTAAATTTGGCCTTAATTCTCTAAGATGAATAGTAAGAAAGGACTACAGATGCCAACAAACTCTAAAGTATTTATAGGCTCAATCAAGCATTTGATTTATTGTTAATGAAAGGTCAATATATTGACATGTGATTTGTAGGTATATTTGACTACTTAGATTTGAGTGCCTAATGAGGTACATGGACAAGGATTAAGAAATATATAACCTTAAGGACACAAGTGGTCATGCCACCATTAAGGCTCTAGCCCTCCCAAGTTGAGAAAGGTAGTTGTTGTAGGTGATATCCAACATAAGTCAAGATGGAATTTCCCATATCAAATTAAAACATGATATTCCCACATCAACATAACAATGAAATATAGTTGCATGCACCAACTTCCAAAAGAGAATCAAGTTTCATGAGGAGTGACCAAGATTGTGATAGGTGGCATGTTGGTACAAGGAAATAATTTGTTATTGGAATTAATTCCCATTTATTGCAAGCCATGATGTTGACCATGAGATTCTTTCTTTCTTTTCTTTACACTTATTTCTTCTAATCTAGCCATAAATGTATTGAGCTCATATGAGTTGGTGTGAGATTATTTATGTATGAAGCCTTAATATTTTAAAGTTTTGAGCCTAAGGATTATTGTATTTATTTTTCTCTTGACCCTTTCATAAATGATTAAATGTACAATTTATGTTTTCCTTTCACATCATTATTAAATGTGTTACTTTTGGAAATTAAGATATTCTTGTTCTTTCTATTCCTTCTTTTATTTGGTTCTTTCCTCCCCTTTGTTATCCATTTTCTATGTTCATGATAGAGTGAACCCATGTAATGTAGGAAGGCATCCTCAAAAACTATGTTAAGAAGAGTGGACGTGATAACTATGATAACAAGAAGAGTAAAAGGTGGGATAGAGATTGAAAAGTTAAAGGATAAAATTCTTCTATTAGAAAAGGTTGTAGTACATCTCAATGCAAGTGAGGATCATCTAGGGGAAAACTAGGGCTTGTGAATAAATAGAGGTAGTAGGGGATAGTAATGGGCTAGAGGATTTAGATATGATTATGGTTGATATTAGGGTGGGAATAGTAAGGTCTTGCTACAATGGGTGAAAAAATGGTAGAAGTATCAAGTGTTGGAGGAATGGTAGAAAAATGATCAGAAATGATAAGGGAAATGGTAGAGGGAGAAGAAGTATGGGTAAGTAATAAAGGTGACAGAGTAGAGGGAGTTAGGACAATTGGAGCATCTTAGGATTATAGGAAGGTGAACATGAATGGGATGACACTCTATGTTTGGGTCTAGGTTAGTCATGGGGTGGGGAGGATGGTTAAGTCAAGGGAGTAGAAGTATGCTATGGGATAGAAGGAATGAAGGGTGGAGGAAGTGGAAAATAATGGACTAGGGGAAGCTACAAAAAAGGTAGAGATTCTAGGTGGAGAATTGTCTTGAGAGTTAATATGGGCTCATTAGGAAAGTCTAGGATCAATGGATGAGTGTTGATTAATCATGCTTTGAGTAGATAATTAATTGAAATAGTCTTTGATTTCTTTGCAATCCACATACTCAATTCCAAAATCACTAAGCATCATGGCTTGTTTAGCCATGTATCTTGTTGGTGAGTCCTTTCTATAAGATACTTGAGTGGGTTGATTGGGAAATAAGTTGAATCTGGTGGTTAAACATGTAGCGTTAGAGATTTTTTGAGGTGAAGACAATGTCCAAGTAATCTTTTTCATAACTATGTAGTGGTTTGAATATGATCAATATTTTGCTAATATATGAATAATATGACTGAATATGAATCATTGATTACTATTGACACATAAAAAGAAGGTAATATACATATTTATGGAAGGAGAATCTTAATTGATAATAAGACAAATCAGAAGCCCATATTTCCACCATGATAAAAGGTTGATAGCATACAAAAACTAGATATGAGACTTGATTGAAGATTTTGATGGTTTAATATCTAATCAATCCTCAAAAGAAGGAATCACATTATGTAATCCCTTGTTATCTCTACTAGCTCTCTACAACCAATGGCATGTTCTAGAATGAAGATATTTTGTATAGAGTTGGTCTCATCACCGAAAGTACCTTGAGGACTAACCAATTCAATCCCAACACCACTCCCTTGTTTTCATTTCAAACTATCAAACCTTAGTTTCCACGTTAGCTTTTTCTCTATGTTTTTAAATTTTGAATCTTCTTTGCAAGTGGGTTCTTTGTGTCAAGTAGGTATACTTGGATCATTCATTGTATTCTACTCCAATTGATTAGGTTCTTCATTTTTGGGTAAGGTATATTCATGTACCTTTTGCATTCTAGGAACTGATCTAATTATTTATGAGGGTGATCTTGGGATGGTTTCAAATGAACCTTGTTTAGGGCTTCCAATAGTATTTTATGTGATTATGTTACTTTGGGGTGAAATTCCCAACTTACAACCTCTCTTCATGTTCTTTATATTACACCAATTTAACTCTTTTCATTGTGTCTTGGCAAGCAGGGTATGAGAACTCAAAATGAATTTGATTGTGAATCTAGCACCACCTTGGGAGTAAGAGGACTAAGTCATCCACATGTTCTGTATTAGTCATGATAACATATACCCTATGGAATATTTCTTGAAATTCTTGATCCGTGGATTCAAATTCTTGCATCCCTATTATAGGACTATCTTATCATGTATCTTATTTAGTTATAAGGTAAATCATCATGATACCATTTCTCTTGTATACACTGAAATCCATTTTGGTGACTTGGCTACTTCATTTGGTGCATTATTCTCAATTATCATATGCTTTAGTTTTGGTTGAACATCTATTTTTATTTGATTATTCAAACCTCTCCATGGTATCCATATTTAAGTAAAATCTATAGAGAACCATCCCCTCAAACATTTGGTCTATTCTCTTCTTATTAATATGCCATACTTCTTTGGGATGTCAACTTGTATATCATTATACTCCTGGATGTGAGGGTTTGATGCTAATTTTATATGCACATTTTTAATTCATCAATGACTTTAACCTCAATTTTTTGAGTTGCACCACCACTTTATTGGCTGGTTTGGGAGCCTTTCCTAGCATTTGACAAATGGAATATGACAAAGCATTGCAGGAAGCTCCAAAATTAATCAAACAATTGTGTAATATTTTCCAAATATTTTGATAGTAGACTACTCATTTATGGCCCTATTCATCATGATGTAGTAGAAGTGCTCCAAAGGTGACTAGTGTAGTGGAGACGTAAAATAATAATTTGACTTATTTTTCATGGGTTCATTAACAAAGGTGGGATAAAAAGGTATTATTTGATTTGACCAAAGGCCTTCTAACAAAACTCATCCTAATGAAAGCTAGTACTTTTCTTGAGGGGATAGGACAGTGGCTAACATTTATTGGCTACTTATGTAATGAAACTATGGATATCCTGAATATTCCTTGAATGCTATGGAGTTTGTTAAGATTTCTCAATGGAGAGATTTCAATGATCATTACAACTTTAGTGGGATAAGATAGAATGAAGCCTAATATCTTACCTAATGTGGACCCAAAGGCTCATTTCTTTGATTTGAGGCATAGCTTATATTCTCATAACCATCGAAAGATTCTTTGGAGGACATGTAGGTGTTCATGTACCTTCTTTTTATTTACTCAAGATGGCATCTAAATAATATTCCATGATTTCATGTAGCATTTCTTACAATATTACTATCATAGCTCTTTGTTAGGTAGCGCCAACATTTTTCAACCTAAATGGCATGACATAATAGCAAAAGGCACCCCAAGGAGTACTAAAATTTATTTTATGCTAATATTTAGAAGCAAATGTATCCAATTGTAACCAAAAAATACATCCATGGCTATCAAAATATACCCTTGATTGGTCTATTATGTGACTAAAGTTGAGGAGTTTATCATGGCTATCATAAGACACTTGTTGTAATCAAATTAGATAGATGGAACTATAAGTCTTTGTGAGATGGAATCTTGATACACCTATCATAATGTTATATAATATTATGTCTCACCTCGGTCTATATAATCAAGGAGCTCTCTTTTTATTCTTAACTCATTCTCACTATATACTTACATCCTTTGATAAAATAACCTTATTTTCTAATATTTTATCTCTCTTGTATTGGGTGGCTACATGTGTTAGAAAAATGGTAGAAGAATAGCTATAATAGAAGCTTTAACAGATTACTGTAAACCAAATTATGCAGTGTAAACCATATGGAGATTTAAACAAATATAATAATGAAATGAAAAACAAAAAACACAACACATAACACTGTGTTTACATGGAAACCCTTTCGAGAAGAAACTCCACCAAAGAAGAGATGAATAGTTGTATTAACAACAATGTTGTTTCACAATAAAATCACTCTAACTCCTCTTCAATCCAACAACATTTGTGTACATGTCAAACATCTCATAGTGTCTCCAACTCAACCCCTCAATATATAGACTCATGGGGGCTCAAAATACCACCATAAAACATTACCATGGCTCAAAACAAGGTTCGTAAATACCATGGTAAAAATCCATTCGACCCCTTACATGATAAACATGGTCTCTTACATGACATTACACCTTCTTACAAGATGCCATAAGAATCCCTATAAAATAGGAGATGCTCTTACATGCATCATAAACCATCAACAACTATGCAAATATTCTCTCTTACACATGTCATATATGATTCTCACGTCCAAAATGATATCCCCCATTTTTAGCCCTTATAGTTGTCATAGAATTCGTCATAACATCCTTAAAAATAGGCTTTCCATGTTATACCACTAAGTGGGCATCTTTTGACAACTAATAATTTATTTTTCAAGGCACTGACATGTGGAAAAAGTGACAACTCAAAATCTCACGCCCCTTTGATGGAGCACAAATATTTAATAACATAAATGATATTTATCCATGGGAAAAACTAAAGTAATAATAAATAAACAACTTAGGAATTGTCAAGGTTGAGACACCTTGATTCCCAACATGTTCTACCAAATCTTTCGTGGTATAGAACATTCTATACTCTCTAACATTAAACAATCATGAAAAGGATAATCCTAATAATATTATAATTGTGGTTGGCAAGACTTGTAAACACATTTTCTTGAGAATTGTTTGTAAAGACATGTGTGCATGCCTTTCTATAAGCCATGAGATTTTCCATCCAATTGTACTAGTTGTTTGTTAGCGAACATTAGAACAACCCTTAGGAAAGCAATACACATTTCATATAATAGAAGTTATGATTGAAAAGTTTGCTTCCATCTTTCATAATCTTAATGTCCTCAAACCTTCCAATAACCTTCTTCAAATGGAGAACTCAACAATTTACAAATATTAAGACATTAGAAGAAACCTTATATGATCAAACAATCAAAATTATAAATAAATTAGATTAAACTAACATTTTGAATAATTAAAATCATTTTAAAATATTGATGTAGACTTGGGAAAATAAATATATTGAGTTTCATTTATGTAGATGTAACCAAAATTCATGGTCTGAAGAAGAATCTAAGAATTCTTCATGAAACATGAAAAATACTAGTATGAGTTGACTAGAATAACAACTCACATTTCTTGTGAATATCAACACAATTCACTAGGCATTAAGGAAGTACTATGAATTTTTAATGCACCATTAGAATGAATAGTACACACATATATGACCATTGACTGTAATTACAAGAATATCTAAAAATATAGAATGAGTTAAGGGCATTAACAATTTTAATTTATGTCAAAAGGAGATGCTTGTTATAGAGTGTTATGATTGGGACATTTATTCAAATATTGGCATGCCCATTGAATTTCTCATTTAATTGTGTACCCACTTTAATGGGAAGGCCTTAATGACATGTGACATGCTCTTATTTTAAGCTTGCTTCATGGCTAGTTTCCTATTAACACCCATTTCACTCATATTTTCATTGTTTTCCATGCACTCATCATCTAACCACCATTATTGCGCCTTTATTCACCCTCACTTCCATATATTCTCTCCCTAGCTCAAAGTTATCATTTAACCCTAAAGTTCATATTCTAGTGGAAAATAGGGAGAATTTTATATTGCATATATATCTACTATACAATGTGTCATATTGACACAACCATTACACCTCTTATCATTGCAAGTTCTAGTAAATGAATTTATCATATTTCGTTATCAATTTTTTCTATTATCATCTCAATATAGGTTTTGAGATATGATGAATAACATTCAAGTGGACAATGTAGATCCATAAATTTTTTTTTTTTACTCAATTATATCATTTATGTGATATCCAATAAAAATAATTGATATAATATAACCTTGAAATCTGTATACAATAATAAAATTAGATATTCTTAAAAACCTTAATTTTCATGTATATGTTGATTATATATGAAATGGGGTAATACTTTATTTTCCCAAAACTTAAATTTTCCAAACACTCCAGTTTTGAAGTTTTCATCCATTATATTTGGGTCTACAATTTTTTTTTTAAAGGAACAACAAATAAAATAAACTTGTTTGTCCTCTCTTCCATCTTAGAGAGGTATTGCTTCAATAAGAATTTTCATTATGTCATTTTTAGTACCTTGGTGTGATATTGAGAATCCATCTATGTCCCTCCTTGGAAATAAAAGACATAGAGCTATACATGGAAACAAAATACAACCTCTTACAAAAAATTGGTATATCATGATATAAAACAAATTCTCCTTGTTTAATTCTTCTATGTTTAGTTCAATAAGCATCCTCATATGATTTAGAGCCTCCTCCCTAGTTGTTCTAGGGTTGTCTCTTACATAACATTCTATTGATTGAGGAATTTATACACGTTCTTTCTCATTCTTAACAACAAGAATGAGAAAAAATGTGTTATGAGATTTTATTAAACATAGAATTCATAATTTTAATAAATCAAAATTTATACTATGAAATGTGGTAGACAGATGCCTAAAAAATATTTAGAGTCATTAGTTAATTGACAAACCAAGGCTACACTACTTTCAAACTTATTAACTTTCTTCAAATATCATCTGGGAGATAGTTGTCGATTAAAGTCAAGGGAAATAATGTAGACACATGAACACTAGAAGATATTAAGGATTTCTTTATATATTTATATAAAGTTAGATGATATTCATTAGCAATCCATTTAGCATCTTAGAATTCTACCCAAATTTGTGTCCCTTACTACAATATGAGATATGAAATGAAACTTAAAATTAATAACATTAAATAAAAAATTTAAAAATCATAAAAAACATAAATTTAATATGTATAGATTTATAAACATCAACTTGGTACTAAATCACAACCCATAACTTAAATAATCTCTTATCCATTGTTGCACACACTTGGACCATGTATCTTTTCAACCTCAATAGCTATATCCATATATGCTTTATGGGCAAACTAAAGCCCAATTTGCATATAGTCTAGAAGTTGATCCATCATTGGCATATCCCAATTGCATATTGAATTCAAAATAAATATATTCATATACCAAGAAAAAATCAAAATAAAAAGATAAGATGTTGCACAATATTATGATTTAAAAAAAAAAAAAATTCAAATTAGGTTATGATAGTAATAAACTTTACAATAAATAACTTACTTGATGAAAGCCTCCCTAAAGGGTGTGAGGTCATCAATTGTTCCATAAGTATTAAAAATATCAACAACAATGAATGTACCCAATTTGACATAGTGTAATCTTGTTCCTCTAAATTCAAACTCCTATAATCTACATGTCTAACAAAAATAATATTCCACATCAATGTCTAAAGAAACTTAGTTTCTTCACAATCACCTCATCCCACCATCTAAATATTTGAATCACTACAAATATATAGCTCAATTTAAAGGATAAATAACCATAAGTTTTCAATGATTTTAAGCTTGACTCACTATTTTGAGGCTAAATTGATGAGCATGTATGTCATGAATGATAGATTGAATGTTTTTATTATACTTTTGACTCTATTCCTTTCCAATCTTCTAGAAAATATTGTTTAGTTAATTCTTATACAAAATTAATATAAAATTTGATATTAACTATCACAAAAAATTTATATATAGTTGTATTACTTGGTTAATTGTTTGAGTTCATTTTGCTAATGAGACTACAAGATCTTGAAATCCACTATTACTAGTTCTAAAATATTTTTTCTCCATTCACTTACCCTAAAAGAAGGAATTATCAAAACAACTAAAATTTGATACTTTAATTGAATTGTTTTTCTATTTCTAAAAAGGTTGTTAGGGCTTACTTATAGATTCCCTTCAACAACATCCAAGCATTTTTGTCTTATCTAAATATTTGGATAGAGTTCCATGCCTCCCACCTGACTACTCTATAGCTCCATGGGTATCTCATAACATATTCCACCTATAAGAAATAGAGAGTTATGATATCATTTGGTTGTTAACACACAATATGAACTTGAATAAGCATAAAATAATAAAAGAGATTTTTTGTGCTCTATTTTGCTAGAATTCGGGTTTTTTCTTTTAATTCATCATTCTTTTTGAGTGATTGTATTAGATATCTTAGGTGAATGCTTTAGCTTCTCATGATATTCCCACTTGAAAAATAAATCTTAAAGGCTACATACAAACCCAACATGGTTCTTATTTTTCTTTCAGATTATTATGTAGGGAAAATGAATTACCCTTTTTTATCTTTTAAGTTGTGAAATGTACATGTTGGATACATCTATTTAAGAAAAAACAACCCATAAACAAAAAAAAACATTTCCATATTTACTTGTTGCTAGTTTTAAAACATAATATAAAGACTTTAATAAAAAAATAATACATACTTATAAACATAAAGTATCTATTCACACAAAAAAATCAAAATTCCAATACAGTAGTATTGATATCAATAATGTTGTTTTCACTCCACCAAAGAAGTGTCTCTCTCCCATATCTAATATTATGGCAAGCATAACATAGATTTAATTAGAAAACATAATCTATTGCATGCATAGCTAGTAATTTTTGTACTAGTGTAGAGGAGGAGATGATAAGGTCAAAGGGGTATAGACATACTTGTGTGTATAATTCAAATTTACTTTTTATTTCTTCTTTGAAATGACTTGATTGTTGCAGAAGATTGTAGAGACTGGATTCACACCTACCAATTCATTTGCTCGAAGGCTTCTAGAGCCTTGTCAACAAAACCATTTCGTGCCTATCTTGCAATCGTGGCATTCCACAAGGCCACATTTTATTGGGGCATTTTGTCGAATAGTTCATGTGCCCTATCCATGCTTTCAGTTTTTGCATACACGTCTGCTAGAGCAATAACAACTACAACATCTGATGAAATTCCTCTATCCTTTATGATTTGATGGATGTCCATATACTGCTCCAAAGCTCTCATTTGGCACAGGATGGGAGGATGCTAGTAAAGGTTGCAGAGACTGGCTTCATGCCTGCCAATCGCATTTGCTTGAAATGAACGTTTATAAAACCTTTTCAACAAATCCATTTTTGTGCATATCCTGCAATCATGGCATTCAAGAAAATAGCTAACGAGCTGTGTCTATGTTTCCACATTTTGAAAGCACCCATTCGCCTATCCTTTATGCTTTTATGGATACTTCAAGCCCTACTCCACTGCTCCCATTTTGGCATAGGCAAGGAATACACTAGAAAATGTAAACTCATAAAGTTGGAAACCTATTTGTTGTGTATAGTCAAATAGTATGATTTCCTCCATCAACCAAATTTCTACAGAAGTGCAGGAACAGTTTTTGATTTTGAGTTTCGTTCTTCTTATGGGTGGGAACTGCTAGGGCCACTAACTGTAACCGCGAATGTTTAATGAAACAAAAAGGGATAAAGGAACATAACAGAGTAAGCGGGCCCACACCAGCCACCTAAGTGGTCAACGCTTAGAGTGTGTTGTTTAAGCCAGCCCATGTTGGCCAAGTGTGGAGGTTTGGGAGCAAAAGGAGCTTTCATTGAAAATGCACAACAACAAAGGTAAACCAATTTGTGGTCATGTGGGGACTATGGGAGGACTTGGCGCCTCTCAAGGTGCAAGTTGACTGAGTCAAGGGTGTTCCAATTGCTATCCTCTAAGCAATGGTAGTGCTTCTCAACCTCATGCCACTCCAATTTTCTGCACAAAATCAATCGCAATGAGGAAGCACTTGCCCTTACATCACACAACCAATGTCACAAGTACAAGAAAAATCCGCACAAGCAGGATTAGCATCCTAGCTAGCAGATCTGAGTTTTTATCCAATGTAATTTGCTAGAGAAAATAAAGAAAAAATGTGCAAACCACTCTAAAAGTGGCCACCAACCCAAAAATTTCTTCATAGAAAAAACCAAATACAAGATGCTTGAAAATGGCTGATTTTTCTCAGCTTAGGCTCAACCTTCCTTTACACAAATCGTGACATATGACATAGCAACACATGCAAATATCAAACTTGTGGGCTCATACCTCTGGAAATTTCCCAACAACAAGGGTCTATCGGCCTACAAATGCTTGATTGGTTTGTTTGAATATCCTCATGCTTCCTATAGCTACAAAATTTACTCTGCCTTCTAGTTTGTGGGTTGATTGATATTTGAAAGCTCAAATCTAGAGAGGGTCGCAACAATTTAGTTTAGAGCATTTCTATTCAACCTGCACTAGGGGAGAGGGGCCTATAATGGAGCACCCTAACTTCGCATTTCTCAAAATCTTATGTGGAAATTTCAAATCACTCCCAATTTTGTACAACAGTTTATTTGACAACTTACATGCTTCTATATTTCATTTTAGGGCCACATCAACATGCTTCCATTTGATGGAGGTCGTAGGAAATCACATTGAATAGCTCAAATAGTAGGTCATGGAAGTCGCAACAAGTTCTCGCCTTAAACGATCTTCAAAAATTATGAAGTCTCATAAGATACTAGCTGCCACCAAAGATATGAGATGGTTTAAATCACTACACTAGTCGCTAGGCATACCCTTTGATGGAAGAAATGTGATTCAAATCTTGTATCGTAACTTGCAAACTGCAAAAAATGGTAAAAAATTGCCACGAAACCTGTAAGCAAGCTGATAGGCCAAAAATATTACAATGATACCAGTCAATGCCCTTTAAACAGGCCAAAATGACCACAACTATGACATCTTTGGCAATTGCAAAAGCAATGGATGTGAGGGAATTGAGAAAAAATAAAATATCGACCCAACATGCGTAGGTGAGTAGAGGATAGATTGGCCCACTGCTATTTTTTTTATTTGCGTACAACTTTTTGTACAATGGTAAAAAAATATAAAAAATTGAAAATTATCAAATTTAATGAAATGTAAGGTATTTGTTTAGTTTTTGAGCCTTCTAGGCATAATGGAAATGTTCATTTGGCTCCATGACACTTCGTTGATAGGGCTATGTATGGAAAGAAACATGCTCTCATGGCTTTGATACCATGTTGCAATATGTCAATATCAAATAGCTCGAACTGATAACCTTCCACAAGTGAAAATATGAGCACAATAGTATGTATATCAATATAAAATGAAGAATGTATAATACAATGAGAAACCTTGCATATCTAGTAAAGGTAGAGAAGAGATAGGAAGATAGGACTAAACAACTAATTAGCCCTCTAAATGTGCAACACTTATGAGCTCATTTGACAAATGTGTGAGCAAGTGGCAAGTATGCATGCAATAGGTGTATCAAGTGATGAGGACACATGTCTCAATACTATGAAGTGAGATTAAAGGCTAAAAGTCCTAATTAAACTTAAGCTATGAGTGTGAATAGGTCAATCATAGAAAGTTGATATCCTATCTAGATGGATAAAGACATTATTTACACTAACAATTATAGTATAGTAAAATGGATGTTACCAATAGGTTCCTTGTGATTTTTTGATTAATTCTTAAAAAAAAAAATTAATTTCATATGCAAAATTTAGGCTTGTTGCAAGAAAACATGAAAAAGTGAGCTTCAAATTGAAATATTAGATAATTGATGTTGAAAAAATACCTATATCTCTATTAAGTTCTTGGAACTAGCATTCTAATTCCTATAAAAAACACAAAAAACCAACTCTCTAAGAAAAAAATATGCTTAGTTGAAAAAATAACTTATTTTTTGAGTAAAAAGGGCCCTTTAGCCTAGGAGGTGGAGCATTGCCAAATCGGTGGCACCCAAGAAGCATAAGGGTATTGGGATAGAGGAATTTGTCAGAGAAGCATAAGGGTGGAGCATCAACTTTTGGCCAGTGATGGCATTTATTTTCCTATCAATGTCAGTAGGGGAAATGGGTTTTTAGTAGGATTGTCAACAATTTAAGCCCCCTAGCAAGTATTTTAAAGCCTTGAAAGGGGGTCGTGAACCCCAAACCTACCACTTATACCAATGATGGGGGCATAAGGTATGAGGTATCTTGTGACCCCCTTAATTTTTTTATTAAATTTTATAAATTTATTTATTTAAATAAATTCTTTAAAATTTTATTTTATTTTTAAATTATAAATTAAAATTAAAGAAAAAGGTATCTACTAGTATGCCTATGTAGAGGTTATATGACCTCTCTAGGTAATTTTTTTCCTCAGATTGCAACTTTATTCTATTTGAGAAAATTGACATTCAATTTCTAGGTTTTGGTATCTTTTGGATGTAATGGCAATGGCTATTTTATGTCAAAATACATGAAACCTACAAAATATCAACTCAAATCCTACACACAAAACTTGCCAAATAATTTGTATAACACCCACAAAATCAATTAGATAAGGAACAATGTCATATTGGGTGTGCAAATGTACATTCAAGATATAAAGAAAAATAAAAGGAAGATTAAAGCAATACATAAACCCTCTATTCTAAAACAAGCATAACCTACGATTGAGGTAACAAGAGTTCAAATATAAAAAATGCTAGAAAATATTACCAACACAAACCATCTTTATTGAACTTGATTTCTTGAGACACAATGTATATGGTTTCTCAATGAAGTGTGATATTTTTGTAGCATGCACCTATCCATCTCTAAAGATCATTGATTCTTTGATGAAGAATTTAGTTCAATTTATTGATGTTTGGTTAAGGATGTGAATGGCAAGGATTTGATATTGAATGAATGGTTAAGATCAATTGAGAAATTAGTGGATAATATTCATTGACTAAGAATAGTCAAGAGGGGGTTATGATGGCTCTTTAGTAGCATCTATAATGGGTGAAGGTAATTAATAACTTTTATTTTATTTTATTTTATAATTAGTTGTACATGGGCTAAAATAGAAGGGAATCATAGAGGATTTATGATGGAATATGAATGGATAATTATATTTTTATTATTTTTAGAGAAATAAGTGAAAATAAATTTATTTATTTTGAGAAACATGAATGATCATTAGCCTAATTAACTAAATAACATGGATTATTTAATCAATGGTGGTCAATGAAAAGGGGAATTAACATGATAATGGAAAATGTAAACATGGTATAAGGATGTAATGTTAAGTGTGACATTAGAAGGTGATGAGAGTGTCTACACTAGTGAACCAACCAAAAGTAGAAGAAATAAATAGGCTAATGCAAGTAGCATCAACACTTTTAATGTTTATAACCTTTTCCTTCAATATTAATCAACACTAATCAATTTATTTCAATACAATTGAGGAAAGAAGGAAACCACTCCAAACCATCTATTATAGTTCATCTATTAATACATGTGAAAATGTAATTTACACCAAATGTTCAGGTAGTAGAAAAATAAATGGCATCGACATTCAATAAATATACACATTGTAATCAAGGTTACATAATGGTTATGGTAGTCAATGATTAATAACAAACAAGGGAATGGTGAAAAATACCAAAGCCAAATAAAAAGTGTGATGATACAACAACACTCATGTAAGAGAATCACATAAATCACATAAGCATAATTAGGTACAATTAACCACTAAACAATAGGAGAAGGTTACTAGGTCTGGACATAGTGTTCCATTACGCTAGTGTTCAAATCCACATGGATGAGAGAAATACAATGCCAAAACAATTGAGGATTCTCAAGAAAATAGCACAATCAATCTTATCTTATTAAATGTTATTCCCCTTCATGCCCTTTACATGGGCATAGCCCAATTATTAATAAAAATAGGGTTCCACTCTACTCCTAACTTTGGAGTTTAATCTTAGTTGAAGTTGTCCAAAAGGTCATGACACAAAAAAGAGGCTAAAATGTATGAAATCACCTTTCCAATGTGAGACATTATGTTCCATAAAATAAAATAAAAAATTACATGACATAAATCAAAATTCTACATTTTTATAATTTCAAAACCAAATTATATCATCTTTCTCTAAATATGATAGGAATCATAGTTTCTCAATTAGATATTTTTTGTGAGAACTCTTGAAAAAAAATTTAGTCATTTAATATTTATCAAGAAATCTATAAAAACACTCAAGAACAATATTGTAACAATACCCTTTTATTTTGAATCCATCCAACACCATAAATATGTAATCACAAAAAAATCATAGAGAAATTTTGCTATCATAATTTAGTGCTAAATTGAATATTTCAAAAATAAAAAAATAAATATCAACTTAAAATAAATGCATTGATCTATTATAAGACCTCAAGTTCAATTCCAACCTAAAGAGTGAGATATCATATGCAACCACTCAATATTGACATGATAAAAAGAAAGAACATCAAGAAAAATTATAAATAATAATAGAGAAATACCTTCCCTTTTTAAATCAATTTTCAAATAAATTAGAGATATTCCTTTCTCCCACAAATACCCAAAGCAAGGTTTTCAAAAACCATGTATCTCCAATGGTTTAGCAATCCACACACTAAAGTATCAATATTCATTTAAAAATAATACACTCACACAAGAGGGAGATAAGGAGACAAACAGAGAAAATAATAAGTAGTTAAATCCCTTCCTTTTTTTTTCCTTTTCATTCTAAAATTCCCTAAAATCCCCGAAAGAGCATTTTCTCCTTTTCACACCAAATAGGTTGCTCTTAAAAAGGTCATTTCACTTATACATTTTTTCTAATTAATATTTTCCTTTTGAAAAATCACTAATAACTATATTTAAAATGATTCTTTAGAATATGTTTAAATAATTAATATAACAATTTCACTAAATTAACTAATATGTTTAATTTAAACAATTATTTTTAAATTATTGCCTTTTTTAAATACTCACAATATTGAAATGTAAAACATCAACTCAAATATATTTTAATCTTTAAACTGTATAATGCATATTATTTTTTTAATAATATTCATTTAGATATTTCCTTCTTGATTAAAAATAATTTTATCTTCTTAAACTATGCATTTAGCTTAAAAGTGATATATTACATTTAATAAGAGCTTACATAATTAATTAAATCTATTTACTAAATTGAATTGTATATTATCACTCCTAATAAACTATTAATTTATTCTAAACACTTTAGAAACCCAACTTACAATTCAAGAAAAAAAATAGTTCACACAAGGAAAGCATGTAATTTTACAAGTTTCACACAATAGGGATTATGAATTGAAATGATTTAGATTAGTGGTCAACTAGATAACCACAATGAAAATCCTTTTATTTGCAAATGAATAATATAGGCTAAGTAACCAAATATACCACAAGAATGACAAGGTCACTAAGTTGGCTACAAGAACTACCTAGTATGGTGAGAAGGTTAAGTGAATACATATCTTTCTCTTGTATTTACTTCTACTAGTCAAGCACATGTTTATATCTTGCACAATCAAATTCAAACATCAAATTTTACAATGAACACAAGGGAAAAGGGTGTTCCACCTTTTGGGAGATGGAGCTTGGACCTATTTCACACTTTAGTTCACTAGGAAACCTAGATCCATCAACCAAGTGGCTTGATTAAGGAATGGCTAGGGGTTTCCTTGGATAAGTGGATGGGGGTTCACCATTAAATGAAGCTTCAAAGGGGAAATGAAAACACTTATGCACAAAACCCTAGAAATTTGAAAGAATGAGATCATATTGACAAATAAAATGAAATAGAGAGGTACCTGGAGGAATGGAGAGGCCAAAACAAGGTCTGTAAACCCTAGAAAATCTATTGTTTGAAGTAGACAAGGACTCATACACCAAGTAGGGTGATTTAGTCCTACTACAAGTTTTCTAAGCAAAATATGGAATCTTCTAGGGACTGATCTAGATCTACAAGAAGGTGGAAAAAAGGCTATACTAGGACTGATACGCCTAGTAGGGTGATTTATTCTAGTTACTAGGGTTTGAATGATACTTATGTAGCCTCTAGTGATCTTCTGTAGCTTCCTTCTTGTCCAATCTTTAGATCTAAAAGTCTAAATTCTGGCCTATAGATGAGTTTCTGTGAAGATGACAACTTCTTGACAACTTTGGCAACTTTTCCAACTTCTCCTTCAAATGATCTTCAAGCTCCAATTCACCTATATCTGCAAACACACATCAAGAGAGAAAAATGTTGTTTTGTTAGGGAATAGGGGTTTCCTTGGTCAAACATCATTTTGGTAATTAAACCTTGAAATGAAATAGAAAAGAATTTGAAGGAATGATGAATGGACAAATTCAATGTTGCAACTCACCAAACCCTTGAAATGAAGGTTGCAAACTTATGTGAAATGACTTCAATGGATGTGGATCTTGACTCTTGATTGAATGCTTGAAAATTTATCTTGAATGCTTTCTTGAATCATGAAACCTACATCACAAATGTTAGCTCACAAACACACATGATGCATGAAGACTTTGACATGATGCTTGAATCGTGAATGCAACTCCAAATGCTTAATTATTTGCTCTTGAATGCTCTTGATCTCATAAACTTGCTAGGATACTTTGATACTTGAAATTGCTAGGATTGCTTTTTCATAGAATTGCTTAGGAGAAACTTAGTGAAATGACCTTGTATTTATATTTGTTTATGCCTAGGGTAAGTGCATGGATCTATGATACAATTTTGGCTCTTAAGATGCCACTTTTTTTTTAAATCAACAAAATTTGATTTCCACGAGAAAATGAAGATAGTTACAATCAAAATTTCAAGATGCGGCAAGAACAAGAGTTGAAGTGCTTTGAGTCTAGTTTCTAAGCTACTAATTCTTTTTTAAATTAATGAAGATTAATGGTCTCAAAAGGGGGGGGAACAAGTCTTTTTTTTATCAAAAAAAATAGCATAGCGCCTAAGGGATCCCCCCTTTTTGATTAATTTTTTTTTAGAATTTCAAAAATCCAAATAGTGAGAAATTAGTTAACACCATGTACTTTATCCTCATCCTTAAAGATAATTTTTTTAATGAATATATAATATTTTATGAATTTTGAAAGTGGACACATTCTAAAAATCTAAAATTTGAGTGTGCTCCCCCCTAATTTTTTTTAAAACTAATTGAAAATTGATTTTTTTTTCATCTAGTCTAGTTTTAAAAAATGTAATTTGTTTCACGTTTCGATGAACGAGTATAAATCTATCCTAAAACTAGCACATGTTGGTTTTTGACCAAAAATAAGGGCATTTACAATAGAAGTTATGGATCAAAACCTTAATTGAATCAAAACAAAAAAAGAATTATATATTTAGATAGCTAATAGAGAGGTTAGCACCATCACAATTTTATTATAAACTTGCATTGAAAGATGTGCAAACGTGACAGTGAGCACAGATGAAAATATGAGGAAATTTGGCAAATCTTGTCAATTCACTAGTCAAAAGTAGGTCATTTGGTGAGTTCCAAATTTTGCGCTCACTAAATGACATGATTTGAATAAAATATTTCCCCCCTCTTTGGTCGACCACTTTGATAATGTTGAGAGTGCATAGTTTATGATCATAGATGGATAGTTGAGGTTTTACCTTTCATATGCTATTTGCCTTGTTACCCTAACTAGATAACTCTCTATCCCTCTGAAGTCGCTCTCTCTCAAGTCTCACTCCCTCCCACACTACCTAGACTACTCTCTCTCACTCCAATCCCCTCTCTCAGGTCTCGTTTCCTCCCACCCTACCTAGATAAATCTATCTCACCCCAACCCTGTTTCTCACACTCCCTCTCTCTCCCCCTCTGGTCTTTTTGTCTCTCTCACTCGATCTCCCTTTCTTAGGTTTATATATATATATATCCCCTACTCCCTCTCTCTTTCTCACTCCCTCTATCTCTCTCCCTCTCTCTCTCTCAAGTATCTCCCTCCCACCTCCTCTCCCTCTCTCTCTCAAGTATCTCCCTCCTACCCCCTCTCCCTCTCTCTCCTTGTCAAGTCTCCCCCTCCTACCCCCTCTCCCTCTCATAGTCATTCCATCTATCTCTCTCCTACTCACTCCCTCTCTCCCTACCTCTATATCTCCCCCTCTCTCTCAAGTATATCCCTCCCACCACCTCTCCCTCTCTCAAGTCCCTCTCTATCTCATGCCCTCTATCTCTCTCCCACTCTCTCTCCCTCTCCCTCTCTCTCAGGTCTCTCCCTCCAATCCCCTTTCCCTCCCTCTCTCTTTCTCAATTCTCTCCCTCCTACCCGCTCCCTCTCAGGTCTCTCTGTCTCTCCCTCACTCCCTCTATCTCTCCCATCCTCTTTCTCTCCACTCCCTCTATCTATCTCCTCTCGGTGTCTCCTCCACCCCTCCCTCTCTCTCTCCTTCTCCTCTCCCAGTTATCTCCCCCACCCCCTCTCTCTCTATCTTTCTCTTACTCCCTTCATCTCTCTCCCATCCCTCTATCTTGAGTACTCCCTCTCCCTCTCTCACGTATCTCTCTCTCACTCCTTGTATCTATCCCATCCCTCTATCTCCAACTCCCTCTCTCTCCTACTCTCTTAGGTATCTCCCTCCACCCCCTTTCTCCCACTTTGTCTCCCTCTCCTCTCTCTCTCTCTCTCCCTCTCTCTTAGGTGTCTCCCTCCCACCTCCATCTAGCCTCTCTCCCCTCTCCTGTGGGTATCTCCTCCCACCCCCTCTCCCTCCCTCTCTCTCAGGTCTCTCTACCTCCTACCCCCTCTCCCTCTCTCAGGTCTCTCTCTCACTCTCTCTAACCAGCTCTCTTTTATATCTCTCCCACTCCTTTATCTCTCCTCTCTCTCTCTACTACCTCTATCTCTCTCCCATCCCTCTATCTCCCACTCCCTCTCTCTCCCCCTCCCTCCCTCTCTCTCCCCCTCTCTCAAGTAGGAGGGAGAGACTTGAGAGAGAGAGGGAGTGAGAGAGAGAGATAGAGGGAGTGAGAGAGAGAAATACGGTTGAGGGTTGATTGTTGAGTGTTTAAGGGTTGAGGGATTAGGGTTGAGGGATTAGGTTTGAGGGTAGAGGGTATGGGGTTGAGGGTAGAGGGTAAAGGGTTTAAGGGTTCAGGGTTTAAGGGTTGAGATTTTAGGTTTTAGGGTTGAGTGTTTAAAGGTTTAAGGGTTGAGGGATTAGGGTAGATAGGGAGGAATGGATAGAGGGAGAGATGGAGGGAGAAGTGAGATAGAGAGGAGAGAAGAGGAGGGAGGCACAAAGATAGATGAGGTTTGATGATCCAATGTTTAGGTTAGAGGGTTGATAATTGAGGGCATAGGGTTGAGGGCCTATAGGGTTGATGGTTTAGGGTAGAGAGAGAGAGAAAGGGAGAGGGTTTAGGGTAGAGGGTAGAGGGTTTAAGGGTTAAGGGTAGAGGGGAGATAAATAGAGGGAGTGAGTGAGTGAGAGAGAGAGACCTGAGAATGGGAGAAGGGGTAGGAGGGAGAGACTTGAGAGAGAGAGATAGAGAGGGTAGAGGGTAGAGGAGTTTAAGGTTTAGGATTTAAGGGTTAAGGGTAGAGGGTAGAGGGTTTAGGTTTTAGGAGTTTTAAGGGTTGAGGGTTGTTGAGGTAGAGGTTAAGGGTTGAGGTATAGGGTTGAGGATTAGGGTTGAGGTAGAGAGCTAACAGGTTGAGGTAGAGGAGGTTTAAGGAGTTGAGGTTGAGGGTTAGGGTTGAAGGTGTTTAGGGGTTTAAAGAGGTTGAGGGTATGGGGTTGAGGGATTAGGGGTAGAGAGGAGGAATGGATGGAGGGAGATGGAGAGGGAAGACATGAATATATATATATAGAGAGAGAGAGAGAGAGAGATGGTTAGGTTTTAGGGTTGGTGTAGATGAGTCAGAAGGGTTAAGGGTGAAATTGAAATAGGTTTTAAGGTTATAGGGTTTATGATTCTGATTTAAGGGTATTAGAGGGTTTAAGGTTTAGGGTTAAGGGTTAGGGTGGGGTAGAAAGGTTGAGGGTTAAGGGTTTTAGGGTTTAGGGTTGAGGGTGGGGTGGGGTAGAGGAGTAGAGAGAGGGTTGAGGTTTAGGGTTGAGGGTTAAGGGTAGAGAATTGAATGGTTTAGGGTCCTATTGTTTAAGGTTAAATGTAAGAGGGTAGAGATGGGTTGATGGTTAAGGGTGGCAGTTTAAGGGATTAGGAGGTTTAAGGGTTAGAGGTAGAGGGTTTAGGGTTTAGGGATTATGGTTCTGGTTTAAGGGTAGAAGTGTAGGTTTGAGAGTTTAGGGTTAAGGTAGAGGGTAGAGGTTTAAGGTTAGAGGTAGAGGGTTTAAGGGTTGGGGTTTAGGGTTGAGGATTAGGGTTGATGGTTGAGGGATTAGGGTGAGTTTAGTTGGGTTTAAAGGGTTTAGGGTTGAGGGTAGAGGGTATTGGGTAGAGGGTATAGGGTAGAGGTTTTAAGGGTTGATGGTTTAGGGTTTAGGGTTTAAGGGTTGAGGGTATTGGGTATTGGGTTGAGGGTAGAGGGTAGAGGGCATTGTGTTGAGGGTAGAGGGTAGAGGGTTTAAGGGTTTAAGGTTTAGGGTTTAAGGATTTAGGGTTTAGGGTTTAGGGTTTAAGGGTACAAAGGGTTTAAGGGTAGAGGGTAGAGGGTAGAGGGTAGAGGGTAGAGGGTAGAGGTTTAAGGGTTTAAGGTTTAGGGTTTAAGGATTTAGGTTTAGGGTTTAGGGTTTAAAAGTTACAAGGGTTTTAAGGGTTAAGGGTAGAGGAGTAGAGGGTAGAGGCTAGAGGTTAAGGGTAGAAGGTAGAGTTTAAGGGTTTAGGGTTTAGGGTTTAGGGTTTTATAGTTAGAAGGTACAAAAGGGTTTAAGGGTTTATGGTTTAAGGGTTAAGGGTAGAGGGTAGAGGGTAGAGAATTGAGGGTAGGGTATAGGTTTGAGGGTTGAGGTTGAGGTTTTAGGGTTTTAATGGTTAAGGGTAGAGGTTTTGCAGTTTAAGGGTTGAGGGTTTATGGTTTAAGGGTTGAGAGTTGAGAGTTGAGAGTTGAGGGTTGAGGGTTTTAGGGTTTAAGGGTTGAGGGTTAAGGGTAGAGGGTAGAGGGTTGAGGGTTGAGGGTTACGGGTAGAGAGTAGAGGGTTTAAGGGTTAAGGGTAGAGGTTTTATGATTTAAGGGTTGAGGGTTTACAATTTAAGGTTTGAGGGTTGAGGGTTGAGGGTAGAGGGTAGAGGGTAGAGGGTAGAGGGTTTAAGGGTTTAGTTTTAAGGGTTTAGGGTTTAGGGTTTATGCCTCCCATCCCTCCATCTCCCACTCCCTCTCTTAGATCCTCCCCCCACCCTAATTGAATAACTCTCTCTCCCTCTCAAGTATCTCTCTCTCTCTCTCTCATAGGTCTCACTCCATCCCATGCTACCTAGACTAATCTATCTCACTCCAATCCCCTCTCTCACACTCCCTCTTTTTCAGGTCTCACATACCTCCCACCCTACCTAGAAAAATTCATTTCACTCCAACCCCCTCTCCCACACTCCCCCTCTCTCTATCTTCCCCTTTGGTCATTTTGTATCTCTCAGGTCTCATCCCTCCCAACCCTTCTCCCGTTGTCAAGTCTTTCCCCCCACCCTAACTAGATAACTCTCTATCCCTCTCAAATCTCTATCGCTCTCTAGTCTCAGTCCCTACCACACTACCTAGACTAATCTCTCTCACTCTTATCCCCTCTCTCTCTATCTCAAGTCTCACTCCCTTCCTCTCTATATTTGGAAAAAAATTCAAAGCAACACATTTGGTGCTCACCAAATTTGGTGAGCGACAAATGGGTTTTACCTTGAAATGGTAAAATAGGGGTTGACCCCATGATTCAAGCCCATATGCTTCTACATTTTTCTGGTTTAGCACTTTATCTGACTTAGAAATGCCTTTTTTATGTAGTTGACTCCTTGTTGTACCAATCTATGCTTGATCCATCACCTTTTTACCACCAATTTTCATGCTAGACAATGTAGAAGAAGACATTTTGAAGTTTCTAGATCATTTTACATTATCTCAAGTAATATATTCATTTTGATAATTATTGAAATGTTTATATTTAGTATATTTTTTAATTTTTGACAATATAAACTAAATTCCTTTAATGATTTTATTAATCATAATAATTGGACATAGAATTCAACATTGAATTAGATGGGAGTTGCATAAAAAAGTTTAATTTTTATGAGTTTGAAGAAAAAAATTGAAAAACATGACATAATTTAGATGAATTCATGTTTAAACTTATATAAACAACTTCAACTTAACATAAATTTTCCTATGAATTCTATTTGCATTGCTTATAGTAGTCCATTTCTAGCATAGCTAGTGGAATTCACTCTATTTCATTTTAGGTAGATGTTTATATTGAGTTTTTTTGTTTTGTTTTGATAATTTATAGACTATTCATTTGATGATTTTATTTAACTTGATTGTTACACATAGAATTCAACATTAAATTAGATGGATGTTGCATGTAAAAGTTTAATTTTTAGGAGATTGAAGATATAAAATTGAAAACCTGACATAATAGATTCAAATTTGTTTTTGATTATGGAACAAACAGGTTTTAGAGGGATCCTGAAACCCTTAACAGTAAGATAGTGTAAGATAAAACATTAACAGAGCACAGACAAAAAATAGGAAACTTCCCACAAAGAAGAACACACAAGATAACCAAGGCAGAAAAGCTAAAAAAACTAACAAAAAACCACAAAACAACCATCCACTAGGCCAGGTTCTGAAGGATCTTTGCTGCTTCCTACTCCAAATTGTTCATGTTGAGTGCAAACTTCTTGATCTCCTAGATGTTGAATAAATCTTGGTCTTCCTTCCTTTTCAAATTTTCCCTGGTCCTATTACTCAGCCCCCAAATATCTGACTGCCCTTCCTCATTGTCCAAATCAAGAAACACAACAGTCCTTACCTTATGGGATTTTTCTAGATTTTCCACCATGGTATTCATGGTATGTGCAGTGGATTTTAAAATTTTATGGTTCATAATCAACACTTTGTGGAGAGAAATTTTAATGTTCCTCAACTACTCCTCCATATCTACCTGCTTGCCATCATGATTGCATTTGAAATCTTGTAATTCCTCCATCGTTTTCTTGAGGCACTCAACCATAGACTTCTTCTCCTCTTCTGTCCATAAATCAGTAGCCCAACCACTTCCACTACCTCTATTATTGTCATTAGTAGCTTTCTCTAGTTTACTATTCATAGCTCTTTGATTTAACTTAATTTCCTTAATTTCAAAGAACACCCATCTCATAAGCCTAAAGTTATCCACTGCCCCATTACGAGCAATTGCAAGCTTATCAGTGGGAAATTCTTGTTCTTCCTTAAAATAATGATCCCCTTCCTTGAGGTCCATAGGGAAGCGAGGTCTCTCTTCTCTATCAGTCACAGGATGGCTGGAATACTCAGACACTAACTCTGATTGCAACTCCTCTTCATTCACATCATAGGAGGGGTCCTCTGACACTTTTCTCTTACCCTTTTTCAGAGTAGAATCCCTAGGTTTTCCCTTGTCCTTGTCATCAACCCTAACCTTAGGCGACGATGGCTGGTGAGGCAGAACCGACATGGCTTTGAAATGATCATAAATTAGGACAAGCAGTCCTTCATGAAGATTAGAATACCTAATGGGGTTCTGTCTTATGGTTTTTCAGACTACTATTCAAAGAAGATGCCAAATAAAAAGGAAAAGAAATCCTGACCTAGTGCCTAAAATGATTCAACAAGATGAAACGATACCCAAAGACTTTGGTATAACAACCATCCAAAGTAATATACTCCATTGACAAATTCAAAACCCTCCTCCAATGTGAAACAATTATGTTCGTGTCATAGTAGCTTCTGGAAGTCCTTCGTAACTCCTCTCTCTCAGCATTCGACTTGGGAAACTTGTTGACAGCTTCATCAGATTGTTTCATGTCCCTATAGAATTTAATACCCTCCATCGAGAGGCCAGTAACCTCAACAATCAGTTGTTCATTGATAATAACATGTCTGCCAAACAGGTTTATCTCACCATTTTTCCAATCTTTCTCAAAAACCCTAGTAACCTCTGGGTCCCAACCATGGAGCTTTTCAATAAAATAGTAATGCCACCTTTCTCCAGCTTCTTCCATAGCTTTGGATTGCTCTTTAACTATGCACTGCTTATCGGATGCACTCTGCGACTTTCGCCACCCATCGTATCGCCAACAGGAATAGAATAGTCTAGAACCCTGTAGAAGCAAACTCCTAAAATTCCCAGAAAGTGTGTGAGGATAATCACATGCAATCAGGGGATGAAGTAATTACTCGGACAACTCAGATTAATCATTAAAACGCAGTCCCAAGACTACATGGGAGGACACCCAACCATCATTCAATGGAATGGGAAATTGCACCTTCCCGTGAGCACGGTCATACGTCAATAGGGCTTTAACATCAACCTCCAACTCATCCTGCCCCTGCCACATCACCTTTTTTAGAGCTTTGACACCTTTTTTGGTGAAGAAATACGCCACCGTGTTTATTTCCCAATAGGCATGTGTAATATAACTTTTCTCAAAGGTATTAATAATTTCCTTAGAGAGATCTATCCAATTTTGTATAGACCATGAAGGTTGCTGACAACCCTTTAGACGTTGGATAATGTTATTCAAATCCCCTTCAATCCACACATATTTATACTTCAATTGGCTAGCCAGCTTCAAGGTTTGGAAAACACCAGTGGCTTCAGCCACATGGTTGGTTTGAGTGCCTAAAGGAACCGCAACAACCACAATAAAAACACCATTCTCATCCCTTATCACCCCTCCACTCCTGGCAGGCCCAGGATTTCCCTTGGTCATGCCATCAAAGTTGATTTTGACCCAACTAGGGGGAGAAAGACTCCAGAATATGCCATCTCTAGGATCCTTGATGCTTTTGGACATATTGAACATATCCACATTAATCTTCTAGGCTCCCACAATTCTACGATCATACTCCTGCATACTGACCTTACCTTTACCTTTAAACTTGTTGTTAAGTAAATTAAATTTTTTTATCACAGCACTAGTAATCTTACCAAAGACCACTTCCTCTGAGAGAGCAACATCCCTGAAGATTCTGTTATTGCGTTCTTTTTTTATACCCTAGGGAAGGTGAGGAAAGATATAGTTCCATAGCAGATTCAAGGCCCAATTCTTTGAGGGGGCCTTGCATTGGTTATAAAAATCCATAATAGTTCTAGGAAAAACCCAACTAAGATCCCACATTCGTAGAATCCTATACCATATGGCATGAGCAAATGGACAAAGAAGAAATAGATGTGAGGAGGTCTTAGTCTCAACACAACACAAATAACACCTATTAAGAAAAAGAGAACCCCCTCTTATAAAGATTATCATTGGTCAACTGCTTATTCTGAAGAAGGATCTAGACAAACAAATTAACTTTTGGAGTAAGGTTGTTCACCCACACCTTATTCCAAACAAGGACGTCAATGCCAGAGTAACAAGAAGCCATAGTAGAAGAGACAAAGTAGGTACCCAAGGACAATAGCTTCCAAATCAAAGTGTCCTCCCTCCCTTGAGAGTTGATCCTAATCGAATTAAGAAGAGCCTACAGAGGTTGAAGATCCTGACTAATAGAAGAGATCTCAACCCATTGATCATTCCTCCAATAATCCCCAACCAACCATCCAAACCTGGACTTGCAGTCAGTACTATATATTGGATTATTGCAAAGACACTCCTTGCCAATCCACTTGTCTTCCCAGAACCGAATTTTTTGTCCATCACCCACCTTCCAAAAAGCTTCTTTTCCAGCCAGGTCTCTAGCTTTAATGGTATTATTCCATAGAAAAGAAACAGAGGGAGGATTCTAAGAATTGAGAAAATCTTGAAAGGAGTCAACCTCCCTCAAGTATTCACTACGCCAAATAGAATTCCATTCACGAATGTTCACAAAAGCTCTCCAAACTTGCTTAGCTAGGAGTGCTTAATTAAACACTTTGATATTTCTCAAACCAAGGCCTCCAGACTTCCTGGGTCTACACACTCTCTCCCAAGCCACCAAAAAATCCTCTTCTTCTCCTCAACCCCTGACCAAAGGAACCATTTATGGATCTTTTCAATAATATTAGCAAACTTAGTCAAGATCTTGAACAAACTAAGGGCATAAACAGGTAGATTCTGAAGAGAAGCCTTAAGTAACAAAACTTTTCCAACTTGACTCAAAAGGGACCTTTTCCAACCAGATAATTTCCTATTAAACCTATCAACTAGAGAAATCCAAAAGGATTTTGTAGGTTTGGACCCTAAAGGAAGGCCCAAGTAAGTTGAAGGAAGGGAATTAACACCACAACCCAGGATGTTTGCAATCTTCCTCTGTTTGTGCTCAGGGGTATTTGAAAAATAGAGGGAACTTTTGGCCCTATTAATCTTTTTCCCCGAGCCCTCCTCATAAAGAACAAGAAAACTCTTTAAAGCTTGGGCTTCACCAATAGTAGCACTTCCCATAAGAATCGTATCGTCCACAAAATGTTGGTGTGAATAGACCATATTTTTCAAAGAGGGTTTTAAACCTTTCAAGCTACCTTCTATCACTCTTTTATGCATGAGCCTCCCAAGACTTTCAGCCATGAGGGTGAAAAGAATAGGAGATAGAGGATCCTCTTGTTTGACTCCTCTTGACACCTTAAAGAAACTGGAAGGAGAGCCATTTATGATCACCGAGGTGCTAGTGGTAGAAATAAATTCCCATATCAAATGTAGAAATATTTCAAAAAACCCAAAGGCTTGTAAGACTTTAATCAGGAATTTCCAGTCCACCCTATCATAGGCCTTAGCCATGTCTAGTTTGAGTAAGAATCCTTGGTTTTTCAAAACTTCAAGGGAGTGGATATTCTCATGAACCATGATAATTGAGTCCAGAATCTATCTACCTGGAGCAAAGCCACTCTGCTAAGGAGATATCAACATAGGAAGAAACCCTAACAACCTAGAAGTGATCACTTTAGAAATAATCTTGTAAAAGGAGTTGCATAAACTAATAGGACGAAAAGAATCAAAAGAGTTAGCACTAGGAAATTTAGGTATAAGAACAATGAAGGTAGCATTAAGCTCTTTCAGTAGTTTCCTAGCCCCAAAAAACTCTTTAACAACATTAGTAATATCATCAACAACAATTTCCTAGAACACTTGGAAGAAGAACATGGGGAAACCGTCTGGGCTAGGGGCCTTATTGCCTTCAAAAGAAAAAATCGCCTTCCTAATCTCATCCTATGAAGGGATAGCCGTCAAGAGCTTATTTTGATGATCATCCAAGACATTAGGAATGGCCTCAATAAGAGTATTCTAAGCATCCACATTCAACTCTTCTCCTGAAGAAAGAAGGTTAGCAAAGAACTGAATAGCTTCACTTCTAATCTCTTCCTCTCTCTCAATTTTGACCCCATCTTTCATTATATAAGAAATTCGATTATAGGCCCTATGTTTCATGGTAGTCAAGTGGAAAAACTTGGTGTTCTTGTCCCCAACAGCAAGCCAAGCACATCTAGATCTTTGTTTCCAATAATCCTCTTCTTTCGAGATAATATTATGATATTTAGAGAGTATTTCATTTTCCTTTAGAAGGAGGTCTCCCACGTAACCATCTCTCTGGATACAGTCTTGAATATCCCTTAAATCCTATTGGATGGCAGCTTTAGACTAAAAAATATCCCTAAAGACTTCCTTGTTCCAAGTCCTGATCTTAGATTTAACTTCGCCAAGTTTCTTAGCCACTCTAAACATGGCAGTACCACTAACATTTATGTTCCACCACTCTTGAATGCAATTAAATATTTTGGGATGAGACAGCCACATTTTCTCAAATCAGAAAGGAAAATTCCTCTTACCTAACACAGACTCAGCCACAAAACTTATTGGGAAATAATTTGAGCCAATTTTGGAGAGAGAATTTAACGAACAACAATAGTCCTTTAGCTAGTTGTCCGAAATTAAAGCCATGTCAAGCCTTACTTGAATGAGATCATTCCCAACTCCCCTATTAGACTAGGTGTAGGTGGCCCCCTTGAGGTCCACATATGCAAACATTGAGAATTGATAAAATTCATCAAATCTAACTTACTATCCATTTGAATATGAGATCCACCAAATTTTTCAGACCCCAACAAGGGTGTATTAAAGTCCCCCATGATGATCCAGTTCTCATTCGGAAAGCATGACCTAAAAAACTCAAGTTTTTTCCAAAAATTCCTTCTAGTAGTTTTACTATTGGGTGCATAGATATTAGACAAAATCCAACTGAAGTCATCTCTGATATGCTTAAATCTGATGGCCACATGATTAGCATCTCCCAAAATCGGAGTTCCTTGAATACGGTTATGATTCCAAAAAGTCACCAAGCCCCCAGAGGCACCATCTGAACTATAGCCCTGCACACCACCATTCTCAAAAATATTAATCTTCTCCACACGATCTTTGGAAAATTTAGACTCCTGAATAATAAGAATGTTCGGCTTATGGTCTCTAGCAAAATTGTGCAAATTTTCCTGTTTATGGGAACTATTTAGTGCCCGAATATTCCATGACATAACTTTCATTTTTTAGATGGATTTCTACATAAATCTAGGATGGTTTTTTGAGTTTTGCCCGCAATTTTTTCACTATACTCCTGCTCTCTATGCCATTTAGTTTATTTTCTACCTAAACCTTTTGGCATTCCAACATCTGCTTTAGCCCTATTTCTTATAGAAACCCACACTGTATTATTCCCCTTTTTACTCTTCTTCTTCTCAACTTTGGTGTATAGGTTTTCTTCTTCTAGATCTAGATCCTCTAGACCCATAAACTCTAGCCCATCCATAAAGTCATATATTGTAGCGACTCTATGTAACTTATTAGTCTAGACCCATAAACTCTTGCCCATCCATAAATTTGTTATTAGTGATGGTTGTGGGAAAACTTTTATTTTCAACTAATTTGGAAAACCTAAGAGCTTTCATTAATGTTAATGCTAGTTTCCTTTAATTTTTTTGTGCCATAAAAAAATCACCTTCATCACGTGCTTAGATAAATTCAAGTGACTTGACATAGTTTTTTTAATGCAAGATTCCATTCATTCATACCGTTTACCTTTCTAAGAAAAAAGAAAAGGGAAAATTTTGTGCAATTGAAAATGCTTTTTGTCTTTCTAAGTTACCTCATTTCCAAAGAAATAGTGAATAATTCCAAGATATAGCATCACAAACCCTTCTTTGAATTCATGTTCTTCATGGCTTGGTTGACAATCACAATGTGGTTTTGACAACAATAAGCACAAGATTCTCTAGTTTCCAAAGGTGGCAGCAACTTATACCTTGGGTTTCCAATGATGATTTAGCAACCCTCCTTTTGTTAGCACATGCATATAGGCCTACAAAAAATTAGTACCAATTTTCATATATTTTCACCAGATGCATCAAAAGTTATGGGTTTTTTGAAGCTCGCTATAAACCCTAGGTTGGGGACAACAATGTTTGATAAGATATGTAATGTTTGGTAAGTCACATTAGTTATGCAATGTAAATTAATGATTTGAGTTTTAAAGATATGCAATGCAATGTAATCAGTGATATCAATATGTTTCATAAAATGCTTGGTGTGTTTCATAAAATGCAATGTAATCAGTGGTATGGATACTTTGAAAAATACATTACTTACTTTTCTTGTGGTATGGAGGTAGATGTATGTATGAAAAATGTTCTAGCATAGAAATTTTTGATAATTCCAAACATCTCGCTGCCTTCTTTCATAAAATGAAATGTAATCAACAATATCAATATGTTTCATAAAATGCATTAATTACTTTTGTTTTATGTGTGTTTGTGAACATGTAGCATTCAACGCCATGCCGAGGAAATATCCAAAGGCTATAACACTAGAAGAACATGTAGTTAAAAATGAAAGGAGAAGAGAATCAAAAATTGTAGCTCGTGAAGCAAAGGAATTACAGCCCATAAAGCCAAAAATTCTCGTCCAACCTAAGAGAGATGTCCAATTGGAAAAACAAAGGGAACAAATGAACAAAGTTTGTGGAAGGAAAAAAATGGATCTTGAAGTTTGGGGCACATCATAAACCATAGGTGAAGTTCAATGCACATCTCCAGTTGAAGACACACTAGCAATAGCATGTGGTTTTCCAAGTACATCAGAAATCACATCTACAGTTGAAGGCACACCATCAACAATATTAGATTTTGAAAGTACATCAACAAACACATCTCTATTTGAAGGTACTCCACAAATGACATCTCAAGTTGGAGGCACAACATTGTTTACATGTCAATCTCAAGGTATGTCATCAATTGCACCTCCAATTGAAGGTACAACATCTATCCCCGATGTTGTTGACATTCCTAATGTTGACACAAATTTACATTTGAGAACTCCTCCTAGAGTTTTGCATAGAAAACCTAATTTTTTTATTGATATTGATTCCAATGTTTTGAAATGGATGCCTAATATGATTCCAAAACATTCATGTCAAAGATATGCACAGAGGATATGGAGTTTATTTTTTGAGAAGCTAAGTGAGGGTGGAAGATGACAACTATTTGTTGAAATGATGAGGCAACTCAAATTTAGGCCCACCATGAAGGCTCTTGGGCTAAGAGTTTCAAATGACTCAAGTGAAAACTCCATTGTAAAGAACTTGATGAGTGCATACGAGAAGTGGGTTCTACCTCACACACAAACGATAGTTGTGCTACACAACATGTGATGACAACAACACTGTTAAGCAGTCAAACAAGGAACAAGGTGAACCTTACTGCTACGCCCTTAATATTATTGTACATCGGGTTATGAATAGTCGGCTTGTGGCTATCTTAACTCTCTATTAAGTCATATTATCATTAGTATATTGTTATTTAGTTGTGTAGGTAGGCCTAAGACTTATATAGGTGTGTCTAAGTCAGCCTAGGTGATATCCTAGGCATAAATAGGTATATATAGGAGGTTGTGAGTCTTATTTCATCATCAAGTTGTGAAGTGTGTTCTCATTAGAGATATTTGGAGGTTTTCCCCCTCGAAGTGGCTTGTTATTCTCATTCATTATCAAGTATTTGCAGCATATTTTATATTATATTCTTATATTGTGCAAGTTATTTCATAACAAGTGGTATCAGAGCATGATCTTGGCACCATAGAGGCAAGGTTTTTCTCAATTTTGGAGTCAATTTTGGGAAGAGCATATCTTTCAGATTTTGGCGAATTTTTTTCTGATTTTTAAAGGGTTTTTGAAGATCATATTGAAGAAGCTACAGTACATATTTCAGAAGAATTGGAGCAGAATTAAGCGAATTATTGCATAATTAGGGTTTCTACACTATTTTTTTGGAATCTACATATCTCGCACATCTTGTTGAATTGGAGTCTAATTTTTATTGGGTTTTTGAAGACATACTAAAGGGGATTACAGTAAAAATTTAAGATAATTTAAGTTTCATTTGTGTGATTTATTTCAACTTCAGTGGTTTCCATCATGTCGGGGCCTAGAACAAGGGGTAAAAAGAATGTCACTCCGGGGAAGACTCCTGATAAGGATGGTGAAACAATCGAGGATATTACTCATAATGAGGAAATAAATAAGGTCAAGGAAGACATTTCCTCAATTAAGATAGATATGTGTGACCTAAGAGGAGATATATTGGACATACGAAACATGTTAAGCAACTACATGGCAGAATCAAGAAAGGAGTTCTCAAGCGGCCAAGGTGAAAATTCTAGGTCAACTACTACTGACACAAGCTTTAGTACTCCTATGGGATCTAGGAATTTATTTCCAAGGGTGGATATGCGCAAGTTTGATGGTAAGGATCCTCTAACATGGATAAACCAAATGGAGAATTTTTTTGAAGTACACCAAATCCCAAATGGACAAAAGGTCACCATGGCTTCCTTATATCTAGAACTAGATCAATTCATTTCATCGCTGGCTTTGCACTCATCAAAGTAAAAAGGGGCTCACCATCTCATGGTCAATTTTTACAGAGGAACTCCAAGCACAATATAGCAATAGCGCCACGAAACTTCTTCAACCACTAGCTAAACTTCAACAAACAGATCAGTTAAGGATTATATTCAGAATTCCAAAATCTATCCTTAAGGGTGGATACAATTATGAGGAAAACTTGAATGAATTATTCTTGGGTGGTCTCATGATCACATTCAACATGAGGTATGCATGTTTAGCCCTAGTTCCATAAATGAGTCTTTTATCTTAGCACGTAGCGTAGAGGAGAAATATTTGATTCCTAAGAAGCAAGGGGCTAATGTGACAAGAGAGAAAGGATATTCAACACAACCTACTAAGTTGACTCCACAACAAATTGAGGAGAAAAGAGAAAAAGGCTTGTGTTTCAATTGTGATAGCAAATACAGTCGAGGACATAAAATAGTGAAAAGAAATTGTTTTATATTGAAGGTCCCAATGAGGAAGAAGAGGAGGAACCCATACTAGAAGATGAAAGGGAGTCAAATGAGGAATCACATGATTCTCAACCAATCATTTCTTGTCATGCACTCTCAGGTTTTAGTGCTCCACAAACTCTCAAGGTGGTGGGGTTCCTAAAGAAGCAGAAGGTAACTATGTTGATCGACTCAGGTAGTACTCATAATTTCATCAACAAAAAGTTAGCTACTCGTCTAAATTGTTTCATATATCTAGCTCTAGAGTTTCAAGTTTTGATTGCAGATGGTGGTACAGTTAGTTGTTCAGGGAAGTGTCATAGCATTAAATTATCCATGGGAGATTATAAACTTGATACCCCAATGTATGCGATATCCATGGGTGTAGCAGATATTGTTTTGGGAGTACAATGGCTTACTACATTAGGAACAATTGAGATGAACTTCCAAGAACTATTCATGAGATTTCAATTAGAAGGAAGGCTAGTAGAGCTAAGTGGGTTGAAGGAAAAATCTCCACAAATGGTAAGCTCTCATCAAATGCAAAAGTTGCTTAAGAAAGGAGTGGATGGATTTGTGGCCCAACTATGTTCATTAGAAGTCTCTCAATCTAATACTCCTACTCATCCAGATTTGCAAGCTATAATTGATCATCACTTAGTTGTTCTTGGAGATATGCCTAAAGGACTTCCTCCTAAGAGGGATCATGATCATGCCATACAGTTAGTCCCAGGGAGCCAACCACCGAACATCAGCCTTACGTATCCACACATGCAGAGTGAGATAGAAAAAAGATTGTTGAAGAGATGCTAGAGGCAGAATCATCGCATAGCTAAAAGTGCTTACTCCTCACTGCGGGTGATGGTTCGTGAAGAAGGATGATACTTGGCGATGTGTCCGTATTATAGAAAGTACCAACATGTACACCATTAAAGATAAGTTTCCATTTCCAGTCATTGATGATTTGCTAGATGAATTAAATGGAGCTATGTTTTTTACCAAGTTAGATCTTAGATCTAGCTATCACCAAATTCGGATTAAGGAGGAAGATATTTGTAAGAAAACATTTCGGACTCATGAGGGTCATTATGAATTTTGGTGATGCCATTTGGTCTTACCAATGCACCATCTACATTCCAAAGTTTGATGAATTCCATTTTTAAGAAGTTCTTGAGAAAGTTTGTGTTAGTATTCTTTGATGATATTTTAATTTATAGCAAGACTTGGGAAGAACATTTGCAACATGTGGACCAAGCATTACAAATACTTGAAGATCATAAACTCTATTCTAAGCCATCCAAGTGTGCTTTTGGTCTTACAGAGGTGGAGTATTTGGGACACATAGTTTCACATGAAGGAGTAAAGGTGGACCCTAACAAAATTAAGGCTATCATGGAATGGGCTATTCCGAAAACCATTAAGAAACTAAGAGGATTCTTGGGATTGACAGGGTACTATAGAAGATTTGTGAAGAATTATGGTAGTATAGCAGCACCTCTCACCACTCTATTGAAGAAGGATTCTTTTAACTGGAACGAGTCCGCCAATACAACATTTGAGAGATTGAAGGAGGCTATGCGTACAACTCCAATGCTTGCCACTTCTGACTTCACCAAGGAATTCATTATGGAATGTGATTCTTCTAGAAATGGGATAGGAGCAGTGCTCATGCAAGAAGGTTGACCAATTGCTTTTCAGAGTCATCAATTAAAAGGTAAGAATCAACTAAAACCTATTTATGAGAAGGAAATGCTAGCAATACTCCATGCAGTGAAACAATGGCTGCCTTATCTATTGGGTAGACATTTCAAGGTTAAGACAGATCATGATAGCCTAAAATATTTTTTGGAACAATGACTATCTTCTGAAGAGCAACAAAAATGGGTCACTAAGATGTTAGGATATGACTTTGAGATTGTATATAAGAAAGGGAAAGAAAATATTGTCACAGATGCACTATCAAGGAAGGATGAGAAAGATGAAGCCTTATTGTTTTCCCTTTCAATATTACAAGCAAATTGGGTGGAGGAAGCCAAAACAGAGTGGAAAAATGATGTTGCGACAAGTAATCTCATCAAGCAATTAAAAAGTGATCCTAGTAGTTCAGATAAGTTTTGTTGGAAGGGAGATACTCTTTGGTATAAAGAGCATTTGTATCTCTTCAAGAATTCCAACCTTAAAATCAAGATTCTCACAGAGTTGCATGAGTCTCCAGTGGGTGGTCATTCAGGATTTTTGAAGACATATCATTGAGTCAAGCAAGATTTCTTTTGGGAGGAGCTAGAGGGTGATGTTCAAAAATTTGTGGTTGAATGTTTGGTGTGTCAAAGGCATAAAGGGGAGACAATTAAGACACTAGGTCTCTTGCAACCCTTATCTATTCCTAGCCAGCGTTGGGAAGAGGTATCCATGGACTTCATCACAGGGCTTCCCAAATCTAAAGGTCATAATGTCATCATGGTGGTAGTTGATCGGCTCACTAAATATGCACATTTTCATTGTGACATAGTTAATATCCTTTACAGCAAGTACAAGCATAAAGCCTTTTGGAGAATATCCAAAAGCTACATGGTACACCTAAAGTTATCAAGTAGTGATCGTGATCCATCTTCACTAGTCACTTTTTGGAAAGATTTATTCTCATGTTGGGTACTCAATTGGCTCTTAGCTCTTCATACCACCCTCAATCGATGGGCAAACGGTTGCTAATAAGTGTTTGGAAGGATTCACGTTGTTTCACTTCGTAGAAACAGCCTGGGTAGATTGGCTTCCACTCTGCAATGGTGGTATAACACTTCTTTTCATAGCTCATCGCCGCCCCCATTGTTGGCACTTTATGGATATCATCCTCCTTCCATCACATCATCAATTAAGGTGTCCCCAAGAGTTCGTAAAAGCAAGTAGGAAGACCACTTGCTTCATCAACAAACAAGTACTCTCGTGACCTCAAGGAGAATTTAGCCATGGCACAAAATCGAATGAAACAATAGGCGTATCAACATCAGAAAGGAAAGAAGTTTTGAAGTTGGGGATTGGGTCTTCTTGCGACAAGAACCTTATATACAAATCCTCACTAAAGCAGCAAAGAAAGAATAATAAGTTGTCTCCAAAGTATTATGGTCCATACCAAATCATGCAGAAGATCGGTAGTGTTGCCTACAAGCTTGAGTTTCCACCAACAACAAAGATACATCTAGTTTTTCATGTTTCCTGTTTGAAGAAGGTAATTGGGCATAATATTCCCACTCAAACAACACTTCCCGAGCTGGATGAAGAAGGAAGAATCATTTTGGAACCAGAGTGCATTCGTCAAACATGCACAAAGAAGCTAAGGAATAGAACTATCACTGAGTATCTCATCCAATGGAAGAAGTTACCACTTGAAGATGCCACATGGGAAGACGAGAGCTCATTCAAAAAGCTCTAACTTGATTAGCATTGAGGACAATGCTTCTTTGAAAAGAAGGGGGCATGCTACTCCTTTAATATTATTGTACATCGGTTATGAATAGTCGGCTTGTGGCTATCTTAACTCTCTATTAAGTCATATATCATTAGTATATTGTTATTTAGTTGTGTATGCCGGCCTAAGACTTATATAGGTGTGTCTAAGTCTGCCTAGGTGATATCCTAGGCATAAATAGGTATATATAGGAGGTTGTGAGTCTTATTTCATCATCAAGTTGTGAAGTGTGTTCTCATTAGAGATATTTGGAGGTTTTCCCCCTCGAAGTGGCTTGTTATTCTCATTCATTATCAAGTATTTGCAGCATATTTCATATTATATTCTTATATTGTGCAAGTTATTTCATAACACTTACAAAAACAAGTAAGTCTTTGAAAATAAGAAAATCACATCTAATGAGATCCAAAGGAAGAAGTGAAAGAGTGGAGGATCCAAATAGCAATGAGTTATGGGAATTCTTAGGTAGAGTGCCACGGAAAGATAAAAGAATTGCTCAAACCTTGAGATCTTTAATAGTAGATTATTGGAAGGATAACACAAGGACCTCTCCCAATCAAAGAGATGTTGTAAGAAGGATAATTGGTAGTAAAATCTATGAGCCACATCCAAAGCATTATTTGGATACCACTCAAACCCAATTTTTTGCTGATTTTGTATGGAAGTTTCCTAAAATTAAAATATGTCAAAGGTATTTTAAAATGCTAAATCCTTTGCATGTCAAAATAAATAACACACACACTACTTGTTGTTGTAGAATACATATTGAGTTTTCTAACCATTATGATTTTTATCAACGTATATGTGTAGATATGCATACTAACAATGTTTTGTAGGAATGTAACATAAGGCCTCTACCTAAATCCTCAAGGGAACTCTTATCTTCCATTTTATGTGAAAGAGTGGATAGTAATTTTTTTTACAAGAATTCATGTTTGGATGGCACATGTGATCATTGTAGTGGCATGCAACATTTTCCAATTTTCCAACACATGGTTAGTACAGACATAATTGGAGATAGAATTGTGGAATTTGGCAAATACAAGACAGTGGCCTACAGTCTAAAAGATGGGAAAGAAGAAAAGAAGTGTGAATTGGTCAGTGATAAGATTCCAGTGTATTAGTTTATGGGCATTTTCCATGATTAGGTGGTCTATGAGTATGCAAGGCATACCCATAGAGCTCAATGGTTCGACTCATAGTTCAAGTTATGCAAGGACACATTTCCACTTCATAGCATCATTTTCATTGTCGACTTCACAAAGAACTACACACTATAGCCATAGAACGAGGTGCAATCATAGTACTACAACTCCAAATAGGTTGCTATATTTGTGCATATAGAATTCATTCATGCAAATGATAGTACATAGGATAATAGGAAAGTACTGAGGGAGTATCACTTTTACATTAGTGATGATCACACACATTCTATAGAGTTTGTGCAAGGTTGCTTTCAGATGTTCTATGTTGATCTAGCTAGTAGGGGCATATCATTCAATCAACATATCATTTGGTTAGATAATTGTACATCACAATTCAAGAACTACAGAATGTTTTACTAGTTGAGTAGGATGCATAGGATCATTGGTGTTCCCCATATGTGGAACTTCTCAGAGGTTAGGCATGGAAAGGGGGAGCATGATGGAGTAGGTGGATGTATCAAAAGAGCCTTAGCATGAGAAGAGTTAATGTACAAATGCAGTGTAAAGTTGACAGATGCAAGATCAATTATCGAGTGGTGCAATCATGCAATGGGTCCAGGTAGTGAAGTTAATTCTTTAGTTCATAGATTTTTTCATTTAGTAGATGATACTAACATTGCAAAATATGAGGATTTTTGTACACTAACAAGATTGAGCGAGCTACACTCTTTTAGAAGCTCTGGTGCAGCTACATGGACTATCCATAAGAAGAAGATGGCATGCTTTTGTTCAACATGTACACTTCAAGCATGGAATGATTGCAAATCAACAAAGTGGGTTGATGAATGGTCTATAAGAATTTTAACCCCACTTAACACTTATTAGCTCCTAACGGCTCTACAAATCATGGAGATGCAATCATTTGTTGACTTTGATCATGTATTAGACCTACTAGAACTAGGTAATACATCTTACTTTCAGGTTTTATTTTGATGTTCATTAAATACATCTAACAAAATGAACATATCAATGCAGGGAATGTTTATGCGGTGATTGTAGATGAAGACAATGAAGAGGGTACAAATGATTGCCTATGTCGTATTGAGGCCAAAAAGAAATTGGAATCCCTAGTTATAAATGGATAAAACATAGAATATCCTATAGATTCAATGGTTTTTACTAGAACATGGCTTAGAAGGTACCCAGTTAAGAATCCTACAGTTGGTTGTTTGAGGACTTCGACACATATCAAAAGATTCTTCACTACTCAAACCTTGTCATCACAACCAACGTTCATTTGATCAAATATAAGGGAAGACCTCCAAACAAGAACTCGTGGAAAGTGTGTGAGTTTGATCACAAGGAAATACTTGACACAATAAAGAGTAGGGAAAACCCAGATGGTTCCCTGGATTGATTTGTAAGTATGCACATTGAATTTGTAAAGTCATGTTATTGATCATTGCTTTCTATCAAGCATTTAAGTTTGATTGTAGAAGGGTTTGCAAAATTGCATTATTGTTAATTTACAAAATGATAATTATATGCTGCTCCGTATTGACCACCTTTAAGTTTGTATTCTCTATTGGTGTTTGATGCCATATGCATTTAGGACTGTCATTGATGCATTTGTGACTGTCTTTTAAAGTTTTAACCCACTTATTAATTATATTTTGATTTAGTGAAGAGATATGCAAGACTAGTGAAGGAGAAAAAATGGAAAGGCTTCATTAAAGATTGTCAACTTAAGAAAAGAACAACATTGGTTTTTGGTGCATTTTCTAGTTTTCAATCTTCTCTTTCTTTTCCATTTTGTAGATTTCTTGGATTCTTATATGCTACATGTTTTATATAAATTATGTTTATATAGATTTGAAATTTATACATAGGATCATTGAGAGATGAGAAAGTAGCGAAAGATGGGTCAGATCACCATTGTAGGACCCTCAATCGATCTACTTATAGCATGCATGAAGGTGATAATAGATCTAGTCAAAAGGTGTATGTCTGACATTATTCAGTTATTGGTCTTTTAATGATTTTTATGTGAGTCTATTTTTGAAATTGTTAGGCTTTTGCAAGTTTTTGTGGACCATATTTCAGTGAGAGTACACAACCACAGAGAGGCTACTACCCATGTGTTTCCAAGGGAGCAAGGAATGTACATGTTTTGAAGCATTTTGGAATGCAAATAACTGGGCCACCTAAGGTGTATTGGAGAAAACAAACTGAGCAACAACTCCTTTTGTTTCTTCTTGTACAATATATTTCATGATCTAGGCTGCAAATGGGATGATTATTTCCTTGCATGTATTGCTACAAGTATTGAGAAATGGGAGGATTTTCAAGATGTTCTTCCATCACTATTGTAATATTTGTTATTGACTTAGTGTATTTTTTGATATACAAAAATTATGAGAAATTAATACATGCAAATGTGTATATTCCTTAATATATGCCTCAAATAAATGTGTAGATTAAATCTAAAGTTAGTTGTAATGGTTTATGGTTTACATTTTAAATTTGTATTGAAGGAAAAGCATGTGGATTTATGACAAAATCTAAAACAATTCCTTCTATTGTACAAAGGCATATTTTCTTGCTCTTCTATAAACTGCAGAACTCCTTCCTGATGTAGAGAAAGGCCTTCATAGAACATTTCAAAGGTGTTTCCATCAAGTATTCACTACCAAGACTCATTCAAATCACCAACTTGCTTGGACACTAGCACCTTGCTTATGGCTGCAAAAACAATCCTCTTGGGACAGTCATAAAATGACTTGTATTAACCCTTCAAAAATGCTCAAAACCCCAAGGTACAAGTCTGCAAGACCTCTCCACATATTCCCAACACCTTCCAAAAACACTCCTTATTTCACTCAAAAATCACAAAAAAAACTTGCTTCAATTCATTCCAAGTTTGAAAAAAAACTACAACCATGCTTCCATGATGCAAAGGTAGGGTTTACTTTGTTTCAACAACAACAATGGTTAAAGCCTTCTAGGACTCCAAACATTGTTGACCATTCAATGGCTTGGTCATGGATTTGTCTTAGGACTTCTTGGAAATATTGAATTGGATCTTCCTATGTCATGATCAAACTTTTCAAATGTGACTCAAAGGGAAATAACTCATTCATGTGTGTTGGCATCCTACTAGACACAACAAACTACCTTTTGACAGTCTCCTTAGGATAGTATACTCTAGGCCTTATCAAATAGTCCCATAGGATAGTCAATATAAATGCAAGGGAATGACCTTTTAAAGGATTTCAAATTCTTGAAACAAGGCTACAAGACTTCCATTACATCCATTCTTCATCCTTTCTTCGCAAATGCACTTTAAACATGTTCTTAGGCACCTAGGATCAAAACTACCTTGTACAGTCCTAATAGGAAAGCCACATCAAATTGACACAAATTTTTTTTTATCATGGATCAAATACTCATTGAAATAGGTCTATAGGACCTTGGCACATATTCCCAACATGTTCTCTAATTCCAAACCAAACCCAATCATGCCTTGATCCATCCAACTTGCTTTCCAATGAATACACAGCCTGATTTTCAATGTGAAATGCAACAGACTATCATTAAGAACTTTCAAAAAACACCTAATGAAGCCAATAACTTTGTTGAGGTTGAAGATAACATAGTTATAGAATTTTCCTCAAATTCTTACAAAGATCTAATGGTGGAAATAAAAGTTATGACATTTTTCCCAAAACAGATAACCTTGGGTAGGGTTTCAGGTGAGTTTTAGTAAATTTACAATAACTTTCAAAATACTCAATGAAAAGGCACCAAACAAAATGTAAATTAAATTTAGTTCATCACTCTATAAAACAAGACCAATCTCATGACCGTACCAATCCATACTAGTTTGTACCATGCAATGGAGCAACAATATTGCAAAAAATAAACATAGAAAATATATTTAACAAACCTACCTCCAACCCTTGGGTCATGTGTAGAAAGTATATTTATTCTTTTACAAAAAATAAACAACTCCCAACTGACCCTCAACCAACTTCTAACAACTTTTCAAAAAATTGACATTACCATAAAAAAAAGTTGTCATTCACAACATTGACAACAATTAAGCAATTTTTGCAATTTTTACACAAATGACACAAAACTTTGCAAAATGACCCCAAATGATGTAAATTGGTCAAAAATGACCTCACTAACATGAAACGACACAAAAAAAAAGACAAAAACTCAAAAAATTTCTCCTATAGGCATCAGGTCATGAGGATGCTCCTGCACCATTCCATTTGACTAGTACAACCTATTCATGTTTTTCCCGGCCATTTACAATTGATTCTAATGATTAGGAACCATTTTCTTGATTGCATGTAACCATTACCTGATTTTTGAGAACTTGTTAAAAATGCATGACAACTTTTCTTGCCCATTTGGCAACTTTTTGTAACTTTTAAATCAACGACCCTCTAAGCACACTAAAGTGGATTACATGATTTCACATGGTCATGAATGACCTTAGGAAACTCCTAAACACACCAAATAACTCCTAACCACACCAAACAACTCCTAAAACCAAAATTACACAAAATACCAAAAGGGAAAAACAACATGAATAGTGGAGGCAACAATGTTTCAATACCCTCCAACACCTTTGACAATTCCAAAACATTCTTCAACCAACCAATCTTTCCAAACAATCACTTGGCATTTGGTGCTCTTGTCAACTTTGGCAACATAGTCAGATGGCGAATAGCACAAACAAAGGATGGAACATCATGAGCACATACCAAGTGAATGCAATTAGAGTCAAAAGGTCAATGGAATGGACTTCCAAGTGAATGTTTCCAAAACACTTTATTTGAAGCAAGGAGATTTCCAACATTTCCAAAGATCTACATGTGTGGTAATAAATAGTTTTTCAGTAACTTTTAGTTTATTTAGGTGAGGCACTGGTTTTCGCTCTGAGTTACGTTCAATCGACAAAACCCCTTATGAGTCTAAAGTACAAAATGACTGTAATCTTTGATGGTTTGTTACTCGAACACCGTGATGCTTAGAAACTTCTTGTATGAGCCTATAGAATTATGTTGGGCACCTCTACAATAACCTCTCTCATTTTTTGCTATCTCAGAGGTGTTTTCCCATGGTAGCAACATTTTGCTTGGGGAAAAAGTTATCAAATGCAAATAGTGCAAAGTTGCAAAGTCATGCAACTTTCGCTCTGCAACTCATGTGACCAAAAGAACTATTCCGATGCATCTGGGTGGGTACGTTTAGGCTAGGAATGGTCCTCTTTCACACTCAAACACGCCGAATCACTCTAAGCTACGTTCATCTGGCAGAATCTCTTAAGAGTCCAAAGTGCAAAATGACTGAAATCTTCAACGAGTTGTTAGTCAGACCTTGTGATTCTTAGAAACTTCTTGTATGAGCCTATGGGTTCACGTTGGGCCCCTCTACAATAACCTCTCTTGGTTTTTTCTATCTAAGAGGTGATTTCCCGTGGTGGCGAATTTTCACTTGGGGAAAAAGTTGTCAAATGCAAGTAGTTGAAAGTTGCAAAGTGGTGCAACTTTCATTCTGCAACTCGTGTGACCAAATGAACTATTCTGACGCATCTGGGTGGGTGCATTTATGCTAGGCATGGTCCTCTTTCACACCCAAACATGTCGAATCCCTCCGAGCTACATTCAGCTGGCAGAATCTCTTATGAGTCCAAAATGCAAAATGACTACAATCTTCAGCATGATGCATGATGTTACTCATATACCATGATGCTTAGAAACTTCTCTGAACCTATGGGATCACGTTGGACTCCTCTACAATAACCTCTTTTGACTTTTTCTATCTCAGAGGCATTTTCCCATGGTGGAAAATTTTTGCTTGGGAAAAAAGTTGTCAAATGTAAGTAGTGCAAAGTTGCAAAGTGGTGCAACTTTCGTTCTACAACTCGTGTGACCAAATGAACTATTCCAATGCATCCGAGTGGGTACGTTTATGCTAGGCATGGTCCTCTTTCACACTCAAACATGTTGAATCGCTTCAAGCTCCATTCAACCGACAAAATCACTTATGAGTCCAAAGTGCAAAATGGTTGTAATATTCATCATGTTGTTACTTGGATATCGTGATGCTTAGAAACTTCTCATCTAAGCCTATGGGATCACATTGGGCCCCTCTACAATAACTTCTCTTGACTTTTGCTATTTTAGAGGCATTTTCCCATGGTGGAAAATTTTCACATTGGGAAAAAGTTGTCAAATACTAGTTAAAAGTTGCAAAGTGGTGCAACTTTCATTTTGCAACTCGTGTGACCAAAAAAATTGTTCCAACACATTTGGGTGGATACGCTTACACTAGGAATGGTCCTCTTTCACACCCAAAAATGTCAAATCATTGCGAACTACATTCAACTGGTAGAATCCCTTAAGAGTCCAAAGTGCAAAATGGTTGCAATCTTCAACATGTTGTTACTCAAATACCGTGACGCTTAGAAACTTCTCATCGGAGCCTATGGGATCGTGTTGGGACCCTCTACAATAATCTCTCTCAGTTTTCGCTATCTTAGAAGTGTTTTCCCTTGGTGACAAATTTTCACTTGGGGAAAAAGTTATCAAATGCAAGTAGTTGAAAATTACAAATTGGTGCAACTTTTATTCTACAACTCGTGAGACCAAACAAACTATTCTAACATGTCTGAGTGAGTATTTTTACACTAGGAAAATTTTTATTTTGCACGCAAACATGTCGAATGACTCTGAGCTACATTCAACCGGTAGAATCTCTTAAGAGTTCAAAGTGCAAAATGGTTGCAATCTTCAACATGTTGTTACTCGGATACCGTGATGATTAGAAACTTAGCATCTAAGCCTATGGGATCACATTGGGACCCTCTACAATAACCTCTCTTGGTTTTGACTATCTCATAGGTGTTTTCCTGTGGTGGCGACTTTTCGCTTGTGGAAAAAGTTGTCAAATGCAAGTAGTGCAAAGTTATAAAGTGGTGCAACTCTCGTTTTGCAATTCGTGTGACCATAAGAATTGTTTCAATGTGTTTGAGTGGGTATGTTTATGTTATTCATGGTCCTCTTTCACACCCAAACATGTAGAATCACTTTGAGCTACATTCAACCCACAGAATCCCTTAAAAGTCTAAAGTGCAAAATGGTTGCAATCTTTGACAAGTTGTTACTCAGACACTGTGATGCTTAGAAATTTCACATCTAATCCTATGGGATCATGTTGGGCCCCTCTATAATAACCTCTCTCGATTTTCACTTAGGGAAAAGGTTGTCAAATGCAAGTAGTTGAAAGTTGCAAAGTAGTGCAACTTTCGTTTTGCAACTCGTGTGACCAAATGAACTACTCGTACACGTTGGGGTGGGTACATTTATGCTAGGCATGGTTCTCTTTCACACCCAAACATGTTGAATCGCTCCGAGCTACATTCAACCGGCAGAATCTCTTATGAGTCCAAAGTAGAAAATGATTGCAATCTTCAACATGTTGTTACTCAAATACCGTGGGGTAAAAGTACAAATCTGTCACACTATTGGCCAACTTATTAGCACAATTGAATTTAATTATTTTTAACTAAAAATCAATTTTGGTCAAACATATGATCTAGTAAGATTAATTATAGATAAGTTTTATATGTCAACAACTTTTCCAACTAAAATTGTTAGATAAAAGTATGCGTAGCACCACTTTGAAGCCAATTTATTAAAAAAATTAAGTAAAAAAAAAATTAAATATAAAAATACCCTTTTGTAGATCTATAAGTGTAGTTTTCAAAAATATATACATTTATATATTTTAACTATTTTCATATTTTATGTTTTATTTTTACTAAAAGTAGGTTATCAATACAAAAATATTAGTTTAATTACCATTTCAAGAAAAATACTAAAACTTATTAAAAAGATTCAAAAAAATATGATACACTAGATAAAAGAATCTATATCAAGATGGTACAATTTGTTTTCTATTTTAGATAAATAATCGATATAAAAGTTGATGTCGAATGAAAACAACCATGTTTCAGTATACACATATTTTAATATTTATTTAAGAAGATATGTTTATCAAAATTGTAAAAAACATATCCATGCACTAAAGTTTAAAGTTATAAATACACAAAAAATTTGAATGAAAAATAATAAAATTTACTCTATAAATATTGACGTCGCATGTAACTTCATTTTTTCAGCAATTTATCAGCAACAAAATTGTAGTGTAAATTTATAAAAAAACTATATTCAAATAATTTTTTAATTTTAAAAAAAAAAAACAAACATAAAACATACTAAAAATTACACATTTTATTAGTTTACATCATTTCAAAAATCAAAACATATATGCCACTTTTTAGTGATTCAAGTTTAAAAATTAGATTAGTGTTGGCTATTTCCTTTATAAAGTGTGACACAATTTTGTGCTTTGACCTCATGAAACTTAGAAACTTCTTGTCTAAACCTATGGGTTTGCATTGGGCCCCTCTACAATAACCTCTTTCAATTTTTGCTATCTCAGAGGCTTTTTCCTGTGGTGGTGAATTTTCACTTGGAGAAAAAGTTGTCAAATGCAAGTAGTTGAAAGTTGCAAAGTGGTGCAACTTTCATTTTGCAACTCGTGTGACCAAAAAAAATGTTCCAACGCATCCGGGTGGGTATGTTTACACTAGGCATGGTCCTCTTTCGCACCCAAACATGTCGAATCACTCTGAGTTACATTCAACTGACAGAATCCCTTAAGAGTCCAAAGTGCAAAATGGCTGCAATATTCAACATGTTCTTACTCGGATACTGTGACTCTTAAAAACTTCTCGTCTAAGCCTATGGGATCAGGTTGGGCCCCTCTACAATAACCTCTCGGTTTTCTCTATCTCAAAGGTGTTTTCCCGTGGTGGTGACTTTTTGCTTGGGGAAAAAGTTGTCAAATGCAAGTAGTGCAAAGTTGCAAAGTGGTACAATTTTCATTCTGCAACTCATGTGACCAAACGAACTATTCTAACGCATCCGAGTGGGTACGTTTATGCTAGACATGGTCCTCTTTTACACCCAAACACGTCGAATCACTCTAAACTATGTTCAATCGATTGAATCCCTTATGAGTCTAAACTGTAGTTGTTGTCACCGAATAGTGCACCCTTATTGAGATGCAAAACTCAACCTACTAGTGAAACATTGGATCCAGATATTCAATATCCATGATGTATGGTTTTTTGTGCTCTAGAGTTATAAAACATGATGTGGCAGTAGTTATAGGACCATGTTTCCCAATGATTTGTCATGTTATTTCACGAATAGAAAATGGAAGGAGGTTTTTTAACTTATTTAAATGATGAATATGGGAGAAATGTGATAACTGCACATGGGTGATGTATCCAAAAATCAAGCTTACATTGTTGTTCATACAAATCTAATATATTCAGAATATCATTAAAACTAATTTGTGCATTGATTTCATTTAATGAGATGTCAAGTGTTGTGATATTAGTAGATGCAAATAAATTTTGTTGGTTGGATCAACAACTATCATGTGTTTTGGTGCACATTTATACAAGTTCATTGAGGTATATATATATATATGCTCATGAGGTTTGAAACATCCACTTGTTCTATAGATGCAAATGCAACGATTGCTAAGCTTTAGAATCAAAACTATTAGTTGTTGGATGCTAGCCTCAACCATGAATTAAAAGCAATATATTTTTCTATGATATTTTTTTATGGGAAGGAGCTCTTATGGTTCATTTGAAACTTTTTGGTTTTAAATTCCTTGCCACTAGACAACAATAGAACTCAAGAATCATGGAGTATACATGCAAATACATGAAGTATACACATGCATCATGAAGAATACACATGAACACATGAATTATACATTGGAAGCATGAAGCATAAAAGTGAATATGCGCAATATACGTGAATTACACATGTGAATAAGTGAAGAATACATGTGAATAAGTGAAGCACAAGTAATTGAAGCATTTCATAGGATACAAACCACCAAGAATGGAGCTTATTTACACAATATACATTAGATGGAGCTTATTGAGCAATCGACAATAATTAATTAAGCATTAGATGTAAAAAAAATCCACCCCTACAACATTCAAGCATACAATTTACACAATATGCATGATAACATCATTCAAGAATGGTAGTATAAAAGTAAGATTTTCTTTAATCAAAAAGTTGTACGGCTATACAATGATATGTATTGATAAAAGTATATACAATATATCCAAAAAAGCTATACAGGCCTAGTACAAAAGAGTCATATGGACATAAAATGTCACATATATATCGATAGTACAAAACATATGTTCCAAAATGCCACATAGGCATACAACAAATGACCCTAATACATATTCAATTCCATCTAGGGGAAGGAAAAAGATCACGTGTTTCCTTCAAAATTCGTCTAGATGGAGTTCCTGTTGGTTCTCTTGTCTTTCAAACACACTCACTAGTCCTCCTCTCTTCACTCTGGACCTTCAACTAATACAATAAAAAGTAAAGATGTTAATACATAGAAATTGAATTGTAGAATGACATATAACAAAATATAATCACTTACCATATACATATAGTCATCATGCACATTTACAACATTACTACATCGACGATTTGGAGTGACAACCACTTGTAGCAACCATTGAGATAGAAATTAAACTACATAAAAGTAATGTGAAAATTTTCTATAATAGACCATAAAAGAGAAAATATAATGTCAAATCAACTAATCTATTGCATACCTCTCTCAAAGGATCAAAACTGGCTATTGTTGCAGCAACTCCATGGTCCATTATGCCACCAACATCACCAGGGTTGTTTGATGTTAACAACTACAAATGAAACAACATATTTAATAGTAATATAAAGAAGTTCAGGTGGTCCCTTTATAACTGTCATAAATGAAAGAGTAAATGGTTGGCCTCAATTGAGACTACGATATAGTGTTTATAGATCACATAATGGTGAAAGTAATAAGTCCACTGGGATAGTCCAAACTCTTGCAATGCCAAAGTTTAGTGCTCATTGAGATTCAAATTGTATATGTTGATGAACTAATGTTAGTGAGGGCATGTTGTCAACATAGTGATAATGCCACAATGAAGTTCACATGAATGAAGTGAGGTTTACTATGTTACTAGCAACTTTCAAAGAGATTATGGAACATACAATGAATTAGGATGTGTCTATGGTTTTACTATAGCACATGAAGTTGGTTATTGAGGTGTGCAACAGTAATGGAGAAGACAACTTTGGTCAATAATGAGTGGAAGGAAATATTTCTTCTAACGGTGTATAGGATAAAATTTGGATGGAGGTGCTATAGCATAAAAGGGATAAAGAGACAAGACCAATAGGGGATAATGGAACATATGGTGAAATAATAGAGGGTACAATGGGATGGGAGTCGAATGTGATAATGGAACATGGGATGGACTAGAATAGATTAATGGGATGGGCTAGGATGGGATAAAAAAATATAGTGTGAACTATTAGAGGTTAATGGGATGGGATTAGGAGGGAATAAAGGAACATAGGGTGAATTAGGGAAAGATAGTGGAACAATACCAAGAGGGGATAACGGAACATAAGGTGAAACTTAAGAGAGGGTAATGGGATGGGAATAGAAGGGGTTAATGGAACATAAGATGGACTAGTATATATTGATGGGATGGGCTAGGATGGGATAAAAATATATAGGGTGGATAATTAGAGGTTAATGGGATGTGATTAGTAGGGAATAATGCAACATAGGGTGAATTAGGAGGTGTCTAGGGTTTGACTATAGTACATGAAGTGTGAACTTGACACATGTGTGTAGTAATAATAGAGAAGAGTTATCTAGGATGAAATGTGGATAAAGATGGTATAACATAGAATTGATAAAGGGACATAGGGTGGAACATATGGGATCATGGAACATCTAGGGTGAAATAATAATGGGTGCAATAATATGGGAGTAGAAAGGCATAATGACACATATGATGGACTAGAAGATATTAGTGGGATGGGCTAGGAGTGAATCATGGAAAATAGGGTGAACTATTAATGTTAATGGGATGGGATTAGGAAGGAATAAAGGAATAAAAAGTGAATTAGGAGAAGATAATGTGGCACGATCAAGAGGGGATGATGGAAGATAGAATGGAATAGTAGAGATTAATTAGATGAGCTAGGATGGGATAATAAAATAATTTTAAGGTGAACTATACTAGAGGTTAATGGGAAGTAATTAGGAGGGGATATTAGACCATAAAGTGAATTAGGTGATGTCTAAGGTTTTAATATAGGATATATGAAGTGGGAACTTGAGGTGTATAGTAATAATGTATTAGAGATTTCATCAATAATGAGCTGAAGAAAAGGTTTCTTGTAACTATATGTGTATAAGATGAAATATGGAGGAAGGTGGTATAATATATAAGGTGTTAAATATTAGGATATGTGATATAAAATGGTTAAAATATGCATGATGAAAGGAACGGAAGAATGAAAAGGATGTTGAATGGTAAATATATTAGGATCTCACAAGACCAACCAATGTTTATGTTTCTCATCAATTTTTTAGATTTGTATACGCAAAATTAAGAAAACTGCTAACATTGTTTTACAACACCATTAATGAATAAAGGCTACCTGAGTGAAAGTTGTTTGAGGACATGAATTGCAAGGTGTGGAGGCTAAAGGTCCACCAAGAAACTGTTGTATGTTATGAGACAAACATTCAACTATTCAAATGCATTAATAATATCTTTAATACTAGTTGCATACTTGTGGACTCAATGTCGAGAACGGATAAGAGTCTATAGGAATGGAGCGTCTCATGAACACTCCAACCCTAAAATTTCACCATATCGATATTCTACTAATTTAGTTATTCTTAAATTTCAAAATATAATTTAATAAAAAAATTAAATGAACTTGTTGAATTTTATCTGAGTATCAATGTTGAATGTATTATTCAACAATTTATCTGTGAAATCCATCACCTCTGCAACTGATGTAGGTTGTGTAGTTGCATCCCAAGCACTTTGATAATCGTACGTGCAAACAACATTAAAAGCACCAACAATGGTGGGGTGGAGCTCGGGGCCTACACGTCGCCTCCACATCAAGCTCTACTAGAGGCCTCACACACTATATAATGGTCTGGGTGAGCGAGCTAATCAACTCTAGTGAGTCCACCTCTACACTATCCTTAACAATGGAAGGAACAACGACATGCTCCACCATGAGTTTGTCCAACGGTCTCAGTGCCAACTATGGATTATGTTGTGCAATAGGTTTATCATGTGTGAAGCCCCCACCTCTACCCTGGAAGTCTAAGATGTCAAAATAATTTGGCATCTTATTGAGGAAAAAATCACAATATAGTTTCCTCAAAAAGTATTGTGGTAACTCATGGTTATTGCATGGAGGTTGGTCAAATACCATCCACCATTGCTCCCAAAATTTATTTTTAATTAACTCATGGTGGCACCAATAGATGGGGAACCTCCTACATGCATGATACAAAGGTGTGTTGGTTCTCAAGTCTGTAAATAGGGCACACACGTTGAATTTGATAATTTTTTGTTTTTTCACATCTACATATGACAAACCACTAGCATAAAATTGTCTCATCTCATGCCTCTTATTTGACCAAAAATTTATTTTCTGGCTCATTTCTCCTACATGAGATATAATTGACTTCAACGATTCAACAATCCCTCTCCTATAAAGGTGGGTTTCAACATGCTCGGTTAATCTTCCAATTAATTATTTAATGTCTCTTTTATTGTTTTCAATTTGATTTAGGATATTTTCTTATGTTCCTTGAGAATTAGAACAAAGTTTTATTAAAAAAACCTATTTCAATCTACATTCTAAATCAAATTTGAAATAAAAACAATAAAAATGCATACCTCTTCACAATATTTGATCTCTTTGATGTGTTGGTGGCATCCTCGTGAAGAATTGCAAGCTAAGAGTGCAAAAAATAGAAGAGATTTGGCGAGTACAAGTTGCAGAGTTGAAAACCTCCAAGCCAAGTCACGGGTGAATAGAAAAATGAAGATACAAATGCGTTTTTTTGTTTTAATACATCTTTTTTATTTGGCACATGCCAAATGACTTAAAGTCATTTGGTGTGTGCCAAATGGCCTATTTTGACATTTTTTTCATTTTTTTTCCAATTTGGCATCAAAATTGTGTCACAAATTTGTGCACTTACCCCCTTATTTCTTGAAATTACAACACTACAAGTTGACATTCAGAATTTGAATTAAAATAGGTCCTAGGTTAAAGTAGGACTTGTATGCCAGGTTGGGCGTATGAGTCCCAGAGGCTTAAACCTATGACACAAACTTCGAGAAGTTTTGTGTTTAATGTAACATTTGAAATTAGGTCCTGAGATCTAGGTGGGACCCATACGCCCAAAGGGGAATTTGAGTACCAAATCCCTAGATCTGGGATAGCCAAAAAAACATTAAATTATGATTTTTCATTTGTTAAATATTGGGATTATCCTTAGAAAAATGCATTTAATTAGGCTTTTGGATGCAAAATAGGACCAATTATGGCATAAATGAGCCAAATTTTAACATGGAGGGCCCAAACAACTGTGAAAATATAAAGGGATACATTTTGCTACACTAAATTAGCCCCCACTTTAGTGAGAGGATGAGCTTGTGTCAAACTCACACTAAAGTAGACAAATTTGCATCAAGAGGGGTCCAAGTGTACCAATGCTAGTTAGATAGGATGACAATGATCACGAAGGATGATAAAGTCCCCAAGATCGAGATCCTATGGCAAACCAACATAGGAACAAAAGAACACGCATGTGAATAATGTATGAAGCAACAACAAGATACAAGCATACACTGTCAAAGACATAAAAAAAAAGAAAAGGAAAAAAGAGGGTGGATCAAGCCTCAACTATTTTTCCAACTCGATGTGGATCAAGCCTTATTTGTTTGTCCAAAAAAAACTATTTACAAGTGGAACACGATGTCCACTATGCAAACAAAACACACGCTTACATAGGCTAGCAGAATATGGTATCCACTAGGTGAGCCCCTAAAGAGGTGAGACACACACGCACGTGGCCGATATGCACCCACACACACAAGCAAGTGGCTATGGTAAATTCATACCTATGGTTGGCTTCCCATACGTACTAACCATACCAAAGCTATACCTCCTGATAACTTTGATAAGGTGCCACACAACATGAACAACAAAATTCATGAGGCAAGCAAAACTGTGTATGCTAAGACCCATGAACAAATAAGATTGCTCCACAGGAAAGCAAAGTGTGTTAAGCAAGGTGGCCATATAACGGTTATTGGAAATGTGAAATAGTGTAAGGTATGTTCAAAGGGGTTTTGCTTAGTTCATGTAAGGTCACAACTTAGGGAACATCATGCCTAACGTCTCCAAGAGAGGACAAATCAAAGAAATATCATGTTCTCAAAGGAAATTAAGCCCAATAGTACCACCAAGAAAAGGATGTATCATAAGAAGAAAGAAAACCACACCATGAAACATGCAAAATGTTGAAAGATAATGTCAATGTATGCCCCCACTTTAAAGAAACTGCTAACACCATTGTTGTGAGAAATCTGCTTTACAGTAGCCAATGAAGAAGACATGCGAGCTTATTTGGAAAGCCCTATGCCAAGTCATATGTTCCCGAATTAAACTACATCATGCATAAAGGGTTTCCCCAAAAATGTAATTTTAATCATAGGAAGAAAAGTATGTCACCTGTGAGCCAACTTAAGGCACATCATCCACATTCCAAGCTTGCTCTTACATATACATGGAAGGTGATCAACTAGTCAAAGAGACAATGAAAAGTTTCATACGAGGACAAGGCTACCTAACCCCTTTCCCCCACTTAGTGCAAGACAAGGATGAGCCAAGATGATTGATGAGAAACATGATAGAATGAAAATCGGTATCAATTAGAGGAAGTAGGTGCTTCAACACAAGGAAGAGCGCCACAATCCTTAAGATATTGAATTTTATTACCCAAAGCCTTACATTCATTAGTAGAATGACCATGAACTCTATGATATGCGCAAAATGAACTTTTGTTGTACCATTTCTTTCGTGTTTTTGGAGGGAGATATATCAAGTGATCTTGGAGGAGTCTTGAAAAGATACCCTCTTGATCAATAGTAGAGGATATTTCTTTCTTAGCACAAATTTTCGTACACACAATAGATGATAAGGCCTTAAATGAAGGTAGAGATAGAGGTGGTAAACCTAGATCTTTCTTGAAAGGTTATTGTATAGAATTCACTTTTTCTCTGTCATTTTTCTCCATGTTTTCATTGTATCCATGCTTATAAAGGGGTTTGTATCCAAGACCACAACATTCTTCCAACTCAGACGAAGGGTTTTTATGCTTCAGAGAAGGATTGACTTCTTCACAAGAACACAAATCCTATTAAGGTTTCTTAAATTTATGCATCTTCCTCTCACGAGGTATGGGGGTTGGAGGGCCTCCATTATCACCATGGGGTGATGGTTTTGATATAAAACCAATTTGAGCACATGAAACACAAGGATGTTTAGGTATATATTGTGAGATTTTGTACTCTCCCATAAAGGAGAGCGTAAAATCTAATGAACCCCAATCATCACTAAAGCTTGTGTTTGAAAATGAATTGTTTGTATATGACTCTTTGTATTTTGAGGGTGAGGTTTTGGATTCTTCATTGAAACAAGGCATAAAATCTAACGACCCCCAATCATCACTAAAGAGTTTTGTTGTAGGTGAAAGACAATTAGGATTAACATAAAATTTTATAGGTTCTACTTTTGAGATTGGAATGGAAGTATTAGGGGAGTTGGAAGTGTTATGATCATGTTTAACTTGTGATTTATAACTTTGGTCATATGCTTCAACCGTGTATATCTTTTTTTCGTATTCAAATTTCGTCGTACGGTGAAGGGTGGATGGGACTCCTTTCATATCATGTATCCATGGTCTCCCTATTAGAAGGTTGTATGAAAGAGGTACTGGCATGATATGGATAGGGGTAGGAAAAACTATAGGTCCAACCTCAATCAACAATGTGATCATTCCTAATGGTTGCCTATTAACATTGTCAAAGCCACAAATATTAACATCATTGAGTTGAATAAGCTTCTTGTCCACATTTATTTTATCTAGGAGATCAATGCTACAAACATTAAGCCCTACTTTGTTGTCTATAAGGGTGTGCCTAACTACGATTTCATTAATGATCACCTTTATCATCAAAGATTCATTCTTATGTTGTGTCTCAAGTGAGGTTAATTCATGTTTAGGGAATGTGATTTCTAACTTTGTCACTTTCATACAATCAGAGGAGGTTGCTACATCATTCAATTTCATAGAAAATTTCATGTTATTCTTTTGAAAAATTTATTGGAGCATCCTATGGTGTGCAAGTGATACTTTTGCTAAAGAAAAAAGGTAGATGTTTATACGATGAATTTTGTTATCAAGATCATTCTCTTTTCCACTATGTGAAGGGAAAATGGGATCAATAGGAAAGATAGGTTGAGGAAATGGTAATGGGGTAGGTATGGTTTTTTATTGTATATTATATGTGTGAGCAATAGTATTGTGATTCGGTTGTTGTGAAACATTGTTACCACACTTTTTCCTTATAATGCTTGAGATAACTTCTAGAGGTAATGGTTTAGGTTGTTCTATGATGGGAGGTGACTTAGGAGGCTCACTAATTAAAGGAGGCTCAATTTGTGGTCATAACCTCAACTGAGTTACCTAAATAACCTTCTTATCAGGGGGGATCTAAAGTGAACTTAACATCTTAATCTATGCCATCCACCTTATTGTTTGTTGAGACACATGTAGCATTAGAAGAGGGACACACAAGATTCTCATGGCACTCAATGATTATATCGTCTAACACCAAAATACCTTCATCACAAATAGGAGAGGTATCAGGAGAAGAAAAAATAGGATTATCATGATTATCTATGTGTGCATCCTCTTGCATCAAAGTTTTAATGGATGATTTAGGTGAGATGAAGTCCTCAAGGACTTCATCTAACATGTCAAATTCATTGCAACTAAAGGGTCTGCGATTCACCATTTAGTTTTTGTTTTGTTTTGTTTGATGTTTTTTATTTTATTTTTTCTTTGTTTTCTAATGAATTCCAAATGTAATTTAATCTTATCAAACTATGAAATAATTATAGAAATGAAAAAAATGCAGTAATCTAATTCTATCCACAATTGAAACATGCACTTGAAATGAACCAAATATGAAAAGATTGTCAATAACAGTAATTATGCAAATTGAAATAGTAATCTAAAGATAGCAACCATAAACACAAATGACAAACTTTAAATGTTGTAAAATGCAGATTCAGACCTAATCATGGAATAATATGCCCAATTAGGCATATGAGTCCCACTTAGGGGTTTTGGAAGGTTCAGATAGTGAAAAACAGAGAGCACCAAATGCCCAAAAATATGGGAAAAAGACCTATACATGGACTAAATCGCCCAGGTGGGCGAATGAGTCCCAAACTAGGGTTTTCAAGCCAAATTCAACAAATTCTAAGTTGATTTTAAGGTGTCTATGTTGTATAGTCAATTTATTGTTTGCAATTACAAACTTCCAATGAAATTGAATGATGCAAAATGTAAAAATGCAACCTATATGCACTTTTCACTAATGCAATATTTAGAAGCCCTAAATGCAATTCAACTAATGAAAATCTAATGCAAAGTTAATGCAATCCATATCTAGGACTACAATGTTCTCCAAATAAAAAATTCAAGGGTCCAAAGATCAGGTTCACCAAAATTGTAACAACCCAACTAGATTTAACTTGAAAATAAATAAATATTGACATCATGAATATCAATATAAATGACACAAATTCCATAGGTAATTCTATTAAGCAATTTCATGTCATAAATCAATTAAATCTAAAATAAATAAAAAATATTCACTTACATGTGTCAATAGTTACATACACGTTTCACTAGGAATTCAATGCCTTAAGTCAAATAAGATTACATAGTTTTCATAAAAATACATCATTTGTTTCTTTATCATCAATGATACAATACAATAGTAGAATTCTGATATGATTCCTTCATGACAACTCACCTCCACCAGTGGATGAGAATATGATTGAGGTGCTTTTCCACCCAACCATGAAGCAATATTTCCCTGGATTCTGCAATCACTCGAAGAAAACCCGACCTTTCATGAAACACTTAGCAAGAGATACAGTTTGCAGGGTGGAATTTGTGCATGCCTAACTACATGCATTTCTATCTATTTTGTTAGAATATGCAAGTTCCATGTTAGGTAAATTCAATACAATAGAGAGAGGGTAAATAACACGGTTTGTTTCATTCACAATATATAACAAGTGATTGCAAGGCTTGGCCAAGCTCGTGTCGTATGAAATACAGCTCTGGTTAGATTTGGAAAAGAGAATCTACTCTCTCTAGCACCCATTCTTGGAAATAAATCTGATCATATCAAGAGGTATCCCTCCCTTTATACCATCTATTAGAAACATTCTTTCATTCTACAGTCTACCAAGAATTCTTGTATCATTCCATTTAACAAAATTGAACAATATTCAATCACACATGGTATATTTGTTCATCTAATTATCAAATGTGTTTGCAACTCAATATTGTTCCAAAATTACAGTTTGATTCCATTTGCATTACATTCATAACTTTCTCAATAAGTAAATTAAATCAAGATGAATCAAAAGGTATACTGCATGTATGTGGGCATGTATAATGGAATCTTTATGCATGATCACATATATGCCTAGAAATTAATATTTTATGAATATGTGTATACATTTTGATATTAAAATGAAAAAAGAATCTCTTTCACACAAGAATACTTTCATATTCAAGAAAAAATATAACATTAATTCATTAAGATATTTTATTCAAATATCAGTATCATCTATTTCCTGTTTCAAATACATTGAAACGTCAATTTCTTTCACAACCATATATTCATATAAAAGCAGGACAATGAATCTAAATAGAAAACATCACCCATTAACGAAATAAAATAATTTTTTGTTACCAATATGAGAAAACATATTTATTTTTCATGTTCAAAATAATTGCAGAAAGTGAAAGTATCTCTGCCCATTGATCCAACTCTTCTAGAGAATATGATATGCATGTTATCAAATCTTGATAACATGATATTGTATGCCTCTGGGTTATCTTCTTGGGTTGATTTCATTCAAACCACGGGTTTTACCCAATACGGTATTTATCACCCCCAAAATACATGAATACAATAACACATGTAGTTGATGCCTTTGATTTATGTGTAATAGAAATAATTAATAGAGATTTTAAGTGAGATAAAGCTCACTCGACTACATTCCAATGTGTATTCATTTACATATGTATATATATATATACATGCATATCTATTTTCATATGCTCGACCAAAGTTCAACAATGGATTTTTAAATGTCACAACCTATACAAGCCTATGCATGTTTCATAGAGGGCACGATAAGAACATATATCATTCAAAATTTCCACCACAACATAGATGGGTGGTGAGGCCCCAACTCTAAGAGAGGCTAAGCACGCTCGACCTCTGCCTCACAAGTAGCTTTTTCCACCCTTCGATAGATATGGTGGACTTTTAAGAACAATGAATTGCATTATAAGGATTACATTGAAGCTTAGCCTTTAGCTCATCACCTAAGGTGATTTATACACATTTCATGCAAATCAATCATAAACTAAAAGGAGAAACATGTGGGTTGGCCAATAGGCCCAGAGCATGAAAGATGAAACATCATGTGCACAAGTGACACATCGAGGAAAAGAGATTTGACCCAACATAGGGTCAATCAATAGTTACAAGCATATGGAGTTTTATAACCTCTGCCCCTTGGGCTCACAAATAGTAAACAACATCAAATATTTGTAGAGCTTCATAAGCTTGGCCCTTAGGGCTCACATCAAATTGATAATAGTGATTATTGTACATGCACGATAAATGCACAAAATGTAAAAAGAAAAGGCTTCTTTCAAAACGAAGAGATAATTATATGAGTTCAATTTACCTCAAAGCTTGACCTGGATATTTTCTTCTCTATAGTATCACTTTTCTTTTTCCTTCTACTTCCCTAGTTACCTCCTCCTTTCTCTTCTTTTTCCTCTTCTATCATTGCCTTTCCCCTATTCCCCAATTCAAATCAATCTTACTATTTTGGGTAGAATATGGGTCTTTTAATTTTTGCAATCTTCATAATGTGAGTTGGCCGCCCACTCCCACATGAGGGAATCAACCTCATCCATATTTGGTGGGGAGTTACCAGTATTCAAATCCCCCACGTTCTTCTATAGCTCTCTTTGGAGAGAAAATATTCAAAGGAATTCATTCACATTTTTGTATGTATATGCATTAATATATATTTATTCATACCCCTACAAATAATTTTTCACACATTACATTTATAAAATCTCATTTATAATTTTTCACACATTACATTTATCCAAGAGAGTGATCAAGTAAAATCTCATTTTTCATACAAAACAGGTTAAATTTCTTATTCACTTTATTGAATATGCATTTTGAATTAGAAAAAGTAGAACAAGAACACACAAATTATTCTTTCCATTAGTTATTATTCTCACACCAAGTATAAATGCAATTATCAACTTTTCATTCATATGCATATGTCATATTCTATCGTGGTGTGTGGCATTTCAGATTCCATCCTTGCTTATCGTGGTCATCTAGCTAAGCGTGCCTACCTCAATCAAGTTCTTGTCCTTCAACCTATTTCCTACATACACATTCTTACACTTGTCCACTTATCAGTAACCTTCAACCAATAATCATGTAAAAATAATAATTCCTTAAATCAGGAAATTACATAATATTCATTTTCATTTTCATCATCACATTCTTTTCATTTCATAAATAAAATACTAAAATTCTATTTCCAATTATTTCAATTTCATAATTTTTAAAATGTAGAAATGAAATCGAGATATGACAAAAATGAACACATGGGAAAATGAGGTGTTCCACTTTTTGGGAGATGGAGCTTGGACCTATTTCACACTTTATTTCATTAGGAAACCTAGATCCATCAACCAAGTGGCTTGATTAAGGAATGGCTAGGGGTTTCTTAGATAAGTGGATGGGGATTCACCATTAAATGAAGCTTCAAAGGAGAAATCTAAACACTTATGTACAAAACCCTAGAAACTTGAAAGCATGAAATCAAATTGACAAACTGAATGAAACAAAGAGGTACGTGGAGGAATGGAGAGGCCAAAACAAGGTCTATAAACCCTAGGAAATATGTTGTTTAAAGTACACTGGGACTCATACACTAGGTAGGGAAATTTAGTCCTGCTACAGGGTTTTTGGGAAGAATCTGGAATCTTCTAGGGACTGATCCAAATCTGCAAGAAGGTGGGAAAAAGGCTATACTGGGACCGATACACTCACTAGGGTGATTTAGCCCAATTACTAGGGTTTGACTGACACTTTTGTAGCCTCTAGTGATCTTTTGTAGCTTCCTTCTTACCTAATATTCAAATCTAAAATTCTGAACTCTGGTCTATAGATGATTTTCTATGAAGGTGACAACTTTGAAAACTTTTCCTTCAAAGGATCTTCATGCTCCAATTCACCTAGATCTGCAAATACACATCAAGAGAGAAAAATGTTGTTTTGTTAGGGAATAGGGTTTTTCCTTGGTCAAACCTTGTTTTGGTAATTAAACCTTGAAATGAAATAGAAAAGCATGAAGAAATAATGAATGAACAAATGCAATGTTGCAACTCACCAAACCCTTGAAATGAAGGTTACAAACTTGTGTGGAATAGCTTCAATGGATGTGGATCTTGACTCTTGATTGAATGCTTAAAACTTTATCTTGAATGCTTGCTTGAATCATGAAACCTACATCACAAATGTTAGCTCACAAACACACATGATGCATGGAGACTTTGACATGATCCTTGAATCTTGAATGTAGCTCCAAATGCTTGATGGTTTTCTCTTGAATGCTCTTGATCTCATAAACTTGCTAGGATACTTGGATACTTGAAATTGATAGGATTGCTTTTTCATATAATTGTTCAGGAGACGCTTAATGAAATGACCTTGTATTTATACTTGTTTATGCCTAATTTCCTGAAATTACAACACTATAGGTCAACATTCAGAATTTGAATCTAAGGATAATAAAATACTGCAAATAATTTGAATTAAAATAGATCTTGGGTTAAAGTGGGACTCATAGGCCAGGTTGGGCACATGAGTCCTAGAGGCTTAAACCCAGGTCACAAACTTCAAGAAGTGTTGTGTTCAATGTAACATTTGAAATTAGGTTCCGAGATTTAGGTGAGAACCATACGTCCAAAGGGGCGTATGAGTCCTAGATCCCTAGATCTAGGACACATAGACAAAAAACATTAAATTATGATTTTTCATTTGTTAAATGTCGAGATTATCCTTAAAAAAATGCATTTAATTAGGCTTGTAGATGCAAAATAGGACCAATTAAGGCATAAATGAGCCAAATTCTAACAAGGAGGGCCCAAACAAGTGTAAAAATGTAAAGGGATACATTTGTCTACACTATAGACAATAAAGATCATAGTTGAAGCAACACATGATAACTAATGAAGACATGCAATTTACCAAGGTGCATATCCATCCTACAATTATATCATATCATAATCAACCAATGTTACCTTAACCCTATCATAGAAACATCAAGACAAGGAAAGAGTTAGCATATGAGTGGGCACTACACAATAGCTCAATATATGAAACTACATGTAAACTAAAAATAGACACATAGGCTAGTATTCATAGAGAACTCCCACCCACAATGATATTTCCCCTCAACACAAAAGAATTTGTGGGCTAGTTGAGGAGATGGTGATGTTTCCAAGAATTTGACAATATTAATTCCTTTGTTGGTGGTTAGATTCCAATATGTAAGTCATCAATACAAGTTGTATTGAATTTTACCTCATAACACACCATTTTAAAGCTCCAGGTAGGTGGATTTCCATTGTCATGCATCGTATAGGATATAGATTTGTTGTCTTTAAATTTTAAATTGGTCCCTATAGAATATTTTAGCTTTGGAAAAATAATAGATCTGACCAAAATTACTTATGAGTAGAGAAATGATGTGTCAACTTGATGAGTGATGCAAGAGGCAAAAACAACAACTCCACCACAAATTTGTTTAAACCAATACACTAGCCCAATTTAAAACTCATCCAACTTAAACGGTTATTTGACTATTTTCAAACAATATATAAATGCACTCAAATTAACACTCAATTTAAATGCGCTAGATTTAAAAGAAAATTAAAATACATTTATTCAATTACATAAATCTTGAATAGAGCACTTACAACCTATTTCTCCCATATGAATGTCTACAATCCACCTACAACCTGCACTAAATCTCTTTGTTTCTTTGGCTTCACACAAATCAATCCCCAACTCCAATTCCCACATGCACCCCTATCACTTAATTTGTAAATTTTATTTATCTCCTTATCTTAGTGCAACCTTCCAAGTTGTTCATTCTTTGCACCATCCTTTATTTAATTTTGCATTTTCATTTGTATGAAGCTCCTCCATGTTACCAATCTTCCTTCCATATTTTTATTAAATGCATCCATTTTATCTCAAGGCCCTATTCACCTTTCTATTGATCCCACATTCATAGTCTCCCTTGTAGATGAGGTGTAGCAGCCTTTCACCCCTCTTTGTTTTGCTGCCCCACACTACCGTCTCCCTTTTGTTCTACCTATTCTCTCCATTACCATACACATATCTGCAAACTACCATCAGCTCACTAAACTTCTCTTGGACTTGGTGGCCTCTTCCAGTTATTGGATTTCCCACCTCATTGGGATCAACTCTCCTATCTCTCACTACAAAATAAGTTTCCAACAACTATTTTTTTTTTCCTTGTTTCCAAAACTGTCGCCTATGGATCTTCCCCTCTCCTCATGTATCCCTTTTCAATTTCCTTTTAATCTACATTTTGTCCACTCTATTCCTTATCTTTTCCTATTCCATGAAACCTTCATAGTTGTGTCTTTAAAATTCTTAAATGCAATCTTTTTATGATAACCTTTTGGTTGTGAGCCCCTCTAGATTCTCCACAACCTGCTTGTGAATATCTTAATCTATATTTAAATCTAATTTCTCCTTTTTATAAATTGAATTGAATAATGAATTTATCATCATTCCTCCAAATTGAATAAAGAGTAAACCATAGAACATAATTGAATTTAAAAATGAAATCAAACTGAGATATTTTGTCAATTGAAAATGACAAAATATCACTTCAATCCTACACTCTGAATTATAGATCCAAAATTTATTTTTCAAACCAAAAATGAAAATAAAACTAGAAACCAATTTGGATGATATCGATTACCATAAACTTGGGATGATCCTACATTAGGCATGCTGTGTAGAAAGATTGTGAGCATAGGCAGACAATGGTGGAGTTGAGTAGTCAAACTACTCTTCCATGTTGAATGCAACCTGCAACAAACTCCATCACTATGAAATATGCACAAGATCAAACCTTCTTCCTCTTCTTCCAACACCACACTGGAACAATTGTCATCTTCCTTCCACAAATCCATTCACCCCTTTTCTCTCCTCTCATGGATTCACATCCACCATCTAATGTCCTCTGCTGAATTATTTCTCCTCTCCTCTCCTTCATGGGATCCATCCCACTAGTAACCAGCCTCCTCCACCAAAATCTCATGTCGCTCATATCACCACCTATTGTATACAAATCTTCATCGAATAAATTATGGAAATTGAGGATTTTCATAGGTTCCTCTCCATACTCCTCAATCCTGGCTATCTCAAATGAAAGTACAAAAGCAACATCAAGATATGCAATAAGGTTTAACTCTTCATTCGTTGCTACAAATTCACCATTAGTTGCATTTGTAACTTCTAATTTCTTCACTACGATGCTTGTCTTCCTACTTTCAATCATTGTGATCTTCTCCAACCATTCATTTTCCACCACCAAAATCTATGATAACAAATCATCTTCGTCCTCATCTTTCATTGCAACCTCTTTGAATTCCATCATTGCATATTCATTTTTCTCCTCTTCAACTACCTCTACTATAGGAACTTTGTTGTTCACTTCATCCTCATCTTCTTTCCTCATGTTTTTATTTCACTCAGTTGTGCCTCCAATTTTTCTAGCTTTTCCAATTGCTTTTTTATATTTTCAATCATCCTCCATGTCTTGTTTTCTTCATACCATCTCCATGCTTCCAAAATCACATGCCTCTTCCTTATGACTATACCCATCTTGTTTGTTACTGCAATCTCACCTCATTCTCTAGAATCTACTATCACACTCTCAATCTACAAAACAAATTCTTCATGGCTTCAAGCTCTATCGCTGCTCAGAACTCCTCTTACCTACAACAACCCTCATGATCTTCTTCTCTACCGCTTCCTCACTTACTTTTTGGTGTGAATTTCCTCATGTTTGGAAATCTATTCACACTATTAAAAAGGCGCAGGACAACTAAGAGTGGGGGGTGAATCAATTGTCACACAAATTCAAATTCAAAACTTCAACACTTATCAATCCCACAGTCACACTATTCTATTATTAAGTGTGAACATGAAATGCAGATAACATAAAGTAAAATCAACACAATGAACACCATATTTTTTACGTGGAAAACCCAATGAGGGAAAAACCATGGTGAGGATTAACTCACAATATAAAGAGATTATAAAACTGAATACAAAGGCTTACTGCCAAGGGCTCACTGCCCAGAAGAGGACTCACTATCCAAATACAAAGCATCACTGCCTACAGAAAGGACTCACTTTCCAACAAGGAGGCTCATTGCCTACTGATACAAAAGAGAACAAAAGATCCACCATAACAATTAACACACATGCATAGCCTTGATCTGAAGATTGCAAAAACCTTCAACTCACTGCCTTCAGGAATCTAACACAATGAAGTACTGCTACCTCAACTCACTGACACACACTTATGCTCTTTTGATTTGTGGCTTACTTCATCACTTTGCATCTATTCCTAAATCTTCTCAATCTAACTTGCATTTATGCCATTTTCAACCTTAGAAACTTTTTCCAAGGTCGGCCACATAAGCTTCATTTCATAAATTCAAATTAGGTTAGCAACTCAACATTCCTATGGTGGAAAAGAATGAGAGTGGACCAATAAAAATACTTAACCAATACCAAAAATAATGTCTCGGATAAACCACACGCTTCCTTGATTAAATTTAATTCTTCAAATGAAGTGTAAACACCAGGTTGGTCAAACCTAATGAAAACACAAATTAACATTGATGTACACGCTTCCCAACAAGAAGATAACACGTAGACAATGCAAAACACTTCATTATGCATGAGAACACATCT